>CM035440.1:36638962-36896462 GCA_020310875.1 Ceratopteris richardii
ATTGTAGTAGATGGACTTACTCTATTATATGAAGCATAAGGATGAGGTATTTTCATGTTTCAAAAAGTATCATGCACTTGTAAAGAATTATTAGAAACTCCTTAATTCTCTCAAGGCTTGAAACTTTAGAGCTCATGAATGATGGTATGCCACTCTCCTCCCATCCATTATATCCCCTTTGTATTCAAAATAGCAATGCTCTAGAATGATTTAATGTCGATATGTGGCCACCATGCAACACTCATTTCCATTCCCATTGAATACCTTAGGATATCCCCCAAGCAAGGGGCCTTGGCTATGACTAGCCCTTTTCCCACACACACATGAGAAGGTCTTTGAAGATCAATGTATAACACTCACTCCCCCTTCTAAACATTAGGGCGAAAAACGGCCAAAAAAGGGCCGTGTAAGGATTTCAATTAGTTGTTCTTAATCTGGATTAAAGTTATCAAATCATTTTAAAAAATTCTGTGTAAGCGCATTAAAACGTATCTTATGCAAATTTTGAAGAGAGAGAAACTTGTGTGATAATCATGAAAAGTATGTGTGATATCTTACGCCTTGAAGTTTGTACTTATCGGGCGTTCATGAAAATTTGAATTTTCCTCTTGTTCACGGACCTATATAATGTGTGCTTATGACGTTTTTCACTTCTTTACTCTACTTTCCATTGCAGGCATGTTTCTCTCTTTCATGTCATTTTTAGACACTTTCGCGTCACTCTTCATAGCAGACCATGGAGAACCTCAACCCAAACACTATCAGTGAGCTTTCAACCAGCCGAAATCATTGTGATAAGTTTCATATCAACATTTAGTCATGAGTATGCAACGACAAGAAAGGTATTCCGAAGGACTTATATAATGTGTGCTTATGACATTTAGCACTTTTTTACTCTACTTTGCATTGCAGGCATGTTTCTCTCTTTTATGTCATTTTAGACACTTTCGCGTCACTCTTCAAAGTAGACCATGGAGAACCTCAACCCAAACACTATCACTCAGCTTTCAATTAGCCAAAATCATTGCGGTTAGTCATGAGTATGCAACGACAAGAACGGTATTTCGAATGGCTCTTCAACCTTCCGAAGTGGATGGATTGCGGAAAGAAGGCAAAAAACATATCGACATATGGGCAGATGGATCTATTTATCCAATTGATCCACAAACTAGAAGGTATCCCCTTTTTCATAATCTTCATGATCTAATTAGATTTGTAGGAGATGGTGAGGATGGTTTACGAGGCTATCGTTCAAGGCTCTGAGAGATTTCAAGAAATTATGTACAATACATAAGAAAATGCGAATCTCTACTTTCAAAAATGGGATTTCATGGTGGCGATGTTCATATAAGAGAAGATCCAAATCTTTCACAAAATATAGGGAATGTACTATAGGATGTCTCAATGGGGGGTGGAAAAGTAAGGAGATTCTTCAACAACGATGCTGACAAACAATTAAATGCCATGTGGAATTGCTGGAAAACATTTTGTGAGTTCACGACTAATGTCAAAAGCAAATGAGAAATAGCAAAAAAGAGAATGGTGGTGTGGGTCAAAGTAGATAATTTTTAAAGGATCATGAGGCAGCAGGTAACATCAAATAGCTATGTGATAGATTTCAAAAAGGTGACCACATAGCTTATAGAAACCATCATACTTGGTGAGTTTCAAAGATAATTTACTCAATTTATTTTTCTTTAATTGAAATAAACATTTGATGAAGCTCTTATGTTATTCTAGCTTATTCTTCTTGTGCATGGTGCATTCTTTGCAGAAAAGGACAGACTTGCCAAATGGAACACCCAAGGCATGGAGAAATCTCATTATCAAGCAAGGACAAGCTTCTTTAGGTGCACAAGGAAAGGAGGAGGAGTAACAAAAAGTAATGCATCCAAAGAGTTTTTTGATTGGTTCTTTAGAAGACAAATACAAAGGAGCTCATGCCAAATATTGTCATCAAAAGAATAGGACTATCACCAGACAAAAACATCATGGATCAATATCACAAAATGAAAAAGTTTACATTCCAAAGGGAGCCTTAATATTTGCAATGTCTTTTATTTCTTTGAGAAATAAAGATGTCTATGTATGTACATTTCATGATGTAATAAGCTTTGAAAAGAAATATGTCTATGTATGTACATCTTTTTTGAGTCTTCTAAATGATCTTGAATTGGGCAAATCTGCCGTCAAAGAGATTTTTGATTGATTCTTGAGAAGAAAATTACAAAAGAGCTCATGAAAAATATTATCATCAAATAAATAGGACTTTCACTAGAGAAAAATAGATCATGGATCAATAAGGATTAATATTAGGACATGGATCAATTACACAAAAAAATTATTACATCCTTCATATTTGCAATGTCCTATATCCCTTTGGGCAATAAATATGTGTATCTATGTACATTTCATGAGTAATAAGCTTTGAAAAGAAATATATTTAATCCTTCTTGAGTCTTTTGAATGAGCTTGCATTTGGCAAATCTCCTCTATATCTGAGGTACTCTTTTCTCCTGTAGCCAACAATGACACCCCTGCAGCCATTCCATAGCTTGAGTAACAAAGGAAGTAGCCTGCCCTTGAAGCATTGAATCTTGGGGCATATCCAAAAATTCTAAATGCAGTTGTTCTTTCAAGTAGCAGAACTCTGTATGTATTAAAGGGTATTGAAGTAAAACCCACGTATCTTGAAAGAGTCCTGAAGGAGAATAGTGCAAAACCTGGCTCTTCACTATAGTGCTTATGAATAACACAAAATAATTTTGGATTCAATTTTGGAAGATAATGGATCACTGAATGAATATCCACCTTTGTCTTTCCTTTCTCCTCTATGGTTTTCCTTGTTCCCTTTCCCTTGCCAACATAGTTTCCTTCATCCAATATAGATAACTGTGGAAAAAATAAAAAAACCTAGGTTAGAAAAGTCCAAGGAAACTTTTAAAGTCATAGAAATAAGTGGAAACACAAGCAGAAACAAAGCATGAGACATGAAAAATTCAAGCGATTAGGGTCATCAGAGAATATTGGATGGGCCTAATCGCTTGCATCGGTCATATTCAATTTCTCATCCTAAACTTTTTAGAAACATATAATTAATGTTGAAAATAGCATTTATACACACATTAAGTTGTTATATGGAGCATTCATTCATATAGCTAGGAATACGATACTTGTTTAGACACGACCAATCCAAGCGATTAGGCCCATCAAAGAACCTTGGATGGCCCTAATTGCTTGAATTGGTCGTGTCCAAAGGAGGTCATCTTGAACCTTAGATTGCATGTGAACTTTTATATCTTATTATTGGTTAAGAATTTGGAGAAAATTATGCTACCATTGCGTTCGGAACATGCCAAAACCCTAAGATTGACTGTCTATTTGCATGATTTTGATACCCAGAGGTCTTGATAATCCTTTTTGTACTGATTTCGAGACACGACCGATGCAAGCGATTAAGCCCATCCAACATTGTTGGATGGGCCTAATCGCTTGCATCGGTCATGTCCTAGATTCATCTATAAATAATCTTATCAAGACCTCTCGGTATCAGAATCATGCAAATAGACAGTCAATCTTAGGGTTTTGGCACATTCTGGATGCAATGGTAGTATTAGTTTCTTGAAATTCTGAGCAAATAGTAAGATAGAGAAGTTCACATGGAATATGAGGTTTAAATGATTTCCTTTTTGTCTAAGACATCAAGGATCTTGCATAGGGAGAAAACAAAAATCTTAAATAATGCAATGAAACTAGGGCATGACTGAAAATCAAGAGAAATAGAGGCTAATTTTCCCATTTCTTTGGTAAATATCTATGAATGATGAGATTGCATAAGAAGAAAACCAAAGAACCCAAGTATATAAATGAATATAGGACATGACCAATGTTCTATCTCTTCACCATGAACATATTCTTCCTCCTTTTCATTTCACATGTGATCAAGCCATATTAAGAAGGCAATGTTCAAGGGGAGCAAAGAGCAATCCCTTTCATGCTTTGGGCATAAATCTAGCTTTTCTGGCAAAGGGGATATCCTTTTGCACTTTCTAGTTATCCTTTTGCACTTTCTAGTTATCCTTTTCCTCCATCTTAGCTCTAGTTATTATAGTGTGTCCTAGTGGAGAACACGACCGATGCAAGCAAAATAAGCTAGTCAAAGGCCGGTCAAATGCATGTAATCGCTTGTATCGGTCATATCAAGTATGAAGCACAATTATGTGTCCTAGTGGAGAACACGATTGATGCAAGCGAAATAACTATGAAGGTTGAAAATATCAAATGGTGAAGGGGACTTGTATTTATATTCAAGGAGGACCGGGTAACAGTCACATGATGTGGACCAATAAGCGAGTGCCACATGGCAAAAGAACGTTGGGAATTGCAACGGCTAGATGATGTGGCCCACTCAAATGATGCCACATGGTAGTGTACATTGGGATTTGTAACGGCTAGATGACATGGACTGATCACAAGCTGCCATGTGTCATCAATGGTCAACTCATTCTAGAGACCTATTTAAGCTCTTCTATTCACTTTTTTTCATTTTTTTATGAACTCCTTGCTAGCGCCGAGTTGCCATTGCCTTCGCGTTTTTTACATGCTTTTCAAAACTTTCCATAGGCCACATCTTGTTTGAGATATGATGGATCACAAAAGCTTGTACACGATTGATCCAAGCGATTGGGGGCATCGAGAAGATTCAGATGCCCCTAATTGCTTGGATCGGTCGCATTCATTCATATAGCTAGGAATATGATACTTGTTTGGACACGACCAATCCAAGCGATTTTATGATGAAACATATAGTCCTGTGGCAAAGATGACAACCATCAGGACACTCATAGCCATTGCTGCATGTAAAGGTTAGAAATTATGTCAATTAGATGTGAAGAATGCTTTTTTAAATGGTTATATTTCAGATGATGTTTTCATGGAGCAACCACAAGGATTCAGAGATGGAAGGTATCTAGATCATGTGTGCAAGCTCAAGAGAGCTTTGTATGGTTTGAAGCAGGCCCAAGGGCATGGAATTATAGACTTGTGAAGTTCTTGAAAGAACTTGGATTCCAAGTATCTAAGGCAGATAGTAGCTTGCTTGTCAAAGCAAGTGATGATGGATTCATTTACATGTGCATATATGTTGATGATATAATTCTCATAGGTACAAATGAGAAAGGCATTCAAAGCCTAAAGAAGCAAATGGAGAAAGAGTTCAAAATTAGTGACTTGGGAGATTTGTCATATTTCTTGGGCATGGAGATCTCATACACT
The DNA here is from genome assembly GCA_020310875.1 of Ceratopteris richardii. Classification (NCBI taxonomy): domain Eukaryota; kingdom Viridiplantae; phylum Streptophyta; class Polypodiopsida; order Polypodiales; family Pteridaceae; genus Ceratopteris; species Ceratopteris richardii. The sequence continues at coordinate 36,644,237 of CM035440.1, forward strand.
CAACATGGAGTGTATGTAACTCAAGAAAGGTATTTGAAAAACTTGTTGATCAAGTTTAAAATGGATGATTGCAGGGTAGCACCTACTCCAATGGAGGTGAATCACAAGTTAAGTAGATATGGAGGAGAAGAGTTCAAGGACATGAAGTTATATCAAAGCTTGGTTGGTAGTTTGATTTATGCTACTTTAACTAGACCTGACTTGTCATATGCAGTTGGAGTATTATCTCAATTCATGCATTGCCCTAGGAAAGAACATTGGATTGCAGGTCAAAGAGTGTTGAGGTACATTAAGGGTACACTCAAAGAAGGTTTGTATTATGATTTTACATCAGATACAAACATCAAGATTTATAGTGATACAGATTGGGCAGGTAATCCTGATGATAGGAGATCAACATATGGATACTTGTGTTATGTGGGAGATAAGTTAATTTCTTGGTGTTCAAAGAAGCAACACACAGTTGCTTTATCATCTACAGAGGCTGAGTACAAAGGTATGGTTGAAGCTGCAAAGGAATTAATATGGCTTAAGACTCTCATGAACAGTTTTGACATCATATAGAGTACACCCACCATTCATGGAGATAACATGAGTTCATTGTATTTAGCTGCTAATCTTGTTTTTCATGCCAGGACCAAACACATTGAGATTCAGTATCATTTTCTAAGAGAGAAGGTGATGGATAAAGAGATTGAAGTTATACATACTTCAACAAAAGATCAGATAGCTGATATGCTAACCAAAAGCTTGGATGGACCAAAGCTACAGAGATTCAAAGACATGGCAGGTATAAAGAAGATAGAGAAAACCTCAATTGATGATTGAGGGGGAGCTGTTGGTGCAGGGCAATCAACAATTGAAGTTTTAATGAAAGTTTGGAAGTCAAGGACTGAAGGAAAGTTCAAGTTATGAAGCATGGAGGAAGTGCATATTCAGAAGTTGAAAGAGATGTACACATATATACATTAATTCAAAGATAGTTCACTTATACTTTTGTATAGTCATGATATTGTAAATATTTGCCTATATATACAAGGAAAAAAGTCGGGGCAAATATGAGAGAGCATGAGAATAGAGAAATTAGTAGTTGTATGAGTCATTAGACATCTTAGAAGTGAGTAGAAGTCTCTCTCATCACTCAGTTGTAAATTCCTTCAGGAATGAAAGAAAATTGCGCCCGATGTTTCTGTGCATTCTCCTTCTATGCTTAATCATTTCAAGAATCCTTTTGTAGATGTCTAAGTCCATAGTTAATGACCCTATGATTAAAGTTTGAGAGCCTAATTGCAAACAGGCAGTGAGAATTATGAGTAGGAACATTCATATGTGAAGAAGTGTTCACTCGTTCTTGAAACAGGCACAAAATTCGATGTTAATGTTTTGATCAGTTCTCCTTCCACAGTGTAAAGTTTTGAGCAAGCAAGCACTCAATCTTTAAGTTGTAAGGTAAGATATATGTGGCTAAAAGATTTGTATAAACGGGTTCTAGATTGAGAGAACCAAGTGTTAGAAGTTACAGGTGTCTAAATCGACTTTTTAAAAGAGCAATTTTAGACATAGGTAACTTGTTGAGATCATTTCTCAAGATATACTGAATCTTTTGGAGTGATTCAACTTGGAAAAGGTGCACAAACTGTAGGCAACACCTTGTGCAAAGTTTCATAAAAAACTTTACACAGTTTATAAGTTAATGAGAGAGATATGTGCAGCAGACTTTCTGTGTAGTCATCTTCTTCATGAATTTTTCAAAATCTTTATAATTGATCATTGATCCTCTAAATTTGGTGAAGGTTTGAGTTATTCTTGTTATAGAGGTGCTCTAATTACAAGAGTAACTTGTTCTTTTGGAGATTAACACTCTCCATCAAAGAAGCCTTCACTGAAACCAGAGGCCATCAAGGGTGCTGAAGACCAAAAGGAAGAGCTCATACAACATGATTCCAGCCCCAATCCCTCAGAAGAAAGTTTGGAAGAAGCAGAACGTTCAAACCCTAATATGTCCAAGGAAGAAGCGAACTCATCCTGTTCCATTAGTGAATGGCCAGACACTAAGGACATCAACACTCTTAGAGTTTCTCACACGATAGAAGAATCACCAATTTGGAAAACCACAATTAAACACCCTCATCCAGGAAAGGTCAGATTTAAATGGGTACGCAAGGACCAAGTACAGAAATCAGAGAATGCTACACCAACTCATGAGAACGGAATGGAGGGCAATGTGAAGAGAGATGGTGGATGCAATCCAAAGATGAGTAGGTGCCGCTACAACCAGCTTCACACCAGCCAACTGAGACTTCAGAGTTGATTAGTAGACCCTTTAAGCTTCCTAAATCCACCAAAATAGCAGCCAAGTACTTTGGAACATGTATCCCAAAAGATTAAGTCAAGACAGACTAGTTGCGAAATGACTAGCTCCCAAAACTTGCTATTTTTGGACATACACCTGCTGGAAAAAATGAACAGTTCTCTCAACCTGGTAGGAATTAGAAAAATTCCTTTTGGGCATAGCAAATAGACTTAGCAAGCTTCCCAATCCAAGTTAAAACACTTCAAATGATGGACTGAGCACTGAGAACAAGTTTCAACAATTTCTGGAACCTCCCCACAATTCTCGGGGCTCTGTAGAGATAGACCAGTAAGCAGTAAAATGCAGATATATCCAAAATTATAAATCCAATGACCTTGAAAATTTATAGGCACAAAGTAGACAGTACAAGCTATCAAACGCTAGTTAAATCACTGAAAAAGGTTCAGTAGAACTCGAGATATGACCTTCTGAAGTTACTGCTCTGAGTGAGTATGACAGAGAACAAAACAGAGAAGTAGATGATGATGAATGTATAGATTCACATATGATTACAACCACATTGGCAATGAATCTTTGCACAATGGGAGTAGAATGATAGAGCTATGGAGTAAGCTCTTCAATCTCTACAAAATGACATGAAGTGGTCATGTACAAGGCTTGCTAATCACCTCTTCCTTCTTGCTCTTTTTATAGCTATTCTTGGAGGGAGTTTTGAATTCGAATTCGAATGGCTCCACCTAAAAGTGATCCCCAAAGTTAGGAGAGATTCCCTCAGCTCAAAAATTCATGATTTTGGTAGTTAGAGCCACGAATTTGCTTTTACATCATGCATGAGGTAAGCCATTCTTTTCCTTTTTTCTTTTTCCATTTACAAGAGATAAAATGTACTCTTTTACAAGAGGTGTTCACATGACTACTCATGTGACTTACAAATGAGGATAATATCAAATATATCAAGCATGTAGGCTTGGGTAAAATGCACCAACAGCTCCCCCTCAAGCCGAACATGCTTGGCCTCTAAATAAGTCTTCAATTGTCCTTGATTTCCTGCAAGCCAATCATCAACTTGAATCTACTTAATTTTGTACCATCAAGAGCTTTAGTCAACATGTCGGCACATTGCATATCTGTAGAGACATAGGATAGTTGAATATCCTTGCTCATTAGCTTCTCCCTTACGTAATGGTAGTGGACTTCAATATGCTTGGTTCTAGCATGGTATACCGGATTAGCTGCTAGATGTAGTGAGCTTGTGTTGTCACCAAAAATGTGAGGTGTTGAAGAATGAAGTCCAAGATCTGTGTACAAAGACTTTAACCACATGATTTCTTGAGTTGCATTAGCCAAACCTCTATATTCGGCTTCAGTAGAAGATAATGCCACGGTTGGTTGCTTCTTCGATGACCAAGAAATGATTTTTGAACCTGCAAATGATATATACCCGGATGTGCTTCTTCTATCATCTCTAGATCCGGCCCAATCTGCATCTGAGTAGACCTTTAGCTCAATATCTGAAGTAAATGAATAAAACAAACCTTCGTTTATGGTCCCCTTTAGGTACTTGAGGACTCTCTTGGCCGCTTCCATATGTGGTCTTCTCGGCTTATGCATAAACTGACTCAATATGCTAACACTATAGCATATATCCACCCTTGTGAGTGTTGCATAGTTCAAACTTTCAACCAAGCTTTGATAGCTTGTGATGTCTTCAATTGGCTCTCCTTCATAAGCACTAAGCTTATGATTTTGCTCCATAGGTGTACCTGCACACTTGGTATTTTCCATCTTGAACTTGACGAGCATGTCATGGACATACTTCCTTTGTGTGATGTATATACCTGAATCTGTGTAGATCAACTCCAATCCAAGAAAATAAGTGAGTGGTCCGAGGTCACTTATTTTGAACTCCTCCTTCATTTGACTCTTTACCTGTTTGATTCCTTCAAGATCATTGCCTGTGATAATAATATCATCAATATACACACATAAATAGATCACTTCAGATCCATTCCTTTTTATGAACAAAGAGGTATCCGCCTTGCTAGCTTTGAATCCTTGGTCCTGCAAATAAGTCACCAATCTGAAATTCCAAGCTCTTGGAGCTTGCTTCAATCCATACAAAGCTTTCTTTAGTTTGCATACATAGTTAGGATGATGTGCATCCTCATATCCAGGAGGTTGTGCCATATACACTTCCTCAGAAATCCATCCATTCAAGAAAGCATTCTTTACATCAAGTTGATAAAGATTCCAATTTCTAGATGCAGCAAGACTTATGAGAACCCTTATTGTAGGCATTTTTGCAACAGGAGAGAAAGTCTCCTCATAATCAATACCATGGGTTTGAGCAAACCCTTTAGCAACTAACCTTGCTTTATGTCTATTTATACTTCCATCTGGATTCCTCTTGATTGTGTATATCCATCGAGATCCGATTATCTTCATAGATGGCTTGTTAGGTACAAGCTCCCAAGTGTCATTCTCCTTCAAGGCTTCCATTTCTTCATCCATTGCATCTCTCCAAGCTTTCTTGCTTTGTGCTTCTTCAAATGTGGTAGGTTCTTCATTGGTTGAATCCTTTGCAATGTAGATTGAGTGCTTGGTGACCAAAGAAGTATCATAACCAAACCTCTCTGGTTTCTTCTTCTCCCTTGAAGACCTTCTAAGTGGTTGATGTGAGCTCTCGGGTCCATATGTAGCATCCTGCATCTTTGCTTTACCTTTGTTCTTCCATAGCTTTAGTCTTTCCAAGTCTTCTAGGTCAATCTCCGAATCACTTTCTTCAATCTGCTTTGGCTCCTTTGGTTGAAGTGATGGAAAGTCTTCATCCAAGTCATATGGCAGCTTCACTTTCCTGTCATTATCAAACCATGATTTGTTTTCATCAAAAATTACATCTCTACTCACAGAAAATCCTTTATTGGTTGGATTGTACAATCTATATCCTTTTTGGTTTTGATCATAACCAATGAATACACACTTCTCTGCCTTGGGATCCAATTTCCCTCTTACTTGAGAAGGAATGTGAGCATAGGCTAAGCATCCAAAGATTTTGCAATGCTCTAGACTAGGTCTTCTTCCATTCCACACTTCATATGGAGTGGTTCCATCTAGTGACTTAGATGGAAGTCTATTTATGAGATATGTGGCTGTCGACATAGCCTCTGCCCATAGGTAGTTTGACAATCCCTTTTCGTTGAGCATGGACCTTGCAGCTTCGACAATAGCTCTGTTCCTCCTCTCTGCTACACCATTGAGTTCGGGTGTATACCTTGTAGTGACTACCCTTTTAATGCCTCTTTCATGCAAGAAGGCATCAAATTCAGAAGAGAAGTATTCTCCTCCACCATCTGATCTAAGTCGTTTCAAAGTCCTACCTGTTTGATTTTCAACAAGAGCAATATACTTCTTAAAGCAATTAAACACTTCATCCTTGTGCTTCATGAAAAGCAGAATGGTCCACCTGCTACAATCATCTATGAAAGACACCTACTATCTTGAGCCTGATATAGATGGCTCCTTACTTGGACCCCACACATCCGTGTGCACTAGATCCAAAGGATTTTGATATATATATCCTTTCTTATTGAAAGGTTGTCTATGAGCCTTGCCGAGTTGACAAGCTTCACACTTATAAATCATGTGTTGCCTTGTGATATTAGGCAAACCAAGTACACTTTGGTCCCTGCAAATTTGTTTGAGTGTCCTCTCACCAATGTGAGCAAGCCTTTTGTGCCATATCTCCAACTCTATTAGAGTTTGAGATCCATAGCTAAACAAAGCTATGTTCTTTGTATCTTCCACTTCAAAAGTGAAAAGCCTTCCTGTCTTTTCTCCTTTGGCAATCCTTCGAAAGCCTTGCCTTGGGTCTTCAACATATTCTCCAAATCAATTGAATCTAACCTGCAATCCTTTTTCAACAATCTATCCAACACTTATTAAATTTTTGGTAATTGTAGGGACATACAAGACTTTGCTTAAGAGGTTCATATTCCCATCTGATGTCTTCACATTACCTATCTTCTCCACTGAGTGCTTTGTGTCATCTCCTGTCTGCACTTCATGCTTGTTATGAGGATCTTCCAAATCAGAAAGTAAAGCCACATTTCCTGCTACATGGTTCGAGCATCCCGAATCAATGTAAAATATGTGATCATCATCCTTACCCTTCTTCGCTGATAGATTCATAATCAATAATGAATCTTCTTGACTTTGGTCCTTTGCATAGTTATTGTAATCTCTTCTTTCTCTATGGCCACTTTGATAGTTGTTGTTGTTGTTGTAATTGTTGTTGTAGTAGTTGTTGTTGTTGTAGCCTCCATTGTATCTACCTCTATTTGATCCATAGCCACCTCTATTGAATCCTCTTCCTCTTGAGTTCCTCGGGTTCCTGAAACATTCTTCAGTAGTATGGTTAGATAAGCCACATATGTTGCAAGGTTGAGATGATTGGAATCTCCCCCTGCCTTGCTTTCCACCTCTGCCTCTTCCTCTAGCTCTTCCTCTACCTGCAAAGTTTGCTTGGAAAGAGCTTCCTTCATCTTCATTCTTCCTATTCTTTGACTTGTCCTTGACCTTAGCTTTATCAGAATATAAGGCAGAAGTTTGATTACCTCTTGAGGACTCACCACCTTTGCTAATCTTTGCTTCATGAGTGAAGAGTTGTCCCATGAGTGTGTTGAGGTCGGGTACATGCATATCCATGTATAAATCCATGGCTGTTGTGAATGACTCCCACTTGTCGTCTGCTTTGATTCCATTCATGATTTGTCTTATGATTTGCTCCTCTTCGATTACCTCTCCAATGCTTCCAAGTTGGTCGGAAATCTCCTTCATCTTTGTGACATAATCAGTCACATTTTGCTTCGGGCTTTTCTTCATTGTTGTGAACTCCATCCACAATTGGTTCTTCCTTGCTCGAGTGTTGGAAGAGAAGAAAGAAGCAAGTGCATTCCAGGTTTCTCTTGATGTCTTGCATCCCTTGACATGAGGTAAAAGAAAATCAGAGATTGAGTTTAGAATATAGGACCTTGCAAGTGCATCCTTCGAACACCAATTCAAAAGTCCTTCCACTTCTTCATGTGATGGTTGCCCTTTGTTCCTCATGGTTGGCATTGCTTCATCTCCGGATATGAATCCATATAGATTCCTCCCTTGAAGGTAAGCCTCCATCCTTAGAGACCATGCCGGGTAGTTGTTTTGATCCAATTTGTCAATTGTTGATGGAAATCCATCTCCCATGTTGCTTGACTATGCTCTAATACCACTATGAAGAGAGATGGTGGATGCAATCCAAAGATGAGTAGGTGCCGCCACAACCAGCTTCACACCAGCCAACTGAGACTTCAGAGTTGATTAGTAGACCCTTTAAGCTTTCTAAATCCACCAAAATAGCAGCCAAGTACTTTGGAACATGTATCCCAAAAGTTTAAGTCAAGACAGACTAGTTGCGAAATGACTAGCTCCCAAAACTTGCTATTTTTGGACATACACTTGCTGGAAAAAATGAACAGTGCTCTCAACCTGGTAGGAATTAGAAAAATTCCTTTTGGGCATAGCAAATAGACTTAGCAAGCTTCCCAATCCAAGTTAAAACACTTCAAATGATGGACTGAGCACTGAGAACAAGTTTCAACAATTTCTGGAACCTCCCCACAATTCTCGGGGCTCTGTAGAGATAGACCAGTAAGCAGTAAATTGCAGATATCTCCAAAATTATAAATCCAATGACCTTGAAAATTTATAGGCACAAAGTATACAGTACAAGCTATCAAACGCTAGTTAAATCACTGAAAAAGGTTCAGTAGAACTCGAGATATGACCTTCTGAAGTTACTGCTATGAGTGAGTATGACAGAGAACAAAACAGAGAAGTAGATGATGATGAATGTATAGATTCACATATGACTACAACCACATTGGCAATGAATCTTTGCACAATGGGAGTAGAATGATAGAGCTATGGAGTAAGCTCTTCAATCTCTACAAAATGACATGAAGTGGTCATGTACAAGGCTTGCTAATCGCCTCTTCCTTCTTGCTCTTTTTATAGCTATTCTTGGAGGGAGTTTTGAATTCGAATTCGAATGGCTCCACCTAAAAGTGATCCCCAAAGTTAGGAGAGATTCCCTCAGCTCAAAAATTCATGATTTTGGTAGTTAGAGCCACGAATTTGCTTTTACATCATGCATGAGGTAAGCCATTCTTTTCCTTTTTTCTTTTTCCATTTACAAGAGATAAAATGTACTCTTTTACAAGAGGTGTTCACATGACTACTCATGTGACTTACAAATGAGGATAATATCAAATATATCAAGCATGTAGGCTTGGGTAAAATGCACCAACAGCTCCCCCTCAAGCCGAACATGCTTGGCCTCTAAATAAGTCTTCAATTGTCCTTGATTTCCTGCAAGCCAATCATCAACTTGAATCTACTTAATTTTGTACCATCAAGAGCTTTAGTCAACATGTTGGCACATTGCATATCTGTAGAGACATAGGATAGTTGAATATCCTTGCTCATTAGCTTCTCCCTTACGTAATGGTAGTGGACTTCAATATGCTTGGTTCTAGCATGGTATACCGGATTAGCTGCTAGATGTAGTGAGCTTGTGTTGTCACCAAAAATGTACTCTTTTACAAGAGGTGTTCACATGACTACTCATGTGACTTACAAGTGAGGATAATATCAAATATATCAAGCATGTAGGCTTGGGTAAAATGCACCAACAGGCAAGCATTATTCTTTACTAAAATCCGAACCAACTAGACTCTTGCAAGTATGGCTACCTAACCCTTTGATTGAAGCTCAAAAGGCACGACAACAGATATGGATTCCCAAGAAGGTTAGACAAGCAGCTAATCAAGAGATAAGCAAACATGAGGATACATTACATCGAGACATTCGGACAACGAAGTCAAGAGAGACACGTCATAGAAACATGAACAGAAAAACCTCTATCACTAGGACATCAGAAGGAATACATGAAGTTTGAAGGACCAGAGAGAAGACACGGCCTATCAATGCGACCACAAAATGGATTTGGAAACCAAAGCAAATGCAAGGAATGGACAACTAGAACAACGAAGATTCCAATTGCACTCATGAAGTATCGAATGCACCTAAAGTATGCATAATAGGGCCACATTACGAGGTGTAGCTCAAGCGTAAGCACCACCTCCTTTACTTGTCAATCCGCGGAGACGTGAGGACCGGTATGAAGACCACGAGCAAGTGAAGGCACAAGTGCGTGAGTGAAAGCACACAAACATGCACACACATACACACACACGCGCACAAAGTAAGATCAAAGAGAGGAACAATGGAAAGCTTAGATTGCAAAAGAGTTCTCTTACAAAAGTTCTATTCTCTAACAAGCCAGCCCCAAAAATGAGCTCTCTAGCTCTTTTTATAGTTTTTTGACTAGTTTTGGCCCTGTCCAGACCTAGTGTCCGGCCTAGTTAAAAATTAGGTTCCAAGGCTTATTTGAGGGCTCAAACGAAGTCTAAAAATTATGAAAATTGGTACGATGGTACTTCTAATACTCCTCAAGCTCGAGGACTCCTCGGCTTGAACAAAATGGAGTTACTAAAAATAGATAATGGTATTTACAATGGTTTTTAGTGATGAAAATCACTATTTTTGTAGGGGATTCTTCTGAAAATTTGACATACACTTCTTGGAGCTCCCTACTTGCTCCCTTTCCTTGTGTGTCCACCTTTTGATGTGCTTCCATGCTTTGTCCTTGACTTTGAGCTTCAACACTCCCCCCCCTCTCGATTCTGTCGTCCCTAACAGACCCTTGTTGGAAGGGCTGTTCTGTGTAGTGCTTTGAGAGGTGGTGTCCATCCGTTGTATGAGCTGGTTCCTTGGATTCCAGCAAGAATGTGTCGTTGTGAGCTTTCAAAACTGCAAGTTGCTCAAAAGAGGTTGTCAAGAGTGATTTGGAGCAACTACTGGCTTCAATTTGCTTCCGAGATATGGATGTTGTTCCCATGATGTCCGCTAGCTCTTTTAAAGATGATGTTGAGAGCAGTCATGCCAGCTACTCATAACCCATAATGAATGATGGGTAAGTGTGTTCGTGCCTGGGTTGAAAAAAGTATGTGCCTTGTGCACGGCCTTGTAATGTAGCCCTACGCATGCTTACTTGGAAAATGCATTGGAAGAAGTATGGTGCGAAAATTGCGGGTCTTGAGCTAAGTGCTCAAGGGTATGCTGACGAAGAGGTTTCCTAAACTATCATGGTTATGGTGTTTCCAGAGTAAAGATACTTACCATGGCGAAGGTTGATGGATGTTTGTCTCTTCGTGTTGTACACCCGGCCTTTGGGATGGAACCTTGTTGATGAATGTCCATGTTGATTGTCCACTGATGAGATCTTTTGAGTGGTGGATCCCCTCTCCTCTTTTCAAAGCAACATTTGTCACTAACAATGTGCATTTCTGAGCTTGGGCTCATGCATGTTCACTTCCCTATATTGACACTCAGAGGAATATTGGACACGTGCCGATTTCTAAGAGATTACCATGCTGATTGACATAGACCATTCACCAGTGCTACTGTTCCATACTGGTTCAGGAAATACTGAGAATTGAATTGCTTTATATTCCTTGGCAAGCAACATCGGGTAACTACACCAAGCTGAGTTTCACATATTCTCTTTATCTCACCATATGCAGGAGTCTTCTCCTCCAGAACTACCTTTTGCAGATATCTCCTTAGATGCTCTGGTACATGAAGTAGTTAAGCATCACTCAAGTTGCGGACCTTCAAGCTCTTCATTCCTACCATGGTAAGAGAAAATCATAGTGGGAGATGCCATGTTCATGCCAAATGCTTGTCATCTACCAGATAAGGCAGCAATAATCTCACTGCTGGCCGAGACACACTTCTATCCAAATTGATAAATGCCTAGTAACCCACAGTTCCACCTTCAACTAAGCATGACTCATTTATGTTTCATAAGCCAAACCTGGGAACAAGCTCTCTCCTGCTTTTCTTTCTCCCCCTTTTTTTTTTTTTTTTTTGAGGAACAGGATATCACAAAACAAGAACACAAAAGTTAGTATCAATAGAAATATTTGACATACGTCACTGTGCTCTTGTGCGTGGGATTCTCGAGTGTGTCTATGCACGGCCGTGTAATGTGGCCCTATATTAATGCATACTTTGGAAATGCATGACCTAAATGGTGCAAAAGACAGGGTTGTGCAAGGAGCACATGGTTGTTGCTCGTTCGAGGCTTTCGATGTTATTTGTGGAGGTTGATGCCGACCTTGGTGGAGGTATCCATTGAGTCTCGAACTGATGTAGTCCTCCTTATTGGAGTCCATTTTAGAACATCATTTGGCAGTGTAGAGGTCACTTCAGGCGTCTTTCTTTGGATGCTTTCTGAACTGTGGTATCCAGTGTGGTTGACGCTTTGGTTCGGTGGAGGCTACTTGCACTTTTGGCTTCCAAACCCATATCCTTTTTGCATGTCTTCCTACTAATGCTGACGAGCTGATTTGCTCTTCCTTTGGTCTCTGTACGTGGTTCTTACCCTTTTCTCTTTTTGGCTTCTTTGTTGAAATCTTTTGCATGTGGGAGAACAAAGGTTGTTGTGGATGTAGGAGCTTCTCAGGTACCCACATCTGTAATTGCCCTTGTTGAGCTGCAGCTAACTTCTTAGGCACCCAAACTTGTTGGATACCTTGTGATTGAGCTTGTTTGAGCTGCTTCCTTCGTCTTCTGGCCTGGTTGGTTTGCATGGATGGGATTTGTGGGGGCAAGGCTGGTGGTTGCTCTCCTTTGCGTACCCACATCTGCTTCATGCTCATAACTGCTTTTTTATCGAATGGTGTCTTTCTATTTGATGTAGCAGTTATCGTGAACGGTTGTGTTTGCTTGTGTGGTGGACTCACAACAGTGGCTACTTGATTCTTTGGAGAAGAAGGAAAATCCACCCGCCTTCGAACCTGGTCTTCCACGATTGACTCCTTCTGCATCATAGAGCTTTTGACACATACAACATCTTCTTTCATATGATTAGTCTTGGAAGAACTAAGAGAGTGTGTGGTGCCATGATTTAGGAGCATGCAGTTCTCTAATTCTAATGTAATGCATTGTTCATGTGCCCAAACTTGAAGAATTTGACTTCTTAGGTTTAAGTTAACTGCATGGTCATAGATCCAATCTTGACCCAGGACAAGTGGTTCTGTAAGGTTCTCATCTTGACATACTAGCGCTTTGACTTTCATTGGAACATCGTGAAGGTAGATGGGAAGTTCCACCTCGCCCAAACAAGGGGTTTCCACACCTCCCAATCCTATGAGATAAGCTTCTATGGGATTGATGTTCAACCCCAAGTCTTGGCAGTAGGAAAGTCTAACTGCACTACTTGCTGCACCTGAGTCAATCAATGCTTTCACCGTCCTTTCACCCTTCCGTTGTCCTATCTCTATGGTCACAAAGGGTCTTCGGTCAATGACCTGGGAAGTCGCTATGCCTGACTTTTGACACATATCCATGTGATATTTTGGGGCTTTTGAGTTGACTTCTAGGCCTAATCGCCTTAACTTATTTCGCCTAATACGCTCTCTGGCCTCTACCTGTGCTTCTTCTCTCACTCTTAACTCTTCATCTTTTCGCTTCTTAGCACTGTTGAGTCTCATTAGCATATCCTCAGTAAGAGGTTCTTGATATAGCTTGACTCTACAGCCACTAATATAGTTTGGCAAGATATCTCCTTCTAGAGTGGCCAACTGAACTGCACCACTAGTGGAAATTCTATTAATGATCATGGGTCCGTATCCTCTTTTTTCCAACTTACGGGCATGTTGTTTTAGTGTGTATACCAACACTAGATCTCCCTCTTTCAATCCCTTATCCTTGATGTGTGCATCAAAGTATGCCTTTTGCCTCTTCTTTGCAGCGTAGATGCCTGCTGCCGCTCGTAGCCTCGTCTCACCCAAGCGTTCGAGATCAAAGATCCTAGAGGACAATTCATGCCCATTCCACTCATACTCTTGTGCTACTTTTAAAGCAGGGATTAAGAAATCTAATGGTAGCACAGCGTTCTGTCCGAAGACCATCTGAAATGGGGTGGCGTTGAGTACCGTTTTGTAGGCAACTCGATAAGCCCAAACAGCATGATGAAGTTGTTTGTCCCAATCCGAGCGTTTATTATTTACCAGTTTTGTCAATACGTTACAGAGGATCTTATTGGTACTCTCGGCTTGTCCGTTGGCTTGTGGGTGATAGGGGGCAGATTTCTTATGTATCACCAAGAATTCTTGGAGAAGATTTTCAATGACTTCATTCAAGAAGTGTGTGCCTCTATCGCTCACCGACTCGATTGGTAGTCCATATCTCGTGAACACATTCTCGAATAAGAACTTAGCCGTAGTCTGAGCATCATTCTTTGTTGTGGCTTTGACTTCTACCCACTTTGTAAGGTAATCTGTGGCTACAATGATGTACTCTGCATGGGAGATTCTGGCTGGGGGGTTAATAGGACCTATGAAGTCTATGCCCCACTTCGAAAATGCACGTCCTCCCATCATTGGCCTCAAGGGCATCTCGTCTTTTCTCACTGGATATTGTGCACGTTGGCATGTGTCACATTTCTTCACATAGGTATGTGCGTCCATATGAAGAGTGGGCCACCAAAGTCCTGAGAATAGAATGGTCTTGATCACTCGGTCAGGACCAAAATGTCCACCTGCAACACCGCTGTGTGCAGTCTCTAAGACCCTTAAATAGTCTGATTCATGAATGCATAGTCTTAAGTAACCATCTTTGCCTCTTCGGTATAGGTTGTCTCCTACTAGGGCATAGCCTTGAGCATCTTGCTCCATGCTTCTTCTTCTTGCTAGACTAGCCTCTTTGGGTAATCTTCCCGATCTCATAAACTCTACCAATGGAGCACTCCATTCTGGAATTAATGACACTTGATAAAGGGTCGCATGCTCCATTGGGGGTCTCTCTCTGCACCTTGGACAATTCTTAATCCACTCATGTATTTCTTTGTCCATGCTAGGCCAATACACTCCTAAACGCTTTAGATTCTGCAATGTTCGTTGTTTAGAATAGTGATTTCCTAGCATTCCTTCATGGGCTTGCTGCAACCAACTACTATGTTCATCATCCTCCACACAACAAGCTAATACACCCTCAGTATCTTGTTTGTACATGCTTCCTGCTAATATGTGATATTTTTGTGTTTTTACAATTTCTTCTTGTGATGTTTTCACATTCTTATTTGCAGGGCCAAAGGTTAGGACTGGTACCAACTTATTTGCCCATTTAGGAACAACTTCTAAATTGAACAGATAAGCATCGGGTAATTCGTCAGACACTCCTTGCGGTGACTCTCCTGAAGTGATGCGAGAAAGGTGATCTGCCCGAAGGTGGGTTCTACCTTTCCTGACAACAACTTCAAAGTCATATTCCATTAGCAAGAGGAACCATCTTACTAAGCGTCCAGTATTGCAAGGTTTATTGACCAAATATAACAAGGCTTGATGATCAGTAAAAAACTTGAACTTTTTGGCCAATAAATAGTGTCTAAACTTCTTCATAGCATATACCATGCCTAAGCCCTCTCGCTCAGTGGTGGTATAGTTCCGTTCAGCTGCAGTGAGCTGTCTACTAGCATATGCTATGGGCAAATCTAAGTTTCCTTCACTTGTGGGTTGTGCTAGCACACATCCTATGGCATGATTGGATGCATCCACATGGACATGGAATGGTTTATTCCAATCAGGAGTGGTGAGTATTGGTGCCGTGCACAAACGTTTCTTCAGTTCGTTGAAAGAATTCTCGCATTCGTCGTTCCACTCAAAATTAGACAACAAGGCATAAAGGGGTCTAGCTATGATCGCGTACATGTGGATAAACCTACGGTAGTATCCACAATGGCTCATAAAGGCTTGTACCTCTTTAATATTCCTTGGCCTTGGTAGTTCCGCTATGGCTCGTACCTTATCTTCATCTGTTGAGATTCCATTCTTAGAAACAATATGCCCTAAGATTTTACCTTGACGCACCATAAACACACACTTTTCTGGGTTTAGACACACTCGATATTCTCTACACTTGTTGAAGATTTGTCTGAGCTCAGGGATGTGAACCCTTCTTTCTTGGGAATGAGCACATAAATCATCCACATACACTTCTAAGCTCTTTCGCAAGAACTCTTTGAAGACATGACACATGAGCCTTTGGAATGTTGCAGGTGCATTGGTGAGCCCAAATGGCATCACACGAAATGCAAAGATTCCCCACTCTGTAGCAAAAGCTGTTTTGTGTTGATCTTCTGGGGCAATGGCTACTTGATTGTAACCTGAAAATCCATCAAGGAAGCTATAAACTTCCTTGCCTGCAACACGCTCCAAAAGGTGTTCTGTGATTGGAAGTGGATAACTATCTCTAATCGTAGCGGCATTAACTTTTTTAAGGTTAATACACACTCGCAACTTCCCGTTCTTCTTGGGTACCACAACAATGGGGGACACCCATTCGGTATGCTCAATCTCATAGATGAATCCGGCTTCAATCAACCTATCAATTTCTTCTTTTATTTTTGCTGCATAGGTATCATTATATGTGTAGGGCTTCTGTTTGGTGGGCTTAGCATCAGCAGTCATGGGGATAGTATGAGAGCAAATTCTTGGATCTACCCCTTTCAAGTCTCTATAGTGCCATGCAAACACATCCCTATATTCCCTTAATAGAGCTATGAGCTCCATTTCTTCTCTTGCGCTTAGGTCATCTCCTATATATGTGCATCTCTCTTCGTTCTCTTCAATGGTCACTACAATCTTCTTGGTCTTTTCTTTATTATCATATGATTCTCCTATGATGGCCTCTCTCTTAGGCATTCGTACCAAAATTTTGCGGTCGTCAACTTCATATTTCTT
Organism: Ceratopteris richardii; assembly: GCA_020310875.1. Classification (NCBI taxonomy): domain Eukaryota; kingdom Viridiplantae; phylum Streptophyta; class Polypodiopsida; order Polypodiales; family Pteridaceae; genus Ceratopteris; species Ceratopteris richardii. Next base: position 36,660,455 of record CM035440.1, read on the forward strand.
GAAGTTTTCTGGTACTTCAAACAATGATTCCTCCTCTTCTTGTTTCACTGCTTTTCTTTTCTTTTTCTTTTGACTACTCTCACTTCCATCCTTTGAGTTTACTATTTTAATACTTGTGAGAGGTTCTTCTTCTTTCTGGGTGAACACTCCTATATCTTCTAGATAGTGTTGCTCTAAGTTAAAGCAACTATCCATCACAATAGACTCCAGATCATCGTCATTCTCTTCTTCTTCTAAGACATCACTAGGGTCACATTCTTCTAGCAAGGGTTGACACATGAAAACTGAGATATCATAACCCTCCTCATCACAATGAGGTGTCCACTGTTCCTCATTGACAGCAATGTCCATGGTGGCTAAGATTTCTGGCCAGCCATGAGGCTCAAACTCCTCATCTGGAAAGATCATCGGTGTGTAGGCTGGGTCTCTAACTGGTCTATCTCCTAGCGAAGTTCCTTCTTCTCTTGCCTTTAACCGTTTTTCCTCTTCCTTTGCGACCTTGCACATCCACAAATGAGTATCTTCATGCAGCCATGATGGATCAGGTGAACTTTCAGAATGCACAGAGATGGAATCTTCTTTCGCTTTGTGGATAGAATTCCACTGTAGGGGTGGTACATCTCTGAAGGTGTAATCCTTCAAATTGACCTTGGTGGTGACCCCTAAGTGCTGTAAGTACAAGGAATTAGTTCCCCAATCCTGTACTATTTGCAATTGTCGTAGGAAGGGTCTTCCTAGGATCATCTCATAGACATTATTTTTCTCAAAGTCACATATAGCAAATGTGTGCTCAAACTCTACACCACAAGTGGTTAGAGTGATCCCTTCTAGCAATCCTAGAGGTCTTTCAAAATGACCATCAGCCATTTGAAGCTTCATTCTAGTTGGTTTTAATGTGGGCTTGCCCCATTGCTTCCACAAGGAGGTGGTCGCAATAGCAACACCAGCACCTGAATCTATGATTGCTTTTGTTGTGTAACCTTGGTAGGTGATTGGAAGATAAGTATTACCTTCTTCACCCTCACACATGTCCCCTATTTTGTCTAGAGGTATCTCTGGTACCCTTTGCTTGGAGCCCGCTTTTGGCATGTTGGAATCAAGTTCTGGAACCTGATCCTTCACATGATTCCAAAGCTCAGGTTTTGCTTTGAGCAGCTCTTCTACAGTGAGATGACACTGAACCTTAGTGTTCTTCACGACATCCGTGTTCCTTGGAACCACTGAGTCTTCATTTCTTACTAGTATTGTGGGAGCTCTAATCTGGAGAGATTCGGATTCCCATGGGCCTGGAAATTGAGGCAGTTCTTCTAAGGTATTAGATTCAAAATCTAACCTTTCGTCTTCTTGTTGTTCTGCTTCATCTCCGTAAATAGATGGAATGTCTTGGGGAAATTGATCATGAAGATCATCAATCTCAGGAATAGGAGGGGAATTACCCTTCTCCTTGGCCCATTTCTCTTCTTGTATTTCCCGCAAGAACTCTTGAGAGTATTGTTGAATTGAAGGAGGTATTCCAACATCTGTGGAATTAGGAACATAAGCCCCCATTGGTGGTGAGCTTCCTCTTTCAATAACTGGTTGAGCCTGTGGAGGTAAAGAGACTTGTGGTTTGTTTACCAACTGCTCTAATCTTTCTAGTAACCCTTGGAAATGCAAATCTGGTTTGACAGAGTTTGTCTGATTGAACTTTTGACTAGTCTCAAGTATAGCTTGAGCTTGTTCTACCATTTTCATGCACATTTTCATTCGTTCAATCTCTAAATCCGCTCTAGGGTAACTCTTGTCTAGATTTGCAGCTGTAGGCCCTTCTTGAAGTCGAGCCTCGTAGGCTTTGAACATCATGTCCAAGCCTTCTGGGGTTGGATCTGCAAGAACAGACCCTGGTTGCGGTCTATTTACAATGGGTGGTGGGGTGGGATGAGGTGGAGTGGATGGAGTTTCAGCATGCGAGGGGCTTTGAGATGCAATGTCTTCTATTTTTGTTTTCGCTTCTTTTAAGCTTTCTTCTAGTTCCGATAACTTTTTATTCCACTTGCGATTGGCCTTCTCTCTGGTATCCTTCCATGTTCTTGTTTTCCTCTTACTAGGCTCTCCCGATTCACTCGACTCTGATTGTTCTACTGGTTTATCCTGTTTTAAGGCTTGTGCTCTAGTGACAGCTTGTATAGGAGCCACATTGCTACTACTTGAACTTGAATCTGCCACTAAGCCTACCACATTAATGGGTGTAATCTTGGGTGCACTGGAGGGGTTTCTTGGACAATCTCTGGGGAGATGGTCTTTGCCACAATCAGGACAAAAAGCCTGTATTGTGATAGCCTGTCCTTGACTCGGAGATGGTGGGTGGGGACAGTCACGAATGAAATGGTCACCATGACATCTGAAACAAGATCCTCTAGGGGCTTGTGGTCTCATTTGTCTCAACTGGGGCCTAGGGTTAGGATGTGTGTACATGACATTGGAGTATTCTGGCTCCCAATTTTGCTCCATAGGCGGTGCCTCATATTGATACGAGTAAATCTCACTATGTTCAGGTGACTCTGTGTAATAAGCATGTGGACTACCTTCATGGGAGTAGTCTGAACTATGAGCGTGAGAGTCATTATCTGGTATCAATGGGGTTAATGGCACCAAAGCTCTATTTGGATTTTCCTCTCCCACAGCATATTTGACTGGAATCACGTTGGCTGGAGCTGGTGGTTGGTTTCCCAAGACAGGTTGTGGCCTATATGGTACCTGATATTGCTGTTGTGGTCTATAATATGGCTGTTGGTATTGGTTCTGATACCTACCTTGTGGGTAAGGTTGCTGATAATTCTGTCTAACAGCCTGCCTATTGTAGGGACAATCTTGAGCCGTGTGGTTTGTGTATTTTCTCTCAATAGTGCAATATGGAGCATTCCTTTCTCTAATGTTTTGGTTTTGCATTGGGCATACATTAGCCATGTGGTCGCCCCCACAAGTATAACACCGATTCAATGGAGTGACTCTCTGTGTTTGTTTATTTTGGACTCCCAGCTTCTTGGCAACTTGCTCAGCTATCTCTTCTATTTCTGTGGAGATCTTTGAAGTATGACTAGTAGAACTATCCGAATCTTTGTAGAGTTTTGACAATCCTAACTCCTCACCCAAGTTATCTTCTATGTCTATGCACGTCCGCACACACTCTTCTATGGATCTAGGATCTTTCAAGTACACATATGATCTTAACTTGGTGCTCAGTAAGCCATCTAAGAACAAAGCCACTTGTTTGGCCGGAGTGGGTAACTCTAGAGCAGGGCATCTTTCTAGATACTGTCTGAATCTTCTACCTGCTAGTCGCACTGTTTCTTGGGGAGTCTGCTTGAAGCTGTGGATCAAGGATGATGTGTTATGCCTGATACCACTCTTGGAAAATTCTACAATGAATTCGTCTAGCAGTTGACCTATATCGTGATAGCTGCTTCTACTCAATGGTTGAAACCAAGCTAAGGCAGTGCCCTTAAGGGTCAAACCAAATGCCTCGTACTGGGTGAACCAGTCCTCAATTTGTTCGGCTCTCAGCACTTGTTTGTACTCGGCCACATGATCATAAGGATCCCCTGTCCCATCGAAATAGTTCTTCATTGCCTTGATCACTTGAATGGGTCTAAGGGTTCTTGGGTACTCTCGGGGTCTAGGCAATGGAAAATCCTGTTCATCTCTTTGTTGCCTATGTGCTTGATGTCTCTCTCTTTCAGGTCTTTCATTTTCAAATCCTGACCTATTCCTGCCCACGGTGTGTGCAAAACTTACCTCAGGTCTCTCTCTAGTTCTTTCTCTCTGGGCTTCATGAGCGAGGGATGATCCTACTCCTTGGAGGCCATGGGAAACATTGGATATTGGTGGGGGGAAAATCAATTCATTCTTCCAAGTATATGCATGTCTATCATGTTCTGTTACCAAGAAAATTTTCTCTGATGTGTTATCCAGGTAGACAACTTTGCCTGGTATCTCAGGATCTTTGAATTCATAGATGATAACTATGCCCAATTGGCTAGGTTGATCTGGCTTGAACCTCCAAAAGGCTTCCTCTGTTTCTCTATTCAAAAATAGTTCTATGCTTTTGTTGTCTTGAGGGATCCAATCCGGAGTGATCACTCGGGTCAAAACTGACTTACCTCTAGGAGTCTGGGGTCCTTGTCCTACGTTTCCTTGTTCTAGGTCTCCTATTTCATTCTCAGGAATGACATTTCCAAACTCATCAGTCCTATCTGGTAGGTTGGTGACCACATACATGGTTCCTTCCTTATCAATGTATGAACCCTCTTCGAACTTGACCACTGGGTGTTCAAGTCCAAAGGATTGATCTGGATTTTTGAGTTGGACCACTGATCGTCTCAGACCATCCTCATAGATGCGAGCACCTAATTGGTTGGTCCGAATATATTCCAACTGTGTCTTATAGGGACCTTCTGGTGTTTGTAGATGGGCAGTCCCTGAGCCACCTGCAGGTTTTCCCATACTAAAAGACATTTCTGAATCACTTGTGTCTGAACTTAGTAAAAGATGACCACTTAGTTGTTGTGCCCAAGACTTGGATGTATGGTTGACACTAGCCTCAGAAGATCTAATGCTTTGTTTATCCTTTCCTAAGTGTCTACCAGATCTCAGGTTCATAAGCTTTAGTCAAGAGTCCAAATTTTCCCCTTGGTATGGTTCAAAATTCTTTGGAGTCCCCTTGGTTCCCTAGTCCCACTTGAGGGTCAACTTCAAATTATCCTATCTCAAAATCAACGCGTTATTCTTGAAAAAAATAGTTGAGGTCGTGTAGGATTTGAAACGAGCTTTCCAACGAGCTATAGAGCTCTAAAAATGGACTTGGGATGAAAAAGTTATGCCAATTCAGGCTCCTGGGGGTCAAAACAGGCAAACAGGACCTTTTGAAAAAATCGCGATTTTGTACCTTCAGAATCGTGTTCACAAAATCGTGTTTTCACAAAATCGTGTTTTGAAAATCGCGATTTTGAGTAGAAAATCGTGTTGTGAAAATCGCGATTTTGATCACAAAATCGTGTTTCTGAAAATCGTGTTTTTTGACATGAAAATCGCGATGTTGATCACAAAATCGTGTTTATGAAAATCGCGATTTTGAGCAGAAAATCGTGATTTGAAAATCGCGATGTTGATCACAAAATCGTGATTTGAAAATCGCGATGTTGATCACAAAATCGTGTTTCTGAAAATCGTGTTTTTTGACATGAAAATCGCGATGTTGATCACAAAATCGTGTTTATGAAAATCGCGATTTTGAGCAGAAAATCGTGATTTGAAAATCGCGATGTTGATCACAAAATCGTGATTTGAAAATCGCGATGTTGATCACAAAATCGTGTTTTAGAGAATCGCGATTTTGACTCAGAGAATCGTGATTCACAAAATCGTGTTTTTGACTGAAAATCGTGTTTTCTCAGAATCGTGTTTTTGACATGAAAATCGCGATGTTGAGCACAAAATCGTGTTTTTGAAAATCGCGATTTTGAGCAAAAATTCGTGTTTTCACAGAATCGCCTTTTTCACAAAATCGTGTTTTTGGCATGAAAATCGTGATTTTGTCATAGAGAATCGTGTTTTTCTCAAAATCGTATTTTTCGCTGAAAATCGTGATTTGTGAGAATCGCGATTTTGAGCAGAAAGTCGTGTTTTTCACAAAATCGTGTTTTTGCTGAAAATCGTGATTGGTGAGAATCGCGATTTTGAGTAGAGAATCGTGTTTTTTGAAAATCGCGATTTTGAGCAGAGAATCGTGTTTTTTTGAGAAAAAACACAGAATCGCGATTCTTTTCAACCAACTTTTAGGCGGGAAAACTGAAAATCGTGATTTTTCAAAAAAATTTTGAATTTTCACAGAATCGCGATTTTCATCACAGAATCGCGTTTTTTGGCGGGAAATTCAAATTTATGAGAGCCGGCTATGGCGAGCTCCGTATGAGCAGAAAATCATGAAAAAAACACAGCGCTTGCTCTCCCTTGCACCTCCTAACTCCTTCCCACACAATAATGCATGAAAAATGGTATGAAAATGGTGAAAATGCACTAAAAAACAAGAAATTTCTATGAAGAAGAAGATGGAAGAAGGTGGAGATGAAGATGATGATGAAGATGAAGAGGAAAAAAAACAGAAAATGAACTGAAATGACAATTTTTTTACCTTCCAACGTCGCAAATCTACGATCTTACCATCACAACGCTCGTCCTCGAAGCACTCTCCCCGGCAACGGCGCCAAAATTTGGTGTAGCTCAAGCGTAAGCACCACCTCCTTTACTTGTCAATCCGCGGAGACGTGAGGACCGGTATGAAGACCACGAGCAAGTGAAGGCACAAGTGCGTGAGTGAAAGCACACAAACATGCACACACATACACACACACGCGCACAAAGTAAGATCAAAGAGAGGAACAATGGAAAGCTTAGATTGCAAAAGAGTTCTCTTACAAAAGTTCTATTCTCTAACAAGCCAGCCCCAAAAATGAGCTCTCTAGCTCTTTTTATAGTTTTTTGACTAGTTTTGGCCCTGTCCAGACCTAGTGTCCGGCCTAGTTAAAAATTAGGTTCCAGGGCTTATTTGAGGGCTCAAACGAAGTCTAAAAATTATGAAAATTGGTACGATGGTACTTCTAATACTCCTCAAGCTCGAGGACTCCTCGGCTTGAACAAAATGGAGTTACTAAAAATAGATAATGGTATTTACAATGGTTTTTAGTGATGAAAATCACTATTTTTGTAGGGGATTCTTCTGAAAATTTGACATACACTTCTTGGAGCTCCCTACTTGCTCCCTTTCCTCGTGTGTCCACCTTTTGATGTGCTTCCATGCTTTGTCCTTGACTTTGAGCTTCAACACGAGGCCAGGCATTCGGCACTTGATGTACATAATAAAATTAGTGGTGCACATTCTCCAATGGGGAATAGGTCATAGCTTCAACTTCTTTAGGAATGGACATACTATGTAAATAAATAACTGCTTCGGCTATACTAGTGCTTGTTTTCTTTCAGAAAAGAAATAAAAAGATGTGGTAAGAGATCTCACTTATAGAAGCAAGGGAAACGGAGTGACGAAGCGACAACATGTCATAAACAATGCACCGCACAATTGTTATATCTTCTATTGAAGCTAATGCACCTTTCATTACAAGTGCAGACGGCTTCTGAAGATTCTGAAGCAACGATTCAGGAGGAAGTATTGGAATTTCCTCTCCAGAGTATAACCAAAGCAAAGGGACATTGGTTCAGGGAAGATCAACCGGTCGAGGAGTACCTCTTCCTGGTGGATATCAAAATCATGGATACAGATCATCAATTCCCGATTATGTCCCAAGATTTTAAAGTGGTGCATGAGCTTCCGACTACAATTGACATCATGAAGAAAGCAGGTATCCAAAAATACTTTGAACTGCCGATTACAAGCCCAACTTTCAAAGGTGCACACAAGTCATGAATACATTACAGCCGGTAGTGCATGACCCATTGGTGCCAGAGGCCAGAGTCATGGACGAAGTAGGTGAATGGGTAGTTATTCAATTTACACATGATTTGATTAAAGAAGCTTTCGGCTAGGAGAAGGACGAAATCACTATCTTGAAGGAAGAGAGTCGAGGGGCAAAAACCAGAACATTCACTGACATAAATAGAGTTGACATAGAAGAGGAAGTCAGACTCATTCATCAGCACTTCTGCTTCCCAAACATGCATCGATACACCGACCCTCAGAAGATAATTGTTCAACTACTCTCACATGCTATCAAGCAGATTGGCAATCAAATTAATCTGACTCCTTACATACAGGAACGGCTATTTGAGGCGAAGAAGCAATGGAATAACAAGAATTTTCTGAATGGCAGTGTAGCTCTGACCATATTGATCTACCATGCTTTAGGCATTAGAGAGCACCTACAAGAAATGCCATCATCGACCGCTATGGCTAAATATGCCAAAGTCGCCGCAATCCCCAAAAAGAAAAGAAGAGTCAAGATTGTTGAAGAGGCGGAAACTAGTTCTCAACCAAAAATGAGAGGAACAAAGAGATTAAGGGAGATAAAGCAAGTAGAAGAAGAAGTTCCAACCACGAAAAGTGTGAAGAGATGGATAGGTATGTGCTTGAAGATGAAGAGGTGTTGCAAAATCCTTGATCTACACCAGCCAAATGAACTCCAGAAGTATATGGTGGGCCCTTTTAGCTTGCCAATGGATGTATTAGACATCCTATGTACCTTGGAAGATCACTTTCAAAAAGATAGATCAAAACAGATAAGTTGGAGTTAGCTCAAAGGTGAAAACTTGCTATTCTTGGTTCATACACCTGTCCAGTGTTTTACATAATTCTCTGAGCACAACAGCAATTAGCTTAATTCCTCTTGGAGAAGTCTAGGTAGCTTAAAGAGCTAACTTTCAAGAGTAATGTCATCAAAAATAATAAACCACACACTGAGAATGAGTTTTAACAAGTGATGACATCATCCCGATTTTCACGGGCTGCTACAGTTTGAGACAAGTGAGCAGAAAAATGAACATAACTCAAAATTTAGGCATTCAATAATTATGAAAATTTGTATGGTTGTACTAGACAGTAAGTTGAATTCAACAAGCTTTAAATCACTGAATTTAGATAAGTAACCACGGAGAAATGACTCTAACAAGGTGAGTGAAACAATCGGGTACCTGACAGAGAAGTGAAGATGAACAGACCCTGTTGACTTCAAATGAACATAACTGAAGATTGCAACATCCAAATGACATGAAAATTTGTGAGCATATAGTAGACTTGTAGAGATAACTTTACCAAGTTAAATTACTGAAAATGATGCACCAAGCTCAGAGAAACCATCTCTGCAATCTGACTGAGAAAATTGAGGGTAATGGCAGTGAGTAGTACACTTCACAAGAACATGGAAATATGAACCCAAATGATCATGAAAATGAAAGTATATTGCTTGTACAATACAATGGACTTACTGATACATATGTGTACCTTGTAATCACACCTTGATATGGCATAAAGCTCAGCTCCTGGTGGTCTTCACATAGGTCTCTCTAACCACGACTAAAACTGCCATCTATTTATAGTTGAGTTTGGGAGGCTAACTTCCCTCAATCACTCTCCAATCAATCAATGATTGATTTGATTCTCTACCTACCACAAATCACAAATTCGTGGCTCCTCTTTCCATTCTTGATCAAGTGGACTCAACCACTTAAGATTCTTTCACTTTTACATTAAGTAAACTCTTCAAAAGTTACAAGAGGTAGTTCACAAGTGAACTTTACATTGTCTTCATTTTAAGGCTTCTTCTATGACTTTGTGGGACTCAAGCCAATACTTAGGCTTGTCATAGACTTGCTCCAACAAAAAGGACACACGTACTTCCCAAGACACAAGTTGAAGAGCCCAGACCTATTACTAAAGAGGATTTAACATGAGCACTGGAAGACACACACCAATATACAGAAGGTCAAATTAATCTACGAGTGCAAGGGCACCATTACCAGCAGTCCCAACAAGACGTGGAAGCTAAAAAAAAGCTCACCACATCAATACAGAGAATTAGGGTTGGATAATTCAAGCTCATCTTTGGATGCACAAGAAGAACCCGACACATCCTTATTGAATGTAGATATTCAAAGTGAATCAAAGGATGATGGACAATGGGAGGAACTTAATGAAGTAAACTACAATGAAGCAGAAGGGGACATGAAGGTGAAAGACAACACAGCCCACACCACCCAAGACACTGCAGGTAAGGAGACAAACCAAGAAGGGACACATGTCCTCCACTAAATGATACTTCCAAAATTCAAATCACAGAGACAACACCTATAGGAAAGGGACCACTCAAGAATCCAAAGCAAGAGCCTAAAGAAGCTAAAGTCGAAGAATCGGAACCCTTCACTCCGATAAGGGTTGTGGTAGAACCCTCCCCCATGGATGTTACTTTTCAAGGGAGTGCCACTAAAGTTATTGATTTGGATGAAGAATGAAAAGAATTGGAAAATTCAACTACAAATCAGACAACCACGCGACAACGAAACTATCCATGTAGAGCAAGGAAAAGATGTACAAACCAGAGAAGCTCCAAGCATACCAAGAACGTGGTTAAACATCGACATCGCTCAGCTCAAGCCGATAGTGCAAGACATGATAAGAACCGCAATGGATACGCAACACTTAATGCTTGAGGCGGATGAGGACTACGATCAAGCGATGCAGGACAAGCATGAACTTCAAGAAATCGGTAAGAAACTTTCAGCAGAACTAAAGCTAGCAAGAGAGCAAATAGTACGTAAAGAAAATGAAGTTCAAGAGGTCAAAAATCAGTGCAAAACTTTAGAGATGGAAAATGCAAAATTAAAGGCACAACTATAGGAATTACAGATGAAATACGAGGTTAGCGAGGCTGAGAAGACTAGGATGAATGCAAGAAGCAAAATACTAGAATCACAAATAAAGGTATATACGGAAGAAGCAGAAAACCTAAGGAACAGAAACAAGGAGCTAATGACAACTCTTTTGAGTGACCAACTGATTGAGGCTCAAGAAGAGACAGCCATAAACACAAAGGAAATGGAAGAAAAGATAGCCTGGTATGAAGATCAGCTCAAGCAAGAGCAGACACTCATTGCCGAATGGGAAAAGAGGTACATGGATGATACCGCGGCTCTTAGAGCAAAATGGAAAAAAGCAGAGAATCGATATTTAATGCAATGTAAAGAAGACACTGATCACCTTGATGTTGTAGCTACAGAAATTCTCAAAGACAAGGAAGCTATTGCTAAAGTTGACGAAGAAATCAAGAAAAAAGATGAGATTATCAAGCAGCTACAAGAGCGGTTAGAGCAGAAGGCAATTGAGGGGACACTAGTAGTTCCAAAATCCACAGCAGCTACTGAGGAGACTGAGGTACGTCCTCTCTCTCCCCCCTTAAATCATTCGCCAATAAGGGAGGAAACAGAGATCCAAATTGAACGTAATCATCGGGATATTGCAGAACTGAGCCGAGACGAGAGGGCACTACTGGTGTCCCAGCTTACCGCCGAATTTGAAGATCAAATCATTAAGATAATGAAGGAAGCTCAAATTGAGAGCCAAAACTTGGAACAAATTTTGAAGCCTTTTAATGTACCACATACGGCCTCCTGAAAGAGCAAACACGGCAATATATAAAGACAACAACAAATAAAGAGCCGGACAACAACCTCCAATTCAGCATTAACTCATTCAGCTATATTCAAGAAGAATTTGAGAAAGTTGATCCTATATGGAGGCGCAAAGTTTTGGAAAAGAATCCTACACTGCAGGTACAATGGGAAGCATCACCATATGCGCTTCAGGTAAACCTGGCTTTTTGTCCAGTACCCCGTAGACGCTCCTGGTCGCAATGTTGGGAAGGATAGCGCCAGGGTAGCATAAATAGTCAGTGGCTAAATTATCCGCTATTACCAAGTCCACTGCATAATTACCTACCGATGGAGGAATACATTGTGAAAACCATGGAGTTTTGGATTGCAAGATATGCGACTGTACCGGATTTAGTAGTAAAGATGACAAATAAGATTTTCAGCATGCTCCTAATAGTAATTAAAGTTTTCCAACATGCCAAATATACATTTTTGAACTTCATCGGCATTACTCAAGGACTCGAAGCGCTCGTTTTTTATCTTTCCACCATTTCGAGCCGCTTAACACTCATGGCCTATTATTCACGAATTATGTTTTTGCCGAGCACATACATGAAGACTTTTGAAGAAGCATTTTTCACTGGCTTCTTTGAAATTGATTCAGAAATTTTTGTAAAGATGACTTCAAATGTTAATGCTAGACTGGTGGCTTACGAAACAAGTTTTTTTGCGGATCATCGACAAGCACCAGAGGATGGAGTGAAGTCAACACAGTGGAAAGAATTTATGATATGTCATGCCAACTTACTTAATCAAAGAGAGCAAAACGCCATTTAGACGTACTCACATCGCCACAAAAAGCATGTCGGGGACGACAAAGTTCAGGAGGAGGGACGTGTGGAAGGGGAATCAAGCAAGAAATGAAGAAGAAGAAAATCAAAGACCAAGACTGCTCAATAAAGAATGAAGATCATAAAGCAAAAGAACCACCCTCTGCCCAAAGCCCTGCAGGGGCACACACTAGGCAACAACGCCAAACATCCAGGTCCTGAGGAATGGAATTAAAGAACAATCAGAACCAGGACATTTCATGGGAAGGATGGACAAGGGCCAGGAAGTATCCATGAAGAAGTGCAAGACAATACTTGGCAGGTAATAATCCTCCCGCTGATAGCGTGCGTTGGCAGAAAATAAACAGTCTCAAAGCAAATACAACAAATCCAATCTTGACCCAGAACAAGTGGCTCTATAATGTCCTCATCATGACATACTAGCATTTTGACTTTCATTGGAACATCTTGAAGGTACATGGGAAGTTCCACCTCGCCCAAACAAGGGGTTTCCACACCTCCCAAACCTATGAGATAGGCTTCTATGGGCTTTATGTTCAATTGCAAGTCTTGGCAGTAGGATAGTCTAACTGCACTAGTTGCTGCACCTGAGTCAATCAATGCTCTCACAGTCCTTGCATTCTTCCCTTGTCCTACCGCTATGGTCACAAAAGGACGTCGATCAATTATTTGAGAAGCAATTGCGCTTGATGTTTGACACATGGCCATGTGGTATCTTGGGGCCTCTTGATCGAATTCGAGGCCTAGGCGTCTTAACTTATTTCTCCTAATGCGTTCTCTAGCCTCTGCCTTTGCTTCTTCTCTAACCCTTAACTCTTCTTCTTTTCGCTTCTTAGCAGTGTTGAGTCTCTGTAGCATATCCCCTGTAAGAGGTTCTTGATATAGTTTGACTCGACAACCACTGATATAGTTGGGCAAGATATCACCTTCTAGTGTGGCCAATCAAAGTGCACCGCTAGTGGAAATTCTATTAATGATCATGGGTCCATATCCTCTTTTTTCCAATTTACCGGCATGTTGCTTTAGTGTATAAACCAACACTAGGTCTCCCTCTTTCAAGCCTTTATCTTTGATATGTGCATCAAAGTATGCCTTTTGTCTTTTCTTTGCAGCATAGATGCCTGAAGCCGCTCGTAGCCTCGTCTCACCTAATCATTCTAAATCAAAGATCCTCGAGGATAACTCGTGTCCATTCCACTCATGCTCTTGTGCTACTTTTAAAGTTGGGATTAGGAAGTCCAATGGTAGCACAACATTTTGTCCGAAAACCATCTGAAAGGGGGTGGCATTGAGTACCATTTTATAGGCAACTCGATAGGCCCAAACAGCATGATGAAGTTGTTTGTCCCAATCAGAGCGTTTGTTATTTACGAGTTTTGTCAGTACATTACATAGGATCTTATTTGTGCTCTCGGCTTGTCCATTAGCTTGTGGATGATAGGGGGCAAACTTCTTATGTATCACCAAGAATTCTTGGAGAAGATTTTCGATTACTTCATTCAAGAAATGTGTGCCTCTATCACTTACTAACTCTATTGGTAATCCGTATCTCGTGAACACATTCTCAAATAAGAACTTAGTTGTTGTTTGAGCATCATTCTTTGTCGTAGCTTTTACTTCTACCCACTTTGTGAGATAATCTATCGCTACAATAATGTACTCTGCATGGGAGTTTCTAGCTGGGGGTTAATAGGACCTACAAAGTCTATGCCCCATTTTGAAAAGGCACGTCCTCCCATCATTGGCCTCAAAGGCATCTCATCTTTTCTAATTGGATATTGGGCACGTTGGAGACCTCTTAATCTCCAAATGCTTGATCTATACTGATTAAGAGGTCTCCATTTTGATTGTTATACCAACAATCATTTTCCAAATGATTGGTTCTGCCACAAATCCAACAAGCTTTAGTATTATCTTTGTTCTTACCTCCTCTTCCTTTACCTCTGAAATTCATTTTTCCTTTTGTAAAGTTAGCTTGGCTTGAGGTTCCTTCATCATCAGTTAACTGCTTCCCTTTGCCATTCTTTTTCTTGTCCTTGGAGTACATGGCTTGACTTGCACTCCTATCATTATCTCCCTTAATATGCTGCTCAAAAGTTAGCATGTGTCCTAGCAATTGATTAAGATCAGGAGTAAAATGATCAAGTGACAATTCTATGGACAATATGAAAGGCTTCCACTTCTCATCTCCTCTCAGACCTGTAAGTATTTGCCTTACCAACTTATCCTCTTCAATGTCTTCATCTATTGCTCCCAAGCTATCTGCAATATCCTTCATCCTTGCCACATAATCAGAAATTGATTGTGAGCTCTTCTTCTTGAAAGTTGTAAATTCAGCCCATAGTGAGGATTTCCTTGACTTGGTTGTGTTTTGGAAATGCTCTTCCAAAGCATTCCAAACATTTGTTGCACTTTCCAATCCTCTAATGTGAGCTAGAAGATAACCATTTACAACCATGTAAATGATGCTCCTAGCTTGAGCATCCTTTCTCATCCAAGTCTTCAAATCTGCAAGCTCTTCCCTAGTTGGAATACTAGGATCTGCAAATTCAGGCTTTTCTTCTTCTCCTGTAATGAATGCCATCAAATCTTTGCTCATGAGATGTGCCTCCATCCTCATGGACCAAGCTGGATAGTTCTCCCTATCTAGCTTATCAATCTGCAAGCTTTCTCCCATCTTTTGATCTTCTCTATCTGCAATTACTATGATTTATGATAGTAAAATGTATCTTTGATATGAAACTTCAATCCTTTTTTATGCTTCGAACTCGTGCTTTGTACTTCTGCAAGTTATCTTCACAAATTTGTCCTTGTTCACCTTCCATTAGAAAGAACTTCAATATCTGCAACAGTCCGAACTTCCAATGCCTTTGCTTCCCTTGTATTGCACCTTTAGCTCTGATACCACTGTTGGAGACCTCTTAATCTCCAAATGCTTGATCTATACTGATCTAAGAACACATCTATATCAATTATAGACCAAACTTTACACAAATGTTACTTTGATTTACCAAATCATTCATGAACAATTCTCTGAGTGAGAATTTTCCTTCTTCAAGAAGTCTGCGTCAAAAATTGACTTCAATACCTGCACATATCTTCAGATATCTTCAAACTAATGATGCGCAAGTCTTCACACTACCTTTGCGCAATCATATCAGCCATTGATTCTCCAAAAGAGTCATTAAACCTTTGATTTGATCCTTAAGATCAAAGGTATGTCAAAACTGTCTTCCAGGAATGGCGACTTTGACATGATCAACTTCTTAAGTTGATTTCTCACAGCACAAATCCCGTTTTGCTAAATGCTTTTAGCCATAGCTTCCTTACCTTCTAACTTAGATTTTGAATGACTCACTCATTCAAAACTTTACACTATGCACTGAGATCTAAGCAAAACATTGACACGGAAAAGTGCGCGACTTTTAGAAGTCTGTCTGCAGATTCTACATACAAATGTTCCTATTGATCATTCTCACAGTAGGAAAGAAATTAGATCATAAAATTCTGAACATAGCTTCATTAGCTTTCAGATTAGATGTGTACAAAAGGATTTCTGATCCACATGATCAGACTGAGAGAACTCAGAGAAAAACCCGTCGCTAATTTTCTGAGTAAAACTCTCTACACATCTTTCTAAGACACTTGTCTTCAAAATGACTCTCACACATATTTCTTTACATCATTGACTTATATACATATACTTTTAGACTTATCCCGCATCTATTACATTACTCCTTATCATCCTAAGGATTATCTATACTCAGATTACAAGAATTTCCACCTATAGTGTACATATGTACACATACTTCACTTCTGAGATCTCTTCACTCTCTCAAGTGTTTTCTTCCACTTCAATCTGATCATAAGCTTGATTCACGATCTTTATAATCATCAATTTGTGATTGGTTTGTTCCAACAGCTCCCCCTCAATCAGTGATTGTGATTACTCCATTCTTCTTCACTCCTGCCATCTCTTTGAATCTCTGTAACTTAGGTCCATCCAAGCTTTTTGTCATCATATGTGCAACTTGTTCTTTTGTTGAAGTATACATCACTTCAATCTCTTTATCAAGTACCTTTTCTCTCAAGAAATGATATTGAATTTCTATATGCTTAGTCTTGGCATGAAAAACAGGGTTAGCTGCCAAATACAAAGAACTCATATTGGCTCCAAAAATAATTGGAGTACTCTGATCAGTTCCAAAACTCTTCAACAAGGTCTTTAACCATATTACTTCTTTTGCAGCCTCTACCATTCCTTTATACTCAGCTTCTGTGGATGACAAAGCAACTGTATGTTGCTTCTTTGAGCACCAAGAAACTAGTTTATCTCCAATGTAACAGAGATACCCATGAGTAGACCTTCTATCATCTAAATCACCTGCCCAATCTGCATCACTAAACACTCTGATTCTTGTGTCAAAAGTAAATCCATAATACAGACCTTCACTTAAGGTTCCTTTGATATATCTGAGTACCCTTTGAGCTGCAATCCAATGAGTCTTCTTTGGACAATGCATAAATTGTGATAACACACCTACTGCATATGATAAATATGTCCTTGTCAAGGTAGCATAGATTAAACTACCTACCAAACTCTGATATTTCTTCATGTCATTAAATGCTTCACCTCCATACCTGCTCAACTTATGATTTACCTCCAATAGTGTGCTTGAAGGCTTGCAATCCTCCATGTTAAATTTGACTAGAAGATTCTTCAAGTACCTCTCTTGTGTAACATATACTCCATGTTGAGTATACACAATCTGCATTCCTAAGAAATAAGATAAGTTTCCCAAATCACTTATCTTAAACTCCTTCTCTATTTGTTTCTTAAGTTCATTGATTCCTTGAGCATCTGTACCTGTGACAATAATATCATCAACATAAATACACATGTATATGTATCCATTTTCACTTGCCTTTACTAGCAAGCTACTATCTGCCTTTGATGCTTGAAATCCACAATCATTCAAGAACTTGACAAGCCTGTAATTCCATGCTCTTGGAGCCTACTTCAACCCATACAAAGCTCTCTTGAGCTTACACACATAATCTGATCCAATTGAATCCATGAAACCTTCTGGTTGGTCCATGTATACTTCATCTGCAACAGGACTAAAGGTTTCATCATAATCTACCCCATAAGTTTGGGCATAACCTTTGACCACAAGTCTAGCCTTGTATCTAGACACATTTCCATCTGCAAATCTTTTTGTTTTATACACCCACTTACATCCAATGACTTTCTGATTCTTTGGTCTTGGCACCAATTCCCAAGTTTCATTTTCAAGTAGAGCATCATACTCTTCTTGCATTGCCTTCTCCCAATTCTGTTTACCTTTAGCTTCTTCATATGTAATTGAATCCTCTTCTGTCTTCACAATGTAAGCATAATCTTTTGTTGTTAGAAAAGATGTATCATAACTATACCTTATAGGCTCTTTCCTTTCCCTTGAGGATCTTCTGACCTCTGCACTTCTTGAAGTCTAAGCCACATTTGATTCTGGATCAAATCTTGGCCCATCTTCTACATTATCCTGCAATTTACTTTTATAGTCAACATCATCAATATCTTCTTCATACATATTTACTTTTGCCTTCCCTTTCCTTTGTATTTCTTTGTCATCTGCATAAACATTTGTTGACCCTGTATACCATGTGCTTTGCTCATCAAATGTAACATATTTGGTAACAAGAAATTGCTTTGTGGATGGACTCCACAACCTGTAACCCATCTGTCTATCTTTCATACCCAATAAACACATACTTCTCTGCTTTGGGTTCTAGCTTATGTCTTAATTGTGCAGGAACATAAGCATATGATAAGCATCCAAATACCTTACAGTGATCAAGAGTAGGTTTCTTACCCCACCATGCTTCATAAGGAGTTCATCCATCCAAAGCTTTACAAGGTAACCTATTCACAAGGTATGTTGCAGTGTTGATAGCTTCTGCCCATAAGTAATTTGGACAATTCTTTTCCTTCATCATTGCTCTTGCAAATTCTACAAGAGTTCTATTTCTTCTTTCTGCAACTCCATTCTGTTGAGGAGAGTACCTGCAAGTTACTTCTCTCTTTATACCTGCATTCCACAAATAATCATCAAACTCTTTAGAGAAATACTCTCCCCCTCCATCAGATCTCAACCTCTTAAGTTTTTGTCCTGTAATCCTTTCTGCATAAGCATGATAATGTTTGAATGTCTTGAAGACTTCTGATTTATCCTTGATTACATATAAAGTAATCCATCTGGTTTCATCATCAACAAACAACACATATTATCTGGATCCATTTATGCTATAGTCCCTTGAGGGACCCCGCACATCTGTATGAACCAATTAAAGCATATTTGAATACTTGTACCCTGATTTATTGTATGAACTTTTGTGTGCTTTACCTAATTGAAAAGCTTCACACTTGTACACCATGTGTTGCCCTTCATTTTTTGGCAAACCAAGCACCACTTGATTCTTTGATATTTCCTTTATAGCTCTCTCATTGAAATGACCTAGCATTTTATGCCATAGGTCTAACTCAGACATCTTTTGACTTCCATAAGTAAATAAAGCATGTCCCACATTACCTTGGACTTTGAGAGTAAACAACCTTCCTTCCTTTTTTCCCGCAATTATGTTTCTATATCCCTGATTTGGATCTTGCACATAGACACCATCATTTGTGAATTTGACTTCATATCCCTTCTCCACAATTTGCCCTACACTTATCAAATTTTTAGGAATAGTAGGAACATAAAGTACCTTGCTCAAGAGTGTACTTCCACTCTTTGTCTTCACTGATCCAATACTCTCCACTTTATGTTTGGTATTGTCACCTGTTTGAACTGTATGTCACCTTTGCTTCCATATCAGTCATCAAGGATATATTGCCACTCAGATGATTGCTACATCCTGAGTCAATATAAAACACCCTTTGATCTTCTCCTACTGATTCATAAGTTGCATTCAAGATAAGAGTCATATCATCCTTCTGATCTGATGCATAGTTATAATAATTGTTGTTGTAGGACTGAGGTTGAAAGCTTCTTCCACCTCCTCTAGCATATGATGTCCTACCACCTCTTCCTCTGAAATTGCCTCTTTGGTTTCTGCCTCCTCTACCTCTTTGATTAAAACTCTGATTATTATTTCCTCCATTTTGATTGTTATACCAACAATCATTTGCCAAATGATTGGTTCTGCCACAAATCCAACAAGCTTTAATATTATCTTTGTTCTTACCTCCTCTTCCTTTACCTCTGAAATTCATTTTTCCTTTTGTAAAGTTAGCTTGGCTTGAGGTTCCTTCATCATCAGTTAATTGCTTCCCTTTGCCATTCTTTTTCTTGTCCTTGGAGTACATGGCTTGACTTGCACTCCTATCATTATCTCCCTTAATGTCCTGCTCAAAAGTTAGCATGTGTCCTAGCAATTGATTAAGATCAGGAGTAAAAAGATCAAGTGACAATTCTATGGACAATATGAAAGGCTTCCACTTCTCATCTCCTCTCAGACCTGTAAGTATTTGCCTTACCAACTTATCCTCTTCAATGTCTTCATCTACTGCTCCCAAGCTATCTGCAATATCCTTCATCCTTGCCACATAATCAGAAATTGATTGTGAGCTCTTCTTCTTGAAAGTTGTAAATTCAGCCCATAGTGAGGACTTCCTTGACTTGGTTGTGTTTTGGAAATGCTCTTCCAAAGCATTCCAAACATCTGTTGCACTTTCCAATCCTCTAATGTGAGGTAGAAGATAATCATTTACAGCCATGTAAATGATGCTCCTAGCTTGAGCATCCTTTCTCATCCAAGTCTTCAAATCTGCAAGCTCTTCCCTAGTTGGAATACTAGGATCTACAAATTCAGGCTTTTCTTCTTCTCCTGTAATGAATGCCATCAAATCTTTGCTCATGAGATGTGCCTCCATCCTCATGGACCAAGCTGGATAGTTCTCCCTATCTAGCTTATCAATCTGCAAGCTTTCTCCCATCTTTTGATCTTCTGTATCTGCAATTACTATGATTTATGATAGTAAAATGTACCTTTGATATGAAACTTCACTCCTTTTTTATCCTTCAAACTTGTGCTTTGTACGTCTGCAGGTTATCTTCATGAATTTGTCCTTGTTCACCTTCCATTAGAAAGAACTTCAATATCTGCAGTAGTCGGGACTTCCAATGCCTTTGCTTCCCTTGTATTGCACCTTCAGCTCTGATACCACTGTTGGAGATCTCTTAATCTCCAAATGCTTGATCTATACTGATCTAAGAACACATCTATATCAATTATAGACCAAACTTTACACAAATGTTACTTTGATTTACCAAATCATTCATGAACAATTCTCTGAGTGAGAATTTTCCTTCTTCAAGAAGTCTGCTTCAGAAATTGACTTCAATACCTGCACATATCTTCAGATATCTTCAAACTAATGATGCGCAAGTCTTCACACTACCTTTGCGCAACCATATCAGCCATTGATTCTCCAAAAGAACCATTAAACCTTTGATTTGATCCTTAAGATCAAAGGTATGTCAAAACTGTCTTCCAGGAATGGCGACTTTGACATGATCAACTTCTTAAGTTGATTTCTCATAGCACAAATCCCGTTTTGCTAAATGCTTTTAGCCATAGCTTCCTTACCTTCTAACTTAGATTTTGAATGACTCACTCATTCAGAACTTAACACTATGCACTCAGATCTAAGCAAAACACTGACACAAAAAAGTGCGCGACTTTTAGAAGTCTGTCTGCACATTCTACATATAAATGTTCCTATTGATCATTCTCACAGTAGGAAAGAAATTAGATAATAAAATTCTGAACATAGCTTCATTAGCTTTCAGATTAGATGTGTACAAAAGGATTTCTGATCCAGATGATCAGACTGAGAGAACTCAGAGAAAAACCCGTCGCTAATTTTCTGAGTAAAACTCTCTACACATCTTTCTAAGACACTTGTCTTCAAAATGACTCTCACACATATTTTTTTACATCATTGACTTATATACATATACTTTTAGAATTATCCCGCATCTATTACATTACTCCTTATCATCCTAAGGATTATCTATACTCAGATTACAAGAATTTCCACCTATAGTGTACATATGTACACATACTTCACTTCTGAGATCTCTTCACTCTCTCAAGTGTTTTCTTCCACTTGAATCTGATCATAATCTTGATTCAAGATCTTTATAATCATCAATTTGTGATTGGTTTGTTCCAACAGGTAATATCCACAATGGCCCATGAAGGCTTGCACCTCTTTAACATTCCTTGGCCTCGGCAACTCCGCTATGGCTTTTACCTTGTCCTCATCTGTTGATATTCCGTTCTTAGAGATAATGTGACCTAAGATTTTACCTTGAGGTACCATGAACACACACTTCTCTGGGTTCAGACACACTCGATATTCTCTACACTTGTTGAAGATCTGTCTGAGCTCAGGGATGTGGTATCTTCGCTCTTGGGAATGAGCACATAAATCATACACATATACTTCTAAGCTCTTTCGCAAGAACTCTTTGAAGACACGGCACATGAGTCGTTAAAAGGTTGCAGGTGCATTGGTGAGGCCAAATGGCATCACCTGAATTGCAAAGATCCCCCACTCTGTGGCAAAGGCTGTTTTATGTTGATCTTTTGGGGCAATGGCTACTTGATTGTAACCTGAAAATCCATCAATGAAGTTGTAAACCTCCTTGCCTGCAACACGTTCCAATAAATGTTCAGTGATTGGAAGCGGGTAACTATCTCTTATCGTGGTGGCATTAACTTTCTTATGGTAAATACACACACATAACTTTCCATTCTTCTTGGGTACCACTACAATGGGGGACACCCATTTTGTATGCTCAATCTCATAGATAAATCCAGCTTCAATCAATCTATCAATTTCTTCTTTTATTTTGGCTGCATATGTGTCATTATATGTGTAGGGCTTTTGTTTGGTGGGCTTGGCATCAGCAATCATGGGGATCGTATGAGAGCAAATTTTTGGATCTACTCCCTTCAAGTCTCTATAGTGCCATGCAAACACGTCCCTATATTCCCTTAATAACGCTACCAACTCTACTTCCTCTTCTATACTTAGGTCATCTCCTATGTATGTACATCTCTCTTCGTTCTCTTCGATGGTGACTACGATTTTTTTTTATCTTTTCTTTGTTATCATATGCTTCTCCTATTGTGGCCTCTCTCTTAGGCATTCACACCAAAATTTTTTGATCCTCAAATTCGTATTTTTTGAAATTTTCTGGTACTTCAAACAATGATTCCTTCTCTTCTTGTTTCACTCCTTGTCATTTTTTTCTCTTTTGACCTCCTTCACTTCCATCCTTTGAATTGATAGTTTTAATGCTTGTGAGAGGTTCTTCTTCAGGTTGGTTAAATACTCCTACATCTTCTAGATAGTGCTTCTCTGAGTCAAAACAACTATCCATTACAATGGACTCTAGATCATCGTCATTTTCACCTTCTTCTATGACATCACTAGGGCGACATTCTTCTAGCAAGGGCTGACACATGAGCACTGAAATATCATAACCCTCCTCATCACAATGAGGTGTCCATTTTTCTTCATTGACAACAATGTCCATGGTAGCTAAGATTTCTACCCAACCATGAGGCTCAAATTCCTCATCTGGAAATATCATCAGCGTATAGGCTGGGTCTCTAACTGGTCTATCTCCTGGGGATTCCTTTTTCTCTTGCCTTTAGGCATTTCTCCTCTTCCTTTGCGACCTTGCACATCCACAAATGAGTATCTTCATGCATCTAGGATGTCTCAGATGAACTTTTAGAATGCACAGAGATCGAATCTTCTTGCTCCTTGTGAATAGAATTCCACTGTAGGGGTGGTACATCTCTGAAGGTGTAATCCTTCAAATTGACCTTGGTTGTGACCCCTAAGCATTGCAAGTATAAGGAGTTGGTTCCCCAATCCTGTACAACTTGCAGTTGTCATAGGAAGGGCCTTCCTAGAATCATCTCGTAGACATTATTTTTCTCAAAGTTACATATATCAAATGTGTGTTCAAACTCTACACCATAGGTGGTTAGAGTTATCCCTTCGAGCAATCCTAGAGGTCTTTCCGCATGGCCGTCAACCATTTGAAGCTTCATTCTAGTTGGTCTTAATGTGGGCTTGCCCCATCGCTTCCACAAGGAGGTGGTTGCAATAGCAACACCAACACCTGAATCTATGATTGCTTTGGTTGTGTAACCTTGGTAGGTGATTGGAAGATAAGTATTACCTTCTTCACCCTCACACATGTCCCCTATTTTTTCTAAAGGTATTTCTGGGACTTTTTGTTGAGAACCAGCTTCTGGAATATGGGAATCAAGTTCTCGAACCTGATCCTTCACATGATTCCATAACTCCGGTTTTACTTTGAGCAGCTCTTCTAAAGTGAGATGACACTGAACCTTAGTGTTCTTCATGACTTCAGTGTTTCTTGGAACCACCGAGTCTTCATTCCTGATCAATATTGTGGGATCTCTGATCTGGAGAGATTCAGATTCACATGGGCTTGTGAACTATGGAAACTCTTGTAAAGAATTAGATTCAAAATCTAATCGTTCATCTTCTTGTTGCTCTGTTTTTTCTCCATAAATAGATGGAATGTCTTGTGGAAATTGATCATGAAGGTCATCAATCTCAAGAATAGGAGGGGGAACATCCTTCTCCTTGGCCCATTTCTCTTCTTGTATTTCCCGCAGGAACTTTTGAGTGTGTTGTTGAATTGAAAGAGGTTCCCTATCATCTATGGAGTCAGGAACATAGACTTTCTTTGGTGGTGAGCTTTCTCTTTCAATAGTTAGTTGAGCCCGTGGAGGTAAAGAAACTTGTGGTTTGTTTACCAACTGCTCTAATCTATCTAGTAAGCCCTGGAAGTGCAAACCCGCTGTAACAGTTTTTGTCTGATTGAACAATTGGTTGGCCTCGAACATAGCTTGAGCTAGTTCCACCATTTTAATGCACATTTTTGTCCGTTCAATCTCTAAATCTGCTCTAGGGTAGCTCTTGTCTAGGTTTGCAGGTGTTGGCCCTTCTTGAAGCCGAGCTTCGTATGCCTTGAACATCATGTCCAAATCTTCTAGGGTTGGATCTGCAAGAACAGACCCCGGTTGTGGTGGTCTAGTTACAATGGTTGGTGGGTGGGGATGAGGTGATGTGGATAGAGTTTTGACATGCGAGGGGCTTTGAGAGGCAATATCTTCTATTTTTTTTTTTGCATCTTTCAGGCTTTCTTTCTAGTTCGGATAACTTTTTGGTCCACTTACGATTGGCCTTCTCTCTAGTATCCTTCCATGTTCTTGTTCTTCTCTTACTAGGCTCTCCTGATTCACTTGGCTCTGACTGCTCAGCTAGTTTAGTTTGTTGTAAGGCTTGTGCCCTAGTAACTGCATGTATAGGAGCCACATTATCACTACTGGAACTTGAATCCCCTACTAGACCTACTACATTAACGGGTGTAACC
This sequence comes from Ceratopteris richardii, assembly GCA_020310875.1. Classification (NCBI taxonomy): domain Eukaryota; kingdom Viridiplantae; phylum Streptophyta; class Polypodiopsida; order Polypodiales; family Pteridaceae; genus Ceratopteris; species Ceratopteris richardii. The sequence continues at coordinate 36,684,930 of CM035440.1, forward strand.
TTTGGTGCACTAGAGGGATGTCCGGGACAATCTTTCAGGAGCTGTTCTTTGCCACACTCGAGACAAACTACTTGTATTGTGATGTTCTGCCCTTGTGTCGGAGCTGGTGGGTGGGGTGGTTGTTATCCTGGTATAGGTTGAGGTTGGCCATATCCTCCATGTTCACACAGTCTAGATGCTCCTCGTGATCATGGACATGGGTTATACCTAGGAACTTCTCTGCCTTGTTCTATCGGAGGGTACTCATATGGTCTACAGTGGGGTGGTACAAACGGTCGTGGATGTCTATTCATTGGATATTTTTTGGTGTTTTAGTTGATGTACTTCTGCTCACTATAAGAGTACACATTTGGCCAATTGGATTGGTCTCAGTATTTTGCCAGGCTCTGGGGTTTGACTTATGATGCGATAAGCTGATTTTACTAGGTGTATTCCAGCTCCTACGTCTTGGGGTGGTTCTCCCCTAAATGTGGTTCTATTGAGATTTCCCATTCTCTCGCTATTGTGGTTATGGGGTTTAATTCTTGGCATGGTGAATTGCTCATGTGGTCCATTGGGTATACTACCTTGGCTCGTTTGTCCTAACATCACATTTTCTGTTCTTTGCTGGGTCTCAAATGGGTTTTGTGAGGTAGTTGCCTGATCTCGAGCTGACTCTCCTCTTTCATTAATCTGACCAAGGTTTTCAGTTACTACATATATTTGGCCCATCTTGTCCCTATAAACTCCACTTTCATACTTGACAGCTGGTCTTGGAATTAATTCAGATTCTGTGGTGTTTATCATTCTTGCTACTTTCCTCTGTAGACCATCAAGGTAGATGGGTATTCCCTGCAAGTTGGTGGTTATGTATTGAAGAGACGTCCTATATTCCCCTTCCATTGTAGACATAAGGCCTTCCCTAGGTATGGAACTATGCATGTCTTCAGAAGCCAAGAGTCTCTCCCCGTTAAGTGACATTTTTGTCTGTCTATGAACTCAGCATGTAGTGTTAATCCCTGAGTTGTGATTCCCTGACTTGGTTGTGTAGTTGACCTTAGTTTCAAGTGATTTGGTACTTTATCTATCTCTTCCTAAGTATCAACTTGAGCTTAGGTTCATAAGCCTTGTCTACAAGTCCAAAATTGCCCTTTGAATTGCTCAAAATCTTGTGGAACCCCTTGCCTCCTAGTCCAACCTGAGGGTCAACTTCAAAATACCCTATCTAATAATCCTGATATTAATTCTACCGTAACAAACTCAAAATCACAGCAAACAGATTTCGTATGAGAAAGTTATGCCAGTTCAGGGTTCTGGGGGTTAAAATAGGGAAACAGGACCCCTCAGGAAATGCTTCAAAACAGGCGATACATGATACTTATCAAGTATCGCGATACTTGGAAGCAGACGATACATGATATCTCAACTAAACGATACACGATACTTGACACACTGGAAAAAACACGATACTCGATACTTGAGCCCACACGATACATGATATTCGACCAACTAGACAGATCACGATGCTCGATATCCAGCAAGTATCGCGGAAGGACCCTCACGATATTCGATATTGCACAGGTATCGCCAAGAGGAATCCCATGATACACGATACTCGATATTAGGTGAGAGTTAGACTCACGATACTTGACACTCAAAGTCACGATACACGATATTGGGTAGGTATCGTGAAAATATCACGATACACGATACTTGGAATTCCCACGATATTCGATATTCGTGAAGTATCGTTTTCAGATCTCTACGATACTCGATATGTGACCAATATCGCGAGAAATTTTTTGACGATACTCGATAGCTACCAGGTATCGCGAAAGTTAACTCCACGATACACGATACACGATAGGTATCGTGATCAAAAGCTCACGATATACGATACACGATATCTGTCTAGTATCGTGAATGTTTCTCAGCGATACACGATACATGATATGTGACCACTTGCAAGTATCACGATACTCGACCACAGGAGTTTCACGATATCCAGGTATCACGATACTTCAACCGCGGGAGAACACGATACTTGGATTTTTTGGAGTCCAATTTCAAAATTTTTTGCAAATATGAGTACCTTGTGTCCTCCTTGTCACTCCTATGTGTCTGTAGATGCCGAATCTCCCTTCAAACCCGCGATATTGCACTCACAATACTTGGCGTAGGTTATGTCATATCCGCGGCTGTTCCCTCAATTTTTGGGTATATTGAGGTGTATTTCTTCAGCGTTTCAACTTCGCACCCTCTCTAAGGCTCTTTCTCACAACCAGAAGTAAAAATCGAGGTGAATGTACTGTAAAAAATGGAAAAAACTGAGAAGATGAAGGTGGGTGGAGATGATGATGACGATGAAGATGAAGGAGAAGAAAAACTCAAAAAATGAACTAAAAATGGTGATTTTTTTACCTTCCAACATCGCTACTCTACGTCTTACCGTCACACGCTCGTCCTCCAAGCTCTCTCCCTGCCAACGGCGCCAAATTTGGTGTCACTCTAGCACAATGGTGAGTACCAACGTGAGGAGATACACCTCATAAATGTCAATCCGCGGAGACGTGAGGACCGGTATGAAGACCGTGAGCAAGTGATGGCACAAGTGCGTGAGTAAAAGCACACAAGCATGCACACACATACACACACGCGCACAAAGTAAGAGCAAAGAGTGGAACAATGGAAGAACTTCGATTACACAAGAGCTCTCTTACAAAGCTGAAATCTACAACAAGCTCCCCCCAAAAATGAGCTCTCCAGCCCTTTTTATAGTTTTTGAGTGGTTTTGGCCCTGTCCAGACCTAGTGTCCGGCCTAGTTAAAAATTAGGTTCTAGGGCTTATTTGGAGGCTCAAACGGAATCTAAAAATTATGAAAATTGGTAGTATGATAGATCTAATACTCCTCAAGCTCAAGAACTCCTTGGTTTGAAAAAATAGAAAATGGTATTTACAATGATTTTTAGTGATCACTATTTTTATAGGGATTTCTTTTGAAAATTTGACATGTGATTCTTGGCGCTCCCTACTTGCTCCTTCTTCTTGTGTGTCCACTTCCTTGATGCGCTTCCATGCTTTGTCCTTGACCTTGAGCTTCAACAGGGTCAGATATGTGAAGACAAAGACAAATCAGAAGACCAAAAGCTAGAAAGAGGCAGAGGCTGAAAAGTTGAAGAGGGTGACTAAGAACAACACATTCTTAGTCACTGGTGGCGTGTGTGGCAGCCCAACTAAATATAGCAATCGAGATTTGTGATGTACGAGATATCAAGGGGCAAACAGAAGCAAAGGACATACATCGGATAAAATAACAAATTCTCTGACAGTCCTTGTTGCTACTTCGACCACTGGGTGCGTGTATTCAGAACTCTTAGACGAGCTACAAACGAGAAGCAAAAGCCTGTCAAGGGATGACAGAGACAAAGAGGGGGAGAGTGTTGCAGAGCAAAGAGGCACAAGAAAGGAGAGCCCCAAAATTTTCAAACTAATGGGCATATTTTTCTTCTTCAAAGTCTTAGGAAATCCCCTCAAGCCATGTAAGTGCACTAGAGGAGTCCTCTAGATGCATAATCCCAACTTATTGTAATATATTCCTTGTAAATTAGTAGGAAATTCACTTTTTTGTAATAAAGTGCCGGTCTCTTGTGTGAAAGGACCAATTTTAGGGCACATGTATATAAGTCACTTTGTGACTCTTTGTAGGGACTTTTTGCCATTGTGAAGAAGGAGAGCTCCTGAAATTCGAAATTGCTTCTTTCTTGCAGATTTCCATCTTCTCTTTGATCTTCTATGTGTGTGTAGGATTGTTGTCTACCCCTCCCCACTGTTTTTGAGCTACTTTAGTGTGTGTGTGTGTGAGCTTGTAGGAGTTGAGGAGTGAGTGTCGGTGTTTCCCACCATTCACTAATTTGGACATAACTTGAAGCACGGTTGTCCGAATCAAGTGAAACAACCTCCAATAGAAGCATCTCATCAAGAGCTTTGAAACGAACCTAGTATTGCCCATATTTGGAGTTCGGAGCTGAGACAAATCCTCGATTTAGTGAAAACTACTGTAAGTGGTATTGTGACAGACACTTTCAGTATTTCAGAGAGTTAGAGAGGTGGATTAGTCTTTTCTCATGCATATAAGCTGAACCACTTCATTTTCCATCACATGTGCACATGTCCTCATACACTTGGTTAGGTCGTTTCATTGGATTGACAAATAAGCGTGTGTCAATTCCCCACTATACGTACTTGTGTGGCAAATGAGATTTAGTCTCTTTGGCACAAGTCCTTAAGTCTTCTTGACTTTGTTGGTGCATTTTGCCCAAGCCTACATGCTTGATATGCTTGATATTATCCTCATTTGTAAGTCACATGAGTAGTCATGTGAACACCTCTTGTAAAAGAGTTCATTTTTATCTCTTGTAATTTCAAAAAGAAAAAGGAAAAGGATGGCTTACCTCATGCATGATGTAAAAGCAATTTCGTGGCTCTAACTACCAAAACCCATGACTTTTTGAGCTGAGGGAATATCTCCTAACTTTGGGGATCACTTTTAGGTGGAGCCATTCGAATTCGAATTCAAAACTCCCTCCAAGAATAGCTATAAAAGGAGCAAGAAGGAAGAGGCGATTAGCAAGCCTTGTACGTGACCACTTCATGTCATTTTGTAGAGATTGAAGAGCTTACTCCATAGCTCTATCATTCTACTCCCATTGTGCAAAGATTCATTGCCAATGTGGTTGTAATCATATGTGAATCTATACATTTATCATCATTCACTTCTCTGTTTTGTTCTCTGCTATACTCACTCAGAGCAGTACCTTCAGAAGGTCATATCTCGAGTTTTACGAAACCTTTTTCAGTGGTTTAATGTGCGTTGGATAGCTCTTACTGTCTAGTTTCTGCATATCAATTTTCAAGGTCATTGGATTTATAATTTTGGAGATATCTGTATTTTACTGCTCACTGGTCTATCTCTACAGAGCCCCGAGAATGGTGGGCATGTTCCAGAAATTGATGAAACTTGTTCTCAGTGCTCAGTCCATCATTTGAAGTGTTTTAACTTGGATTGGGAAGCTTGCTAAGTCTATTTGCTATGCCCAAAAGGAATTGTTCTAATTCCCACCAGGTTGAGAGCACTATTCATTTTTTCCAGCAGGTGTATGTCCAAAAATAGCAAGTTTTGGGAGCTAGTCATTTCGCAACTAGTCTGTCTTGACTTAAACTTTTGGGATACATGTTCCAAAGTAGTTGGCTGATATTTTGGTGGATTTAGGAAGCTTAAAGGGTCTACTAATCAACTCTGAAGTCTCAGTTGGCTGGTGTGAAGCTGGGTGTAGCAGCACCTACTCATCTTTGGATTGCATCCACCATCTCTTTTCACAGTGGTATCAGAGCATAGTCAAGCAACATGGGAGATGGATTTCCATCAACAATTAACAAATTGGATCAAAACAACTATCCGGCATGGTCTCTAAGCATGTAGGCTTACCTTCAAGGGAGGAATCTATATGGATTCATATCCGGAGATGAAGCAATGCCAACCATGAGGAACAAAGGGCAACCATCACATGAAGAAGTGGAAGGACTTTCGAATTGGTGTTCGAAGGATGCACTTGCAAGGTCCTATATTCTAAACTCAATCTCTGATTTTCTTTTACCTCATGTCAAGGGATGCAAGACATCAAGAGAGACCTGGAATGCACTTGCTTCTTTCTTCTCTTCCAACACTCCAGCGAGGAAGAACCAATTGTGGATGGAGTTCACAACAATGAAGAAAAGCCCGAAGCAAAATGTGACTGATTATGTCACAAAGATGAAGGAGATTTCCGACCAACTTGGAAGCATTGGAGAGGTAATTGAAGAGGAGAAAATCATAAGACAAATCATGAATGGAATCAAAGCAGACGACAAGTGGGAGTCATTCACAACAGCCATGGATTTATACATGGATATGCATGTACCCGACCTCAACACACTCATGGGCCAACTCTTCACTCATGAAGCAAAGATTAGCAAAGGTGGTGAGTCCTCAAGAGGTAATCAAACTTCTGCCTTATATTCTGATAAAGCTAAGGTCAAGGACAAGTCAAAGAATAGGAAGAATGAAGATGAAGGAAGCTCTTTCCAAGCAAACTCTGCAGGTAGAGGAAGAGCTAGAGGAAGAGGCAGAGGTGGAAAGCAAGGCACGGGGAGATTCTAATCATCTCAACCTTGCAACATATGTGGCTTATCTAACCATACTACTGAAGAATGTTTCAAGAATCCAAGGAACTCAAGAGGAAGAGGATTCAATAGAGGTGGCTATGGATCAAATAGAGGTAGATACAATGGAGGCTACAACAACAACAACTACTACAACAACAATTACAACAACAACAACAACTATCAAAGTGGCCATAGAGGAAGAAGATATTACAATAACTATGCAGAGGACCAAAGTCAAGAAGATTCAATATTGATTATGAATCTATCAGTGAAGAAGGGTAAGGATGATGATCACATATTTTACATTGATTCGGGATGCTCGAACCATGTAGCAGGAAATGTGGCTTTACTTTCTGATTTGGAAGATCCTCATAACAAGCATGAAGTGCAGACAGGAGATGACACAAAGCACTCAGTGGAGAAGATAGGTAATGTGAAGACATCAGATAGGAATATGAACCTCTTAAGCAAAGTCTTGTATATCCCTACAATTACCAAAAATTTAATAAGTGTTGGACAGATTGTTGAAAAAGGATTGCAGGTTAGATTCAATCGATTTGGAGCATATGTTGAAGACCCAAGGCAAGGCTTTCGAAGGATTGCCAAAGGAGAAAAGAGAGGAAGGCTTTTCACTTTTGAAGTGGAAGATACAAAGAACATAGCTTTGTTTAGCTATGGATCTCAAACTCTAACAGAGTTGGAGATATGGCACAAAAGGCTTGCTCACATTGGTGAGGGGACACTCAAACAGATTTGCAGGGACCAAAGTGTACTTGGTTTGCCTAATATCACAAGGCAACACATGATTTATAAGTGTGAAGCTTGTCAACTCGGCAAGGCTCATAGACAACCTTTCAATAAGAAAGGATATATGTATCAAAATCCTTTGGATCTAGTGCACACGGATGTGTGGGGTCCAAGTAAGGAGCCATCTATATCAGGCTCAAGATATTATGTGTCTTTCATAGATGATTGTAGCAGGTGAACCATTCTGTTTTTCATGAAGCACAAGGATGAAGTGTTTAATTGCTTTAAGAAGTATATTGCTCTTGTTGAAAACCAAACAGGTAGGACTTTGAAACGACTCAGATCAGATGGTGGAGGAGAATACTTCTCTTCTGAATTTGATGCCTTCTTGCATGAAAGAGGCATTAAAAGGGAAGTCACTACAAGGTATACACCCGAACTCAATGGTGTAGCAGAGAGGAGGAATAGAGCTATTGTCGAAGCAGCAAGGTCCATGCTCAACGAAAAGGGATTGCCAAACTACCTATGGGCAGAGGCTGTGTCTACAGCCACATATCTCATAAATAGACTTCCATCTAAGTCACTAGATGGAACCACTCCATATGAAGTGTGGAATGGAAGAAGACCTAGTCTAGAGCATTGCAAAATCTTTGGATGCTTAGCCTATGCTCACATTCCTTCTCAAGTAAGAGGGAAATTGGATCCCAAGGCAGAGAAGTGTGTATTCATTGGTTATGATCAAAACCAAAAAGGATATAGATTGTACAATCCAACCAATAAAGGATTTTCTGTGAGTAGAGATGTAATTTTTGATGAAAACAAATCATGGTTTGATGATGACAGGAAAGTCAAGCTGCCTTATGACTTGGATGAAGATTTTCCATCACTTCAACCAAAGGAGCCATAGCAGATTGAAGAAAGTGATTCGGAGATTGACCTAGAAGACTTGGAAAGACTAAAGCTATGGAAGAACAAAGGTAAAGCAAAAATGGACCCGAGACCTCACATCAACCACTTAGAAGGTCTTTGAGGGAGAAGAAGAAACCAGAGAGGTTTGGTTATGATACTTCTTTGGTCACCAAGCACTCAATCTACATTGCAAAGGATTCAACCAATGAAGAACCTACCACATTCGAAGAAGCACAAAGCAAGAAAGCTTGGAGAGATGCAATGGATGAAGAAATGGAAGCCTTGAAGGAGAATGACACTTGGGAGCTTGTACCTAACAAGCCATCTATGAAGATAATCGGATCTCGATGGATATACAAAATCAAGAGGAATCTAGATGGAAGTATAAATAGAGACAAAGCAAGGTTAGTTGCTAAAGGGTTTGCTCAAACCCATGGTATTGATTATGAGGAGACTTTCTCTCCTGTTGCAAAAATGCCTACAATTAGGGTTCTCATTAGTCTTGCTGCATCTAGAAATTGGAATCTTTATCAACTTGATGTAAAGAATGCTTTCTTGAATGGATGGATTTCTGAGGAAGTGTATATGGCATAACCTCTTGGATATGAGGATGCACGTCATTCTAACTATGTATGCAAACTAAAGAAAGCTTTGTATGGATTGAAGCAAGCTCCAAGAGCTTGGAATTTCAGATTGGTGACTTATTTGCAGGACCAAGGATTCAAAGCTAGCAAGGCGGATACCTCTTTGTTCATAAAGAGGAATGGATCTGAAGTGATCTATTTATGTGTGTATGTTGATGATATTATTATCACAGGCAATGATCTTGAAGGAATCAAACAGGTAAAGAGTCAAATGAAGGAGGAGTTCAAAATAAGTGACCTTGGACCACTCACTTATTTTCTTGGATTGGAGTTGATCTACACAGATTCAGGTATATACATCACACAAAGGAAGTATGTCCATGACATGCTCGTCAAGTTCAAGATGGAAAATACCAAGTGTGCAGGTACACCTATGGAGCAAAATCATAAGCTTAGTGCTTATGAAGGAGAGCCAATTGAAGACATCACAAGCTATCAAAGCTTGGTTGAAAGTTTGAACTATGCAACACTCACAAGGGTGGATATATGCTATAGTGTTAGCATATTGAGTCAGTTTATGCATAAGCCGAGAAGACCACATATGGAAGCAGCCAATAGAGTCCTCAAGTACCTAAAGGGGACCATGAATGAAGGTTTGTTCTATTCATATACTTCAGATATTGAGCTAAAGGTCTACTCAGATGCAGATTGGGCCGGATCTAAAGATGATAGAAGAAGCACATCATGGTATATATCATTTGCACGTTCAAAAATCATTTCTTGGTCATCGAAGAAGCAACCAACCGTGGCATTATCTTCTACTGAAGCAGAATATAGAGGTTTGGCTAATGCAACTCAAGAAATCATGTGGTTAAAGTCTTTGTACACAGATCTTGGACTTCATTCTTCAACACCTCATATTTTTGGTGACAACACAAGCTCACTACATCTAGCAGCTAATCTGGTATACCATGCTAGAACCAAGCATATTGAAGTCCACTACCATTATGTAAGGGAGAAGCTAATTAGCAAGGATATTCAACTATCCTATGTCTCTACAGATATGCAATGTGCAGACATGTTGACTAAAGCTCTTGATGGTACGAAGTTAAGTAGATTCAAGTTGATGATTGGCTTGCAGGAAATCAAGGACAATTGAAGACTTATTTGAAGGCCAAGCATGTTAGGCTTGAGGGGGAGCTATTGGTGCATTTTTCCCAAGCCTACATGCTTGATATGCTTGATATTATCCTCACTTGTAAGTCACATGAGTAGTCATGTGAACACCTCTTGTAAAAGAGTTCATTTTTATCTCTTGTAATTTGAAAAAGAAAAAGGAAAAGGATGGCTTACCTCATGCATGATGTAAAAGCAATTTTGTGGCTCTAACTACCAAAATCCACGACTTTTTGAGCTGAGGGAATATCTCCTAACTTTGGGGATCACTTTTAGGTGGAGCCATTCGAATTCGAATTCAAAACTCCCTCCAAGAATAGCTATAAAAGGAGCAAGAAGGAAGAGGCGATTAGCAAGCCTTGTACGTAACCACTTCATGTCATCTTGTAGAGATTGAAGAGCTTACTCCATAGCTCTATCATTCTACTCCCATTGTGCAAAGATTCATTGCCAATGTGGTTGTAATCATATGTGAATCTATACACTTATCATCATTCACTTCTCTGTTTTGTTCTCTGCTATACTCACTCAGAGCAGTATCTTCAGAAGGTCATATCTTTAGTTGTACTGAACCTTTTTCAGTGATTTAACGTGCGTTGGATAGCTCTTACTGTCTAGTTTCCTCATGTCATTTTTCAAGGTCATTGGATTTATAATTTTGGAGATATCTGCATTTTACTGCTCACTGGTCTATCTCTGCAGAGCCCCAAGAATGGTGGGCATGTTCCAGAAATTGATGAAACTTGTTCTCAGTGCTCAGTCCATCATTTGAAGTGTTTTAACTTGGATTGGGAAGCTTGCTAAGTCTATTTGTTATGCCCAAAAGGAATTGTTCTAATTCCCACCAGGTTGAGAGCACTGTTCATTTTTTCCAGTAGGTGTATGTCCAAAAATAGCAAGTTTTGGGAGCTAGTCATTTCGCAACTAGTCTGTCTTGACTTAAACTTTTGGGATACATGTTCCAAAGTACTTGGCTGATATTTTGGTGGATTTAGGAAGCTTAAAGGGTCTACTAATCAACTCTGAAGTCTCAGTTGGCTGGTGTGAAGCTGGGTGTAGCAGCACCTACTCATCTTTGGATTGCATCCACCATCTCTCTTCACAGACTTAAGTACACAACAACCTAGCGGATGATGTGAAGAGTGCACCCAGCCCCACTAAATCAGAAGACTCTTAGAGTACGGTTACATCCAACTCTAGTAATGTGGAAGAATTAGCTGAGCTAGTGGCCAAGAAATTAGGAGCTCAAGGATAGAGAAACTATCAACATCAACCCCTAAGAGTACCCATGTTGCAAAGGTGTAGTCTATGTGGAGGAGATCACCCCACGCACATGTGTGTACGAGGAGGAACAGGTGTACTGCATACATATCCTTACAATAGATAGCCCCATCAAGGAATGTTGGAGATAGATGCCTACGGAAGCACGCGAACAGCACAATGAGGAAGAAGAAGCTTGGAGCACAAACACACAATACTCAATGTATTACTAGAGAATGTACAAAGATAAGTAGCCCTTTAGGGCAATAGGTGTATATACAAGCCGGGGGAAAAAAACCTCCTAAAGAGGGAAAAAAGTGCCTCGGCAGTCCTAAAGTGTTCATACACATCACTACCTAAATATATCAACAAGGAACAACCCTGTATTGCCACATAAAACAAAAATACACCAATCACAACACAGAAAATTGTCCGTTCAATAGGCAGACACAGCCTCTACAACCACCTCAGTATCGACCATATGGGTATCCACCTAGAGAGCCAGGTAAAGATGTGCCCAGGTACAATCCCTACCCAACACCACCAGGAGCACCGAGGCCCTATGAGCAAGCACAATATCCACAACCCCAACCAGTGTTAGGACCACAACTATCACAGCCCCAATATGTGGTACGGGTTAAGTACGCTCAACCAGAGGAAAACCTAGAAAGAGCCATTGTGCCAGCATCACCTATGACCAGCGTGGAGTCGACAAACCCAGGTTATGAGCCATCTCAGGGAGAGTATTATCCCTATGACACTAACATGTTGGAGTATGAACAAACTTATGATCCACACTACTATGGGTACAAAGGATATGAATATGCCTATGGGCCAGAAGTGGCAACATTAATGTACACCGCACCTAAAGCGAAGCCACCCGTAAGACCACCCCTCAGACCACCTATGCGAAGAGGACCTTGTTATAGATGCGGAGGAGACCATTTTATCAGAGAATGCACTCGGACTTACAATCCACCACCTCCTAGGACTTGGGAAAGATATTGCAGTGATTGTGGAAAAGAACATCTCTTCCGTGATTGCCCAAAAAACCCCAACAAGGCTCAACACACCACACCTATTAATGTAATCAAAGTGATAGAAGCACCGAGAAGTGATAAGGAATACACCGTACCTTTAAAGGCCATTACACGAGCACAAACGAAGGAACTAGAAGGAAAACAATCGGATTTGGATCAAACAAACCGTAGAACCTTAAACCCCAAAATTCAAATAGTGGAAGATTGAGAGGACCCACGTGAGAATACCCAAAACATGAAAGCTCAAAAATGGAAGGAAAGAAGAGAGAAGCTCAAAGAAAAATGGATGAAAAACAAAAGTCAAGAAAATAAGAAACACACAAAAAGCACTAAGAAGCACAAAGAACCAGAGATCCGGGAAGAAGTTCCCATTCCATCGCCCATCTGAGGATCAAAGAAAATAGGATCAATCCTAGTTGACCCAAAACCGGATGATTTAGACATGTGGTTGAAAGCATATCAAGCTAGAATTAAGACTGGACCGAATGTGGAGCAACGTGAAAAGCTTTACCCTCAAGGAGAGTTAGAAAAAGAGAGGCTTGCCATATGCAGAAAACTCATAGAGGTAGCACAAGCAACCCTAGAAAAGACCATCCCAGCCCTCCCCGAGACAAGGATAGCGGAGGATCAAGACAAGGATTGTGTTAAAGCCAAGGATAACGAACCTAAAGAAAAGAATGATAAATGTGAGCTAGTGAAGACCTAGGATGAACCTATGTCAACAATACCTGATTTAGAGGCTGACTGGCCAAAAGAATTATGGAATAGAATCGGAGAAGAACACTGGAAGAGGAATGGAGTGATTAAACCTCCTTTTGAGGAATTAGATGTGGAAGTTTATCAGCCAAGTCCCAACATTGAAGAAGTGTATGAGGAAGTATTGAGACTAGACCGAAATAGAGAAGAAGCTCAGAGCATTTCGGCCCTACCCAATTACATGGGAGAGTACAAAAAGGAATCCATGATATTCCGAGCACCCATAGTACAAGGAAAAGGAAAGGAAAACTCAGATAAGAATTCACACAATCTAACAGAACTTAAAAAGACAAAAGTACAATGCCAACTAACTGTGGAAGAACTACTCCGAGTTAAACCACAAATATGGAAACAATTAGCAGGTCAACTGGAACTAGGGCAGGAGAAGGACGAAAAGAAAACCCATCTAAGGTACAAATTCTAGTGGATAAGGTTGGAGAATTTAGTGAAGGAGACGAAGGTAACCCATGTTTACCCGTCACTTACAATGGCTATATGACCAAAACTATACTAGACACAGGAGCAGGAGTAGGAATTGCCACCAAGGAGATTTGGGAGAAATGGGGAAAGCCTGCCTTATGACCCACTCGCATGAAGCTTCAATTAGTAGATGGCCATGTTGAGAAACTATTAGGAATATTAGGAAAGATCAAATTGACCACTTGTGGAGTTGAATTTGAACATACTTTAGCCATCTTTCAATTCGGAAAAGCAAATAATTACGAGATGATATTATGATGACCCTTTACGAGACAACTTAGGGTAGTGCAAGATTGCGGACGAGACTCTTTATACCTTCAACATCAAGGAAACACCACCAAAATAAACTTGCATATGTTTGCATATCGAGATGTACCCCCACTACAATGGAATCCTATACTCAAGGAGGAAGATGATCTATCTATTCATAGCGCTGAGTCAAGCGATCAATCATAGATGCATGAGGATGCCCAATTATGGATGTGTAAAGAAGCCAAGAAAGAGGATAATAAAAGGCAGCTGTGGCCAATAGGACATCCTAACTACCGACCTGTAGAGGACCCAATGTATATGCCTCAAATCTTTCCTGATGAAACATTTGAACCGCATGGATGGATGGAAATCTTAACAACCTTGGATGTATGTGTGAATGAAGAAGTTGTGACGATGAATGAATGTGTGAACGAAGAAGGTTACAACGTAATAGAGTCTTTAATGAATGAGTTCTTAGTGATCCATAAAAGATCAGCCCCATACCACCCTCAAGCCAATGGTCAAGCGAAAAGTTCCAATAAAGTGATTTGCACAGTATTGACTAAAATAGTCAATAATGGGAGGTTTGACTAGGACAAATAATTGCATCATGCAATTTGGGCCTTCCGAGTCGCTTACAAGACTGCCATTGGAACTACCCCATTCAATCTAGTATATGGACAGAATGCAATCCTGCCATTTGATTTTTTAGTACCCACTTTGAGAGTAGCCTAGCAGTATGAATGGACATGACATGAATTATCCAAGCAACTAGACCAAATTGAGAAGCTACATGAGACTAGAATACAAGCGATAGCAGGTATTTATGCGGCTAAGCGAAGAAAAAAGGCATATTATGATGCACACATAAAAGACAAGGGACTAAAAGAAGGAGACTTGGTCCTGGTCTACACATTGAAGCAACATGCCAAGAAATTACAAAAAACGTGGATATGGACCTATAATCATTAATAGGATTTCCACGAGTGGAGCAGTTAATCTAGCTACTCTAGATGGAGATGTTCTTCCTAACTACATAAGTGGATGCCGAGTCAAACGATATATGGAGCCATTGATGGATGAAATGCTAACACGCCTCGCAAAATAGGAAGAAAAAGGAAGAAAGGATTATAGAGGAGGCACGATGAGAAGCCTTGCAGCATATTAAGAAACGGAAGGAGTGGTTAAAGCAAAGAGATGAACGGTATCTCCAAGGAGAAGAGCCTATTCCCATGGCTAATTACCAGGTTCATAAGTCTGACCCGACTAATGTCAACATGTCGGAGCCTTATTTAAACTTAGAAATTGGAACAACGGAGTACCGACTGATAGATGCCTTGATAGACTCAGGAGCAGGACTCAGTTGCATACGAAATACGGTCACCCGAGATCTTCAAACGATTATAATACCTACGAAAGCACATATGATAGGGGTTGGAGGTCAAGCCATAACATGCATTGGAGAAGCCATAGTATCCCTCCACCTAGGAAATTCAACCATGGAACAAAGAGTTCTAGTGTGCAGAGATGAAGACTTAATAGAAAACTTGATACTAGGACAAGAATGGATCATTGAGAATGAGGTAAGCATCCACCTAGCACAAGGATACATTTCAGCCAAGATAGGGCACAAGGAAATCTTTAGTCTATTAGGGGAGAAACCCTCACAGAGACCGGAAGTCATCGAAAGTGCGGAACAACTCAAAGAAGAGCACGTAGAAAATGATTCAAGCACCAATCACTCAGAAGCAGGTCCGAAAGAAGAAGTAATTTCAAACCCTAATATATCCAAGGGAGAAGTGGATTCATTATACTCGATTAAGGAACAGAAAGACACCAAGGAGAGTAATACTCTTAGAGTTTCTCACACGAAAGAACGATCACCAACTTGGAAAACCACCATCCAATACTCTCATTCAGGAAACATCAACTTCAAATGGGTGCGCAAGGATCAAGTGAAGGAATCAGAGATCACAACACCAGCTCATAAGGAGGAAAAGGTGGGCAAGAATTCTTCTTCACCGAAATCCAAACCAAAACGACTCTTGCAAGTATGGCTTCCTACGCCTTTGATTGAAGCTCAAAAAACACGGCAACAAATGTGGATTCCCAAGAAGGTAAGACAAGCGGCCATTAAAGAGATAGACAAGCACGAGAAAACATTATATCAACAGAACAGTACCATAAGGACTAACGAGCTTCATCACAGATACCTCAAGAGAAGAAACCCCACACCTCCAATAACCAGAAAGAGAAGAGATAAACATGGAGCACGGTACAATGAGACAAAAACAAGGTTCAATACCTCTACTACGAAATGGATCTGGAAACCCAAGCAATAGCAAGGAATGGAACACCAGAACCACGAAGATTTCTGTTGCACTCATGAAGCTTCCAATGCACCTAAAGTATGCATGATAGGGCCACAATACAAGGCCAGGCATTCGGCACATGATGTACTTAAGAGAATTAGTGGTGCACATTCTCCAATGGGGAATAGGTCATAGCTTCTACTTCCTAGGAATGGACCTACTATGTAAATAAATAAATGCTTTGGCTATACTAATCCTTGTTTTCTTTCAGAAAAGAAAATGGAAAATATGCGGTAAGAGATCTTATTTACACAAGCAAGGAGAACGGAGTGACGAAACGAATGACATGTCACTACAACACACAACACTAAGGATATATCTTCTATTGAAGCTAATGCTTTGTTCGTTACAAGTGCATATGACCTCTGAAGATTCAGAAGCAACCATTCAGGAGGAACTGATGGAATTTCCTCTACAAAGCATGACTAAAGCAAAGGGACACTGGTTTAGAGAGGATCAACCGGCTGGGGATTATCTATTCCTAGTGACCATCAAGATCATGGACACGGATCATCAGTTCCCGGTTATGTCCCAAGATTTTAAAGTAGTACATGAGCTTCCCTCTACCATTGAAGAAAGCGGGCATCCACAAATATTTTGAATTGCCAATCTATAAACCCGACTTTCAAAGGTGCACGCAAGTTATGAATACGTTACAGCCAGCGCTACATGATCCATTGGTGCCAGAGGCAAGAGTCATGGATGCAGTAGGTGAATGGGTCATAATCCAATTTACACATGATTTAATAAAAAAAGCTTTTGGATGGGAGAAGGATGGCAATATGGTATTAAAAGATGAAAGTCGAGGGGCAAAGACCAGGACATTACTGACATTAATTGCACTGATATTGAAGAAGAAGTAAGACTCATTCATCAACACTTTTGTTTCCCTAGCATGCATAGATACACTGCCCCTCAAAAAATCATAGTACAGATGTCGTCTCATGCTATTAAACAAATTGGGAATCAAATTAATATGACTCCTTATATTCAAGAGAGGCTATTCGAAGCAAAGAAGCAGTGGAAACACAAGAAGTTCCTGAACGGTAGTGTAGCTCTGACCATATTGATATATCATGCCTTGGGCATTAGAGAGCACTTGCAAGAAATGCCATCATCGGAAGCCATGGCCAAATATGCAAAGATCGCTATAGTCCCGAGAAAGAAAAAAGGTGTCAAAATCATTGAGGAGGCAGAAACTAGCTCCCAACCTAAAATGAGAGGTACAAAATGACTAAGAGAGGTGATGCAAGCAAAAGCAGAAGCCCCAGCCACAAAAAAGGCACATGTGCTCCGGAAAGCAAGCATTGAAGTGCACCAACCAATTATCGGAGAGGAATTAACAAGAGCCCTGGAAGACACACATAAATACATTGAAGGTCAAGTCAATCTACTAGTGCAAGGGCACCACTACTAGCAAGCCCACCAGGATGTGGAAGTAAAAAAGAGGATCACCAAGGTGCATTGGTACAGAGAATTAGGGTTAGTAAATTCAAGCTCATCTTCAGAGGAACAAGAAGAACCAGACAACTCCTTACTAAATACGGACATTCGAAGTGAGTCAAAAGATGATGGACAATGGGAGGAATTAAATGGAGTGAACTACAATGCTAAAGAAGAGGACATGAAGGTAAATGACACTACCATCAACCCTAATCAAAATGTCGCAGACAAAGAAGTATCCCAAGAACGAGTACATGTCATCAAAATAAATGAAACATCTAACATTCAAATCCATGAGACCAAGCTGGCAGGAGCGGGTTCATTCAAGAATCCCAAGGAAGAACCAAAAGAAACTACGGGAAAAGAGTCCGCACCATTCACACCAATAAGGGTTGTGGCAGAACCCTCTGATGCCAAGCCTCATATGGAGTGATAGTCTGCAGTGCTTTAGTGGGACACCTGTTCAGTACATATGTTGCACACATGACAGCCTGAAGCCAGAAACTATGTGGTAAAACCTGAATCTTGACCATAAACCTCGCCATCTCCATGAGTGACATGTTCTTTCGTTCAGCAACTCCATTCTGTTGAGGTGTATATGACACTCTACACTAGTGTTTTATCCCACGTTCAACCAGAAATGCATTAAAGTCAGAAGAAATATATTCCCCCCTCGATCAGAACGGAGGGTGCCCATTTTACATGCTGATAGATTTTCAGCCAAAACCAAAAAATTTTTGAAGCACATGAACACTTCGGACTTTTCCTTTAATGAATATACCCATGCATGCCTGGAAAAATCATCGACGAAAGTCACGAAGTAAAGATAATTCCCAAAAGAAGGTGTCTGCATAGGACCATAGACATCACTATGTACAAGCTATAATTTTTTAGTAGCCCGAATTGAACCATCTTTTGGAAAGGAAGAACGGCATTTTGCCCAAAATACAGCCTTCACAAACATGTTTTCCAAGTTCCTCAAGTTTAGGCAAAGAGGACACCATTTCAGATTTCTGCATGCATAGCAAACTAGCAAAATTCAGATGACCAAAGTGTGCATGCCAAAGCTTTGCATCTGACATAGCCTGAGAATCATTTACTGCACATGCCAAATCATTTACAGATCTTTCATAGTCTATGAGCTTATACAGCCCACGACATAAAATGCCAGAAGAAATAATCACATCACCATTTGACAGATCATGAACTATACACCTGTCATCAACAAATTTCACAACCAAGCCAATCTTGGCTAATGCAGAAACTGATAACAGGTTCTTCTTGATCCCTGGCACAAATAAAGCATCTGACAAAGTGAAAGAACTACCATCAGAAGTAGTCAAAATGATCTTACCAACTCCCATAAGAGGATAAGAGGACTTGTTGGCATATGTAACAGTATTGCCTGTAGGGGCAGGCTCGAGTGAAGAGAAGAAACTACGCTGTGAGGTAATATGTTTGGTCGCCCCACTGTCAAAATACCAAACATCTGAGTCTACTATAGACATGCACTGCTCATGAGAAGATGGGTCAAAATTGCAGACAGTAGTAAACACCCATTCTTCGTCTTGCACAAGATTAGCAGGCTCTGTTTTTGGTGTAGAGGCCTCTACAACAACCATTCCAGCCTCTTTCTTCTTTGCCTCTTTAGCAGCCAGTTTTGGACAGTTCTTTCTGATATGATCATTCCCTTTACAGTACTTACAAAACAATTTCAGCTTTTCTGATTTCTTCTTGTCTTTATCTTCCTTCTTCGAATGTGCAAAATTAGCAGATTTCTGCTTACTAGTTGAAGAGCTCCATTTTCCTTTGCCCTTCTAACTAGCCAGGAAAGCTTGATCTCCAAATCGCATAATGGACCTGTTTTGCCTGGACTGATCGTCCTGCAACAAAACAAAGACTAACTCATCAAATGATAAGGCATTTGGATTGCCTTTCATCATCAACCGAAAACTAGAAGCAAAACTTTGATATGAATCAGGAAGACCATTCAGAGCGGTCTGCACAAGTGAGCTATCTGGTATAACCTCATCAGCAGAAATCAATTGTTCCTTCAAGTCTTTGATCTTCGTTAGGAAACTGTCCATAGAATCACCTTCATTCATGTGCTCACTCTCCAGCTGTTTTCGGAGTTAAGCAACACGAGCCTCATTCCTAGCTTGGTACAATGTGGTAAGTGTATCCCAAGCATCCTTAGCTATTCTTCAAGAGTGAATGTGAGGAATAATGGCATGTTTGACAGAGAAAGCTATCAATGCATGTGCTTGGGCATCTCTGCCATTCTAGCAAATCTGCTCTACAGTATGTGCAGTAGAAACCACAACACGAACAGGAATATGCAGAATATCATCATCTTTTACACCTTCTGCATCAGCTTTAGTACCTGCAGTTGTAACAGTTGCAGGTGTGATAGGACGTTTTTGGACACCCTGCAAAATGTTCCACAGTCCTTTTGCAACCAACACATGTCGCATCATATAAGCCCATAATGGGTAGTTGGTACCATCCAACTTATCCTCAATAGCCAACATATTGAATACATCACTACTTTCAGCCATGGCCGGTGACTAAAATACCTTGATGCAAAAAATTGACTATATCGCAAAAAGTTGAATAGAACTACCAAGACAAATTTGGATAGACCTGTAGTACACTTTGAGATGCTTGTATTGACAACAGAAACTGGTATATACCTTTGGCACAAAAGGATGAAATATCTAGCACAAGTGCTGTGATAGTGTGTTCGGAGACTGAAACGAGCTCAGATCGCGATTTCGGCAAGACAAAGCGAAGCTGTTTTGATCTCAAAGCATGCTGAGTATGCTCACCAAAATTCATGCGATTATGAGATTGCAAATGGAGGAGTGTCGACGACACCCTAGATGAAGTGACGACCTGCTCTGATACCAATTGTTGGAGTTAAACGTCTGCGAAAGCACGTGAATAGCACAAGGAAGAAGAAGAAGAAGCTTGGAGCACAACACACAATACTGAATGTATTACTAAAGAATGTACAAAGATAAGTAGCCCATTAGATCAATAGGCATATATACAAGTCGGAGGAAAGAAACCTCGTAAAGAGGGAAAAAAGTGCCCCGACGGTCCTAGTGTGTTCACACACATCACTACCTAAATATATCAACATGCTATGAGTTACAGAATATGTTGAACAAGGAATTCTTGGAGTATTAATTTATTAATGTATTAATGTATTAATGTGTTTTGGTGTTTTTGATATAGCAGCTGAAGGTTCATGAGGGCGTGAAAGGTGTGAAAGGGCAGACATCAATAATCCAAATTTAGGGCGGACATGAATAAATCCGATTTATAATTTAGTTTGTAAATAGACCCGCATAGAAGGGTCTATTGTTAGAAATATTTAGAAAAGTAGTGGTTAGAATAAGGGTAATTGTAGACCACAATTTCGGATATTGAAAGCAAAGGCTTTCTACAAAAGTCACCCACTTTTACTTTCACGCATGCTTTTTGAATCTGCTCTCATGTAACCACTCTTTTTGACATAATCATAAATTCCTATAAATACAGGCACTCTATGGACTGTCAAAACAGAGTGCATGAGGGGGGATTGCACCCAATACTGCATTCTGTCTCGTCTCTTGGTGTGTCTATTTTTTTGTGAGCTTTTTGGATTGGTAACCTCTATGTGCATGTGAGCAAGATCCTGATAACATTGCTTAACCTATAACTGACTTCGAGGCACTTGTAATGGCGAACCTAAACTTGTATATATGTTTGGCACAAAAGGATGAAATTTCGTGCACAATCACTGGGGTACTGTGTTTAGAGGCCGAAATGAGCTTAGATCAAAATTTTGATCCCATACTACAAAGTTTTTTTGAACTCCTAATCTCCTTGAGCATGCTCATCAACTTTCATGCAATTCTGAGACTGTGATCAGAGGGGGTCGATGATGCCCTAGATGAAGCAGCAACCTATGCTGATACTGATTGTTGGAGTTCGTGGTTTGCAGAAGCACATGAACAACACAAGGAAGAAGAAGAAGCTTGGAGTACAACACAAAACTATATGCATATCCAATTGAAATTTCAAAAGATAGGTCACTCGTTAGAGTTATAGGCATATATACAATCCGAGGGACAAAACCTCCTAAAGAGGGAAAAATCAGCACCTTTCTAGAAGAAAATTTGGTGATCTTTCTAGTAATTTCTTGTTTTTTCAAGTGCATTGATAACTATGAGATATGTTAAAATTTGATTCAACACTTGGAGAAAAAACTTCAAGCAAGCTTTCAAGTGTTTTTTAATGTACTCTTTAGCTTGTAGGGGTAGGTAAATCCTAAATAACATTGTAATTATGTATATTTAGCACTCATAAGTGATTGAATAACCCTTGTATATTTATATTTAGCACTTGAGAATGCTCATGGAACTTTTGTGTAATGCCCTACTCTTAAGGAGAATCCTTCACTTGTATTTGAGAAAATGTGAGAAGAAGTGATTTAGTCAGAAACTAGATTTCAACCCTCCAAAGAGAATGAGATGATCAAGATGAAGCTTTTTTTGAGGTGTCAATGGGAAATAGTTGATCAAATAATCATCTCAGGGAAGATTAGTTTACTTATTGTATTCAATGTTCGATTTGGGAAGCATAATGTTAACTGTGCATGTGCATGTGTATCAATAGAAATCTTTAGATTCTATTTGCTTAAGTATTCATGAAAGGCTATTTCATATTCAAAGAAAATGAAGGAATCACTTGCATATTCACTATGATGTATCAATCTTATGATATCATGGTATGCTAAAGTTTAAGAAAGAAATCTAGCAAAATAAACTTGTGTAGTGTGTATACATGAAGTATTGGTTAGTATCCAACACTTTCTTTGGCTCACAAGAGATAATTCTATTAATTTTCCCATGAAGTAAGATCATAATATCTTCATTAGAGTCTTATATATCTTTCATGGAGAAAAGGGGACATAAGCCCAAAGAGTGGGCGTACTCACTCTATGTTCACTTGAGTATTAAACTAATTGATTATTACTTGCTATTCATGGAAACCAACATGTTAAGAGATCTCTACTACAAGTTTCACTAGGAATCCTCGATGTATGCTTCTATAGCTCAAGTGAATAGCTCTTGGTTTGAGAGTGGGGATTCCTAGACTAGAAGACTTATGAGGTACCAAAGAAATTAAGGAAACTTGAGAAGTACCTAGATATTATCTTCATAATTATTCATTAGTTAGGATTTAAATAAATAGGATATTATCTTCATACTTATTCATTAGTTAGGATTCATGAGAGCCCATCTTATGAGATTATTTACAAATTTCTATCTTAGATATGGAATTAATATATCAGAAGCAGTGGTGTGGGATGTTGGGTATCATCCCCCTTTGAGTGTTCTTCTATGGTCAGGGATAAAAGGCCTTATCATTCATAAGAATCACTTCTCATTAGACAAGAAGGATCATAGGATATGATCATCAGTTTCCACTTAGTTGAAAATAAGAATTTGGAAAGATATTTCTATGTGGTGATCATTCCATGATTGGAGTTTTGGCTCTATGGTGGAAATTCATTTATTCCATTATTTGGCATAGTTCTCTTATGTAAGGTGAAAGATTCAATCTTCCTTTCTCATGAGTACTCACTTAGATAAGTACTAGAATGAAAAAAGTCTGACTAGTAGATAGCTTCTAAATAGACTTGAAAAAATAAATTCCTATAAATCTAAATTCCATTAGTAGATGCCTCCTCCTTAGATTATATGGAGATGGTTTACATACTCTTTACTAGATTTCCTTGATATTAAAGGCACTATTCTATCAAGGGTAATAAGGAGATTAAATAGTCATAGTGGTTAGATTGTCTCACCTAAGAATCTAGGAGAGATGTTGTTAGTCCTAGTGATAATCTTTGACTAGATCTTGAGTTCTAGTTTTTGGCATTGGAGAGACTTAGAGTAGAGTGATAATTTTCTCTCTTTAGGGTTTTTCAAAGATAGCATTAAATCCGATCCCTAGGATCATTAGTCTTGTACTTGGTGTTTTTTCGTGAGGATGATGATTGAGCACCTTATAAGAAGATTGGTACTCATTAATTACTTGAATCCCAAAAAAGAAGTGCTCATTTCATATGGAAAAGTTAGGGAAGAGAAAGACTATAATTGCATCATATTGTCAATAGAATCTCCTCCAATAGAACTTATTCCAAATTATAGAAAGAAAAACCAAGAGTT
This sequence comes from Ceratopteris richardii, assembly GCA_020310875.1. Taxonomy (NCBI): domain Eukaryota; kingdom Viridiplantae; phylum Streptophyta; class Polypodiopsida; order Polypodiales; family Pteridaceae; genus Ceratopteris; species Ceratopteris richardii. Next base: position 36,708,354 of record CM035440.1, read on the forward strand.
GATAGATTAATGGAAGGTAGAGATACTATTGTGCTACCTATAATCTTTTTATTATATATGAACAAGGATGGTGGATTTGCATAAGGCACAAGGAAATTCTAACATAAAACTATCATTTGGAGTGCACTCAAAGTGAGAAATATCAAGGAGCAACTTGAGTGGCTAGTACACTGAATATGTGTAGACTCTATTCAACTAGGATAATTGTCAAGTTGATGTCCAATTATGATTATAAATGATGGTGGAGATTGAACATACATAAATAGAATCAAATTAACTCTAGAGATCACCCTCAGTTCATAAATCTATATAATAGCCGATTGGGTGGAGAGTCACATGTCATTATCTCATGTGTGTTGGATAGTTCTCGATAGTGGTATCAAAACATCATTCTTCTAAGAGGCAATGGAGCAAAAAGGAGAGTCTTGTTCTTCTCTGAAGCCATGGAGAAGTCTAGATGTTCATGCAAGATTTGGGTGTTGAAGTTTCCATATTTCTTGATCTTTTCTATAAAAATTTGGTTTTTCTTGGAGACTCCAAGAATATGTGCCATTTTCTTAACTTAGGAATGAGGATGTCCATACTAGAATGGTGGCCACACACCTATTCATGTCTGTGAGGAGGTGATGGCAGAGTATGAGGATGAGGGGTCATTGCAAAACACAGCTCCAAACTAGCCTTTTTTGAAATTTTTACTCTAGTGCTAGCTAGAGGTTTTTTCCCCATGTTACCACATACATGGTACACTCATATGTGGTGGTACTTTGTACTTAGGTATATTATTCAGCTCCTTACTTGAGTTCAACTCATCGTGAATATAGAGAGCTATTCCAACCATCTATCTTCTCTGCATGTCTTGTTGTGTTTGGGCTCCTTGTGTGTGCTTCTTATATGTATCTTACACTTCTAAAAAAACCCAATAGTGGTATCAAAGCAGGTTCTTCTCCTTCTCAAGTTTTGTTTTTCTTGTCGTAGTGTGCATGCACTTTTAACAAAGAAAATCAACTTTGGAACATAGAACATTGATTTTCAGTAGCTAGAAAGCATTTCCATCAGTTGCACTGAAGTTTTTCCCCCATTTCAAATCCATTCATGCAGTTAGAATTGTCATTAGAGTGACAGATTGTGAGTTGAAATTTCAACATTTTTTTAGCTATCATTGAAATAAAGATCTTGTCACATTCTTGTTCTTTAGTGAAATGGGGGCAAGAATGACTTGTTTGGCATGCTTCAAGCTCATGATAAGCTTGATGGGATGAACTTTTCAATGTGGCCTTACATGATGAAACATGTTCTTGCTACAAAACAACTATATAACATAGTGGCAAATGTAGAACAATCCCCATGTTCTTCTACTTCATAGTCTACTATCATAGATGGAGCTTCTTCTTCAAGTAAAGTGGTTAATGCTTCTCAACCTACACAAGAGAAAATTACATGGGATGGAAAAGATGATCAAGATCATGCATTGATTGCATTTTTTGTGAAGCATCATATAGTTCCACACATTGATCATGTTCTACATCAAGACAGGCATTACTCTTGCTTCTTTGTATGTCATGCATAATGAAGCACATGTTGCCTACTTGAGGAAGCAACTTGTAGATGTATGTATGGATGAAAATGAGTCTATGGTGTGCATGTGACACACATCAAGGACTTGAAAGAGCAATTGTCAAACCATTGATGAGATTATTTTGGATGCATCACTCTTCTCTGCATTGTTGAAAGGATTATGAGAATCTTTTCAAAGCCTTGCCACTATACTACATTTGGTTACAAAAAGGAATCCAAATATGGATGCATTTGATGAGGTTGTGTCTCTTCTTTTGCAAGAAGTGCAATCTAGAGTGAATAGGAGAGGTTTGATTGAGGGAACACAAGCACTTGCTATCTCACAAAAAGCGAAAAGCAAGTATGGTTCAGATTTGGGCTCATCAAAACCAATGCCTCAACCTTCCTCTTGTACTCACTCCTCTTATGATGATGATTTGAAAAAGAATAAGAGATTCAAATATTACCGGAAGGCTTCTCATACTATTGACGAGTGTAGAAAGCTTGCTAAGTGCAATGAAAAGAAGAAGGAATCTAGCACGTCTATTACTAAAAATTCTTCAAAGGCAAAGAATAATGAAGCCAACATGGCTCAAGTGTTTTGGGCATGTGTTGTTACATGTCATTATCATGCATCATTGCATTCTAATTGTATGGTTGTGAATGAGGCTGATTTGGATTGGTTCTTTGATAGTGGTGCTTCAAAGCATATAACTTCATGCAAAAGGTTTTTTGCATCTTTGAAGGATCCACCCAAGGGAAGACATGTGGTATGTGCAAAAAATTGTTGGTACATTTGGCAAGCCTTGATGCTTGACCAAATATCAAAGGTTTATCTCACATAAATTTTGATCATTCATAGAGCATATGTGAACACCTCTTGTAAAAGCATAGAGTTTAACTCTTGAGATAAAAGTAAAATAGATTGATTGAAGAAATATTGTAGCATTACAAGTTGTATGTCCCAAGTACCTAAGTGGTTAGAATCAAATCAATCACTACCAGAAAGGTAGGAACACTTTTAGGTGGAAAATTCAAAATTCAAAATCACTTCATGACTATAAAAACTACATCACTTTAGTTACGGGCATAGAACAGAGAAGGAGTTATTGATCTTCAATATTGTGGTTGCACTAAGCCCACATATGTATGTTTAAGCCTACATCATCTCCTTGTATCATACTTTCAGAATTATATACATTTTATTCATTTAGTGCAAGTCATTCTCTGTGTACTATTGTCTGTTGCAAAGTCTTCATTTTAGCAATTTTGATCAGTCGTGTTCTCTGCATATACTCATCCATTTTGTGTGATTAAACTTGGAATAAGTAGCATGGTCTGTCTACTTGTTATATAGTCATTTTCATATCATTTGGTTCATTAGATTGTGAGATACATTCTCTACAAGCAACTTATGTCTGCTCACACTCATCTTCCTAAAAAGTCGCGATTACACCCCCAGCTTCTTAATATTATTCCTCATCATATACTCATCCTAAATTAGTGAAATAACTTCTAATAGTGAGCTAAGGTCTTCAATTTTCTATTTCTAAAAGCTGTTGGATCAATTGTAGTCAATGAGTGAGCACTGTAATTTTTTGAGAGGAACCTAATTCATAAATAGCAAGTTTTTGGAACCCTTCAACTCTGAAAGTTATGTGTTTTGATATAAATAATTGAGGATGATGCTAAAAGGAACATAGTGGGTTCAAATACATATTTGGAAAGCTAAAAGTGTCTACTAAGATACGTCAAAGCTAGATTGGTAGGTGTAGAGTAGGATTTGTGCAGCACCACCTCATCTTTGGAGTGTATCCAACCAACTCCTCACAATGGTATCAGAGCTATCATCAGCTCAACATGGGAGATGGATTCCCATCATTTATTGAAAAATTGGATCAAACTAATTACTCATCTTGGTCACTTAGAATGGAAACATATCATCAAGGTAGAAATCTCTATGATTACATATCTGGAGATGAGTTGATGCCAATACTCAAAAGCAAAGGTCAACCTAGTCAATGTTACACTTATGTGTTCCTCGAGTAGCTTTGATGTGAACCTTTTTCCTATACATGGGCACTTTATACTCTAGTGCTTGCTAGATGTTTTTTCCCCATGTTACCACATACTTGATACTCTCATATGTGGTGGTACTTTGTACTTAGGGATATTATTCAGCTCTTACTTCGAATTCAGTTCATCGTCAATAGAGAGAGCTATTCCAGCCATCGTCTTCTCCGTGTGTCTTGCTGCATTTGTGCTTGTTGTGTGTGCTTCTTGTGTGTCTCTCACACTTCTACACACACCCAACAGTGGTATAAGAGCAAGTTCAACTCCTTCTCAAGTTTTGGTTTTTCGCATCGCGATGCGTGCGCACTTTCAACAGTGCAAATCGACATTGGAGCATAGAACTGTGAATTTCAACAACCAAGAAACATTTCCACAGGTGCGCTGGGTTTTACTCCCATTTTGAAGCCATTCGTGCAGTCAGAATCGCCATCACAGTGACGGTTTGTGAGCTGAAATTTCAACATTCATCTCAGCTTTGGTCGAAGTGAAGATTTTGTCACATTCTTGTTCTTTTGTGAAATGGGGGCAACAATGACTTGTTTGGCATGCTTCAAGCGGAAGATAAGCTTGATGGGACCAACTATCCGATGTGGTCTTACATGATGAAGCATGTTCTTGTTGTAAAACAACTTTGGAACATAGTGGCAGATGTAGATCGAAGACCCGTAGGTTCTTCTACTTCACAGTCTACTGTCACAAATGGAGCTTCTTCTTCGAGTACAGTGGTTTCTCCTTCTCCACCTACACAGGAGCAGCTTAGATGGGATGGAAAAGATGCTCAAGCTCATGCTTTGATTGCACTTTCTGTGAAGCATCATATAGCTCGACACATTCAGTCATGTTCTACATTGAGACAGGCATGGGACACTCTTGCTTCTTTGTATGCCGTGTGTAATGAAGCATGTGTTGCATACTTGAGGAAGCAACTTGAGGATGTATGTATGGCTAAAAATGAGTCGGTGGATGTGTATGTGACATGCATTAAGGACTTGAAAGAGCAATTGGCAAACATAGATGAGATTATTCCGGATGCATCACTCATTTCTACAATGTTGAAAGGATTACTGGAATCTTTTCAAAACTTTGCTACTACACTCCGTTTGGTTGCAAAAGGAAATCCTAATATGTATGCATTTGATGAGGTTGTGTCTCTTCTCTTGAAACAAGAGCAATCTAGAGTGAATAGGAGTGGTTTGATTGAGGGAACGCAAGCACTTGCTATCTCACAAAAGGGGAAAATCAAGTAGGGTTCAGCTTTGGGTTCATCAAAACCAAAGCCTCAAGCTTCCTCTTCCACTCATTCTTCTAATGATGGTGATTTGCAAAAGAAGAAGAGATGTAAATATTGTTGAAAGGCTGGTCATACTATTGATGGGTTTAGAAAGTTTGCTAAACGCAATGAAAAGAAGAAGGAATCCGTCATGTCTATTGCTAAAAATTCAGCAAATGTAAAGAATGATGAAGCTAACATGGCTCAAGATTTTTGGGCATGTGTTGTTACATGTCATTATGATGCTTCTTTTCATTCTAAATGTATGGTTGTGAGTGAGGCTGATTCAGATTGGTTCTTTGATAGTGGTGCTTCAAAGCACATAACATCATGCAAAAGATTTTTTGCTCCTCTTATCCTATCATTGGAGTAGGAGAAATTGAGCTTACGTCTGCAAATGGAGGTGTGATTCTCTTGAAAAATGCATTGTATGTGCCCGGTATCAATAAGAACTTAATTTCAGTTCCGTTGATTGCCAAAGCTAGACTTCATTTACACTTTGTTGATGATAAGTGTATGGTTCATGATTTCAACAATGGCAATGTTATCGTGATGTCCGGTACATTATGTAATGTCTTGTATCGCATGGATACATACAAGAGGGTTGTCTCGGATGCCTTAGTTGCTCATACTTCTTCCATGGCTAAAATGGAGCTTTGGCATGCTCATTTTGGTCACTTAAACTTCAATAGTTTGCTTTACTTGCAAAAGAAGGAAATGGTTATTGGTTTGCCTACACTTGAGTCCATTGAAAATCATGCATGCAAAGGTTGCATTCTTGGAAAAATGCATCATGCTTCTTTTCCAAAAGATAGTCATACACACACTCCAAGAAAATTTCAACTTGTTCATAGTGATGTATGTGGTCCGGTCAAGACTCCATCTTTTGGGAAGCGTTTATATTTTGTTACCTTCATTGATGATGCTACTCGCCATACATGGGTGTATCCTATGAAAGCAAAGAATGAGGTATTTTCTTGCTTCAAAGCATTTTTTGCTATGGCTGAAAATCTTTCTTCGCAAAAGCTTTTGACTCTACACACGGATCGTGGTGGTGAATACATGTCACATGATTTTAATGCTTTTCTTCATGAAAGAGGTATTTCACACCAATGTACGGTGCCATATACACCTCAATAAAATGGTGTTTCCAATCATAAAAATAGAACTCTTCTTGAAATGGCATGATGTATGGTTAAAGGAAAGCATCTTCCTGATAAGTTTTGGATGGAAGCGGTCATGTGTGCAAATTATGTGTTGAATCGTTGCCCTACAAAAGCATTGAGAGTCATCACTCCTTATGAGGCTTGGAATGGTCATAAGCCTATGGTTAGTCATATGCGTGTGTTTGGTTGTTTGGCATATGCTCTTGTGCCATCACCACAACGTCACAAACTTGATGACAAGGCAAAGAAATGTATATTTGTTGGTTATAGTGCTGAAAGTAAGGGATATCGTTTGTACCATCCATTGAAGAACACAATTATTGTGAGTCGAGATGTGGTATTTGCTGAAAATTCAGTTTTCCCTCTACTTGAATGCAAAAAACAGCCAACAGTTAGGTCACAAGATGTGTTCGATACACTCATGCCTTTGTTCCAAAATGGTGCGCTTGACTATGGCCATGTAGGCCAGCCAACTGAGGTTCAAAGGGCTGAAAAATTCCAGACAAATAGGGCTGAAAATGTATAGAATTTCTAGCCAAACATGGCTAAAACTTTTCAGCCAAAAATTGTCAAAACTGCTGGAAATTTCCAGCCACATATGGCTAAACATTTGCATCAAAATATGGCTGAAAATGAGCATGAAATTCAGCCCACGCATGACATAAATTTTGATGATGTATTACATAATGAAGGCATGTCTATCAAGAGTGCACAATCTATGCCAAAGTGGTTGAAACAAACTTTGCAGGACAACAAATTGAGTGCACCTTTACTTGGTAGAACAAGATCAAGCTCTCACCATGCATCAAGTAATTTTGTGGATTATTCTCTTATTGCTAAAACATGTAATGAAGAGCCACTTTCTTTTGAAGATGCATGTGATGATCCACAATGGATGATTGCTATGCAATCAGAAATGGATTCCATACATAGGAATGGTACTTGGGAGTTATGTGAATTGCCAAAAGGAAAAAATGACATTGGTACAAAGTGGGTTTATAAGATTAAGAGAAAATCTGATGGTAGCATTGATCACTACAAAGCTAGATTGGTTGCCAAAGGATATGTGCAAAAATATGGCATTGATTATGAGGAAACATTTGCACCTACTTCACGGATGACTACCATTCGTACCACGGTTGCATTGGCTGCCCATCGAGGTTGGAAAGTGCATCAGTTGGACATAAAAACGACCTTCTTGAATGGTGATTTGCAAGAAGAGGTTTATGTGAAGCAACCTCCTGGATTTGCTATGAACGGGAAAGAGCATATGGTTTGTCACTTGCATAAAGCCTTGTATGGTCTCAAGCAAGCTCCATGTGCATGGTATGACAAAACACGTAAGCACTTGATTGCTCTTGGCTTCACATGTAGTCCGATTGAAAGCACACTCTATGTACACAAAAATGGGGCTGATCTTATAGTGCTTGTTCTTTATGTTGATGACATACTCTTGACTAGGTCATGTGATGTAAAACTTGACATTCTTATGGCTGATTTGCAGCATACTTTTGATGTCACTCATCTTGGTCTTTTGAGCTACTATCTTGGCATCCAGTTTGTATCCGTTGAGGGGGGAATTGTTATGCATCAAGAAAAGTATGTTGAAAAACTACTTCAGCGTTTTGACTTTGAGGATTGCAAGTCAGTTTCCACACCAGTTGAGACACGATTCAGGTTCTCAGTTGAGGATTCCAATGATACATTTGACACTTTTCTTTATCAGCAAGTTGTGGGATGTCTTATATATGCATGCAACACAAGGCCGGATATACAGTATGCAGTTTCCCAGTTGAGTCGATTCATGCATAGCCCTGGCACTAAGCATAAGCAGGCAGTGAAACATATGTTTAGATATCTTCGAGGCACTTTGACCTTAGGTCTCTTTTATGGCAGAGATATTCAGCCATGCTTGCATGCTTTTACAGATAGTGATTGGGCTGGTTGTTATGATACTCACATGTCCACTAGTGGTAATTGCTTTTTCCTTGGAGACTCATGCATATCTTGGTTGAGTAAGAAGCAACCTACAGTGGCGACATCGAGTTGTGAAGCTGAGTAGAGGGCAGCTTTCATAGCTACAGTGGAGTGTATATGGCTGAGATGCCTATTAATGGATCTTTGCATGGAGATTGATGCTGCTACGCATATTCTCATTGATAGTCAGAGTGCTTTGGCTATTGCATGAAACCCAGTGTTTCATGCACGGACCAAACACATTGAGGTGCATTATCACTATGTGAGAGAGTGCCTTCATGCAGGAGATATTGATTTGCTATATGTGCCTACGCAAGATAATGTGGCAGACATATTCACCAAAGCTCTTCCACGGGAAAAATTTGAAGCTTTTTGCAAAGATTTAGGCTTACTACCTTGTGGGGGCTGATCTGTCACTCCCTGTATGTGTTCACATCATTCGCTCCAGGGGGGTCTGTTACACTTGTGTTCCTTGAGTAGCTTTGATGTGAACTTTTTCCCTATACATGGGCACTTTTTACTCTAGTGCTGGCTAGAGGTTTTTTCCACATGTTACCACATACTTGATACTCTCATATGTGGTGGTACTTTGTACTTAGGGATATTATTCAGCTCTTACTTGAGTTCAGTTCATCGTCAATAGAGAGAGCTATTCCAACCATTGTCTTCTCCGTGTGACTTGCTGCGTTTGTGCTTGTTGTGTGTGCTTCTCGTGTGTCTCTCACACTTCTACACACACCCAATAGTCAACAAGAACAAGAAAGGTTAACAACATGGTGCTCAAAGGATGCTTTATCCAGGTCTTATATTCTCAACTCAATTTCTAATTTGTTACTTCCACACATTAGGAATTCTAAGACATCACAAGAGACATGGAATGCTCTTGAAGCATGCTTCTCTTCAAGCACTAGAGCAAGGACGAACCAACTCTACATGGAATTCACCACACTCAAGAAGATGCCCAAGCAAAGTGTGACTGATTATGTCACCAAAATGAAGGACCTAGCTCATAAACTTGGAAGCATTGGAGAAGTCATTGGAGAGGAGCACATTGTGAGAAAAGTGATCAATGGAATCAAAGCAGATGATAAATGGGAAGCATTTACCACAACAATCGACCTATACATGGATATGCAGGTACCCTGACTTCAATACTCTTATGTGGCAACTATTCACTCATGAAGCCAAGCTTTTGAAGAGCAATGAAAACTCAAAAGGTTACCAATCCTTTGCCCTATACACTGATAAGAATAAGATTAAGGATAGCAAAGGCAAATGGAAAAGATTTGATGATTAAGCTAGTAACTCCCAAACTAATTTTGCAAGAAGAGGTAGAGGTACAAGAGAAAGAGGCAGAGGAGGTAGAAAAGGTAGGGGGAGATTTCAAAGCTCTTCTCCATGTTTGATATGTGGCTTGACTAACTATACAACTAAGAATTGTTTCAGGAATCCCAAAAATCAGAGAGGAAGAGGCTTCAATAGAGGAAGCTATTGAAGAGGAAGATCAAATAGTTTCAATGGCTACAACAACAACTACAACAATACCAATAACCAAGGAGGATATAGAGAAAGAGGAGATTACAACAATTACATTGAAGAGCAGACACAAGAGGACTCACTTCTATTAATGAACATGACCATGAAGCAAGGTAAAGCAGATGAGCATGTATTCTATATAGATTATAGTTGTTCCAATCATGTAGCAGGGAATATGGCTCTATTATCAGAGTTGGAAGATCCAAGGAATAGACATGAGGTTCAAACAGAAGATGACACTAGGCACTGAGTTGAAAAGATCGAAAATGTGAAGACTCCAGATGGAAATACAAATCTACTCAGTAAGGTATTGTATGTACCTAGCATAACCAAGAACTTGATAAGTGTTGGAAAATTTGTAGAGAAAGGATTGTAGGTAAGGTTCACAAGGAATGGAGCATTTCCCAAGAAGCCATTCATGAAGATCATTGGATCTAGGTGGATCTATAAGGTAAAAAAAATTCATATGGTTCAATAAACAGGTATAAAGCAAGGCTTGTGGCTAAGGGGTTTCCTCAAACCCAAGGCATAGATTATGAGGAGGCTTTCTCTCTTGTGGCAAATATGCCAACAATCAGAGTTCTCATGAGTATAGCTACTTCAAGGTATTGGAACATCCATCCGATGGATGTCAAATATGCATTCTTAAATGGTTGGATTTCAGAGGAAGTGTATATGGTACAACCTCCTAGATTTGTACATGAATCACACCTTGAGTATGTATGCAAACTCCTGAAAGCTCTCTATGGACTAAAGCAAGCTCCTAGAGCTTGGAACCGTAGACTTGTTACATTTCTATAGGACAAAGGATTCAAACTAAGCAAGGCCAATTTTTCACTTTTCATTAGGAAAAGTATATATGAAGTTATATACTTGTGTGTGTATGTAGATGACAACATTCTTACAAGTGATGATGTTGATGGAATTAGGAAGATTAAAGCCCAAATGAAAGAATAATTCAAGATAATTGATCTTGGATTGCTCGCTTATTTTCTTGGATTGGAAGTGGTCTATACAGATCAAGGAATGTTCCTTAAACAAACGAAGTACATTAAGGACATGCTTGCAAAGTTCAAAATGTACGACACTAAGGTTGGAGGTAAAGTTAAGTGCTCATGAAGGAGAACTAATTGAAGACATTACAAGCTACGAAAGTCTAGTTGGAAGCTTGAACTATGCTACCTTAATTAGGGTGGATATTTATTATGGAGTAAGTGTGCTTAGCCACTTTATGCACACTCCTAAGAAACCTCACATGGATGCAGCCAAAAGAATATTGAAGTATTTGAAGGGAACACTTAATGAAGGTCTATATTATCCTTACACATTTGATTTAAATGTGAAGCTATTCATTAATGTAGATTAGGGAGGTTCAAAGGATGATAGGAGAAGTACATATGGATATCTATCATTTGCAGGTACAAAGTTTTTTTCTTGGTCTTCAAAGAAGAAACATATTGTAGCTCTTTCCTCAATTGAAGTTGAATATAGAGGGTTGGCAAATGCAACACAAGAAGCAATGTAGATTTAGGGTTGGATTTTGGCACTCCATTTATATTTGGAGATAACATGAGTTTGCGAGCAAGCAGATACAATTGTCCTATGTATCTACACATATGCAATGTGTCGACATGATGACCAAATCATTAGATGGAAGCAAGCTTAAAAGGTTTAAATCCATGATTGGATTACAGGAAAAACCTAAGGATTGAAGACTCAAGCATCTTAGGCTTGAGGGGGAGCTCTTGGTACATTTGGCAAGCCTTGATGCTTGACCAAATATCAAAGGTTTATCTCACATAAATATTGATCACTCATAGAGCATATGTGACCACCTCTTGTAAAAGCATAGAGTTTAACTCTTGAGATAAAAGTAAAATAAATTGATTGAAGGAATATCATAGATCTAAGAGTTGTATGTCACAAGTACCTAAGTGTTTAGAATCAAATTAGTCACTACCAAAAAGGAAAAATACATCACCTTAGTCGCATGCATAGAGAAAAGGAGGAGTTATTGAGCTTCAAGATTGTGGCTACACTAAGTCCACATATGTATGAGTAAGCCTACATAATCTCCCTTGTATCATACTTTCAAAATTATATACATTTGATTCATTTAGTGCAAGTCATTGTCTATGGGCTTAAAACCAAGTCATTATATACAATAAGCTTAAAACCAAGTGGGCTCAACATGATGGGTATGCGAGATTTATCAACCTCCTCTATAACATCATGTAAGCTTTGCATGGTCTTCCAAGAAGGATAGGAAAGAAAATAAGACTTTGAAAACATATCAGTTGGAAGCAAGCTCTGCTGGGAGAAACGATTGATTGCTTCATGTCTCTCTGGAACGCCATCTGTGAGAAGGTCCTATGGAAGATCTGGCGGGAAAGATGTGCTCACTTCTTTGGTGACTCCCCCAAAGAAGTGGTGGATTGAGGATTCTTTGTTCCTCCGTGGCAAAAGGATTGCTAATTGTAAGAAATCCCGCCCTTTTTAGGCATCATCATGTGCTTCATTTGATCAACAACAAGCTTATACCCATGTGGGCCTCGCATACGGGTACGGAGAGGGTGATTTACCTTCTGTGTAATGCCATCTAAACTCTGTAAAAGCTCCCCCCACTCAGTGGGATTCAGCGGATCCCCTGGGCACTAGTCCCCTTCTCTTATACTTTTCTTTTATCTAATTCAAGTCTGGGAGAGTAGGCTAAGTCCGAACTTCCTTTATTTAAAAAAAGTCATTCTCTGTGTAGTGTTGTCTACTGCATGTTGAAGATAAATGTACAAGCTCGTTTTCATATGAGCCATGCTTGGATAAATTTACCAACTATAAAGATAAAGAAAAAAGTGGAGGAAAAAAGGAAAAAATAATAAAAGAAAAAGTCTAGTCAAAATTCATGATGAGTAAGAGATACAATATCTTGCCTTGTAGTTAGTAGCATGTAGTGGAGAAAGTGGTGAGTTAAGAAGGAGGCACAAACTTTTTCACATGCTCATTGGTTATAAAAGTGAAGTGGGAGCACATTCAAAACAAGGAGAGAAAGAGGCAAAAGCTCCCAGTAGTCGGATCTATCCATTTTGTCATTTTGGTTTTCCCTTTGACTCCTTCCAGCCGCACGTCAGTTTGTACACAGCTCTGTTGCAGAGCTCATATCTCACTGCATACGTAACCATTTTGTGCGTTTGAACATTCATTGGAAAGCTTATCTTGTGCACGTTCTGAATATCAAATATCTCTTTGAAAGCTTATGTAGTTTGCGAGATATCAGTGAAAGAGTGAAGTCTAGTTTTTCAGTATACCTGTGTAGATAGGTAGTCTATTTTGATTGGTTCAGTTTCCCAACCAAAACATATCCAAATTGCGTGATTTTTGTCTTGTTAGAAAGCCCTTGGCATCTACTTTCACTATCTCAAATATCTCATTCAGATCATTCATATTCTGGGAGATATCTATCAGAGAGTAAAGTCCAGTTTTATAGTGTACTTATGTACATAGGTGGTCTATCTTGGTGAGTTGAATTTCCTAATCAAAACTCATCTAAATTACTTGATTTTTAGCTTGTTGGAAAGCTATTTGTGTCTAATTTTTCTATACCAAATATCTGTCTCAAAGGATATATATTCAGAGAGCTATCAGTCCAAGAGTGAAGCTCAGTTCTTTAGCATACCTGTGTGGATAGGTAGTTCATCTTTGTCAGTTGTGTTTCCTAATCAAAACTTGTCCAAATTTAGTTATTTATAGCGTCTTAGAAAGCTCTGTTGTCTACTTTGATTGACTAAAGGCTCAAGTCCATTTGAGTTTTGTATTGAGAGCAGCAAGCTATCTAAGGTGCAGCTATCTGTCCAAGTGCTGGACATACAAGGGTTCACTACACACTTCCATTGCGCATAGGAGAACTCATTCTCCACAGTTGGTATCAGAGCAAACTTGGTGTTGAAGCTTCATCAACAGAGCTGGAGGTGAAGCAAAGCAAAAGAGGAGCTAGAAAACAAGAAGGAGCTTCACAAACGCAAGAGCAAAGGACTATAACTATTCGAGGTAACTCTCAAAGTCTTTGATACTCTGCAATGGCTGACTTGGGTCAACAAGTAGAGAAGTTGGACAAGGATAACTATCCCGTGTGGAAGTTTAGAATGACGAACTACCTAATGGGCAAAGGCTTATGGGGTATTGTGAGCGGCGATGATGCTCAACCTGAAATCAATCAAGCTATGGCCACCGAAGTCCAAAGGAGGCAAGCAAAAGAATGGGAAGAGAGGAATAGGAGAGTCATGTTCCTCATTTCGCAAGTCATTACTAATGCCATGGTAGGTCATATTCAACATCTAGAGAAAGCTAAGGATGCTTGGGAAGCTCTTGAAAGTATGTATTCAACAAATACCAAAGCTAGGAAACTTCAACTCAAGAATGAGTTGAACACAATCAAGAAAAGTTCGAGTCAATCCATAGCTGAATATACTCTGAAGATTAAGGAGCTAAGCGATGCTTTATCTTCTATTGGCACAGCGGTTGAAGACGAAGATCTTGTGTGTTATACTCTCAATGGCTTGAGAGAAGATGAAAGATGGAAGCCTTTTATAACTTCCATTAACTTGAAAGATGTATATCCAGGTTTTGAAAAACTAATCCCTCATCTTGTCACAGAAGAGCTTAGCTTTGGTGGTCCCAAAGGAAAGGACAGCCACAACCAAATGTTATATGCAGGTCGAGGTAAAGGAAGAAACTCAAGAGGAGGCTCAAGAGGAAAAGGAAGAGGTCACAACCACTCCAACTACAATCAAAACAATTCGGAAGACAACAAGGATGCATCAAATGCCAACACACAAGGAAGAGGTCGAGGTAGAAGTAGAGGAAGAGGCCGAAGCTCCTACAATTCTCATAAAGGTATAACATGCTATCATTGTGGTAAAGTAGGACACTATGCTAGTGATTGTTGGCTGAAGAATGGAAGACCAAATGGAGGCAATCAAAGGAACCAAAGCAACTATGCAAGCACCTCAAGTGAAGGAAGCAAGGACACACTACTTGCAATGAGACATGAGTATAGAAGCTCTTGTGAAGATGACAAAAAATGGTACATTGATTCAGGTTGTAGTAACCATATGTCATGCCAAGGAAGTTTGTTCACTAATCTACAGGTACCAAGCGGAAAAGGATGTGTTGAAATAGGTGATGATACTCAACACATGATTGAACACATTGGACATATAAGGCTTGGAGATACAAGCAGAGCAAAGGTACTATCTAATGTTCTTCATGTTCCTACAATTTCAAAGAACTTGATTTCAGTAGGACAAATGGTAGAGAAGGTTTATCCTGTCATATTCAATGAGAATGGGTGCTTCATAAAGAATCCAAAAGAAGGCTTCAAGGTCATTGCTCGAGGTAGAAGAGAAGGAAGGATGTTCACTTTGGATGTCCAACATCCACATGGAAAGGTCATGTACATTCAATGTGGGAACAAGAAGATTTCAGAGCTAGACTAATGGCACAAAAGAATAGGACACATCAACATTCCAAAGCTGAAGGACATGAGCAAACATGAAGTGGTAAGAGGTCTTCCAAAATTTAATAGCATTGGACTACATGAGTTATGTGAAGCTTGTCAACTAGGAAAGCAAACGAGGCAGCCATTCAAGAGGAGCAATTATGTGGCTCCAAATGTCTTGGACTTGATACATACGGATGTATGGGGACCAACCCAAGAGGCATCAATGGCTGGTAATAGATTTTTTGTCACCTTCATTGATGATCACTCAAGAAAGTATGGCTGTTTTGTATGAAGCAAAAATCAGAGGTGTTTTCTATATTCAAAAGATTCAAAGTTGAAGTTGAAAAGGAAACAGGAAGGTCTATCAAAACCTTAAGGTCCGATGGTGGAGGAGAATACTTCTCCAAAGAATTTTCAGATTTTCTACAAGAGAATGGGATCAAAAGGCAATTCACTTGTAGGTATACACCACAATAAAATGGAGTAGCTGAGAGGAAAAATAGGCAAATTGCTGAAATTGCAAGATGCATGCTCAACGAGATGAAGGTACCATTGTACTATTGGGCTGAAGCTACCACAACCGCCATTTACTTGATGAATAGGTGCACAACATCGAGAATACATCACTTGACTCCAGAAGAGGTATATTCCGGAAAGAAACCTGATCTTACACACCTCAAAGTTTTTGGATGTGTTTGCTTTGTTCACATTCCACAAGCAGTTAGAACAAAATGGAACCAAGATCAGAAAAATGCATTTTCATCGGCTACTCGACGGAGCAAAAAGGATACAAGTGTTACAACCCTAGAACAAAGGAATTAAGAGTCTCGCAAGATGTGGTCTTTGATGAACTAAGACCATGGTATGAAGATAAAGGAAAGGAAAAGATTCTTGAAGAAGATTGTGATGATTATGCAGGAACAAATCAAAGAGAAGTTCAACAATCAAGCACAAAGGCTTCAGGTCCAGAGGCATCTACATCAAATGAAGAATGTTAAACATGGAGGGGGAGCCATTCTTTTTCTCCAAATTCAGCTCATAGTAGAGCCAAAGATGCAAGTGCTACTCCAAACAGTGAGGTAGATGCAAGTGAAGAAGAATATGAAGAGGTAATCACTCCGATGGTAAAGCTAAATAGGTTAAAGAAGCAACTCTCTAAAGGCAATGAAAGAAGATCTTCAAGGACAAGGTATCCAACTCAAAGGTTGAGTTATGATAGTTTTATGGTGACACATTTTGCATACATGATGCAGGTTATCAAAGACAAAGAGCCTGAGACATATGAAGAAGCTTGCACACAAAAGGAATGGAAGCAAGCTATGAAAGAGGAGATCAAAGCTCTCAAAGATAATCACACATGGGAGCTAGTGCCAAAGAAAGGTATGAAGATTGTTCCAAACAAATGGGTGTTTAAAGTAAAGAGGAATGTTGATGGTTCACTAGCTAGATATAGTTGCCAAAGGATTTAAACAAACACAAGGCATAGATTATGATGAAGTTTTCAGCCCCGTTGCAAAGATGGGAACTATCCGAACCTTAATAGCAATTGGTGCTTCAAGGAGATGGCCATTATATCAAATCGACATAAAAAATGCTTTTCTTAATGGAGAACTACAAGAAGAGGCATACATGAGTGAACCGATTGGATTTGAAGATGAAAACCATCCAGATTTTGTTTGCAGGTTGAAGAAGGCACTTTATGGCTTGAAGCAAGCACCAAGAGCATGGAATCAGAGATTGGTAGAGTATCTAACTTAGTGTGGATACAACCCAAGTAGTGCAGATCCTTCATTGTACATGAAGAAGGAAGAAAATAGAGAGGTATATATTTGCATATACGTCGATGACCTCATCATAACAGGAAATGATGTTACAGGGATTAAAGATATCAAAAGGAAGCTTGGTAAGGAGTTTAAAATTTCAGATCTTGGAGAGTTGAAATATTTTTTAGGAATTGAAGTTGTTTATGGAAAGAGTGGCATCTACTTGATGCAAAGGAAGTACTTGTTGGATGTTCTTTTCAGATTTGGAATGAGTGAATGCAAACCACTCATTCAACCCATGGACACAAATACAAAGATTTGTTCAAATGATGGAGAACCATTGGAAGATGTAACGACATACAGAAGCATTGTAGGATCATTGATCTATGCAAACATTAAAGACCTGATTTGTCTTATGTTGTTGGTGTACTTTCTCAGTTTATGCAAGCCCCGACAAGTGAACACTTAAATTTAGCCAAGAGAGTGTTGAGATACATAAAGCATACAGTTAATCATGCTTTGTTTTACAAGTTTGATGAAGAATTGCAGGTCAAAGGCTTTAGTGATGCTGATTGGGCAGGCTGAAAGGAAGATAGAAGATCAACCTCAGGTTATGTGTTCATGATAGGAAGCAAACCTATCACGTGGAGCTCAAAGAAACAACCTACTGTTGCACTTTCATCTATGGAGGCTGAATATAGAGGATTAGCTTTTGCCACATGTGAAGCAATGTGGATTAAAAAGCTTTTGGCTGATCTTGGAGTGCAAGTTGGAACCATCCCTATATACGGTGATAACATGTCAAGTATTTACTTGGCAAGCAATCCTATGTTTCATGCAAGGAGCAAGCACATAGAGGTCCACTACCACTATGTAAGGGAGAAGGTGCTGAGCAAAGATGTGGAGGTAAAGTTCATCAGAACCAAAGAGCAGGTTGCACATATGTTTACAAAGTTCTTGGATGCTTCTAAACTCAAAGGTTTCAAGGATGCGATAAATTTGAAGGACATGGATGAAGATAACTCCCAAATGAGCTTGAGGGGGAGTGTTGAAGATAAATGTACAAGCTCATTTTCATATGAGCCATGCTTGGATAAATTTACCAACTATAAAGATAAAGAAAATAGTGGAGGAAAAAAGGAAAAAATAATAAAAGAAAAAGTCTAGTCAAAATTCATGATCAGTAAGAGATACAATATCTTGCCCTGTAGTTAGTAGCATGTAGTGGAGAAAGTGGTGAGTTAAGAAGGAGGCACAAACTTCTTCACATGCTCATTGGTTATAAAAGTGAAGTGGGAGCACATTACAAACAAGGAGAGAAAGAGGCAAGAGCTCCCAGTAGTCGGATCTAGCCATTTTGTCATTTTGGTTTTCCTTTAGACTCCTTCCAGCCGCACGTCACTTTGTATATAGCTCTGTTGCAGAGCTCATATCTCAGTGCATATGTAACCATTTTGTGCGTTTAAACATTCATTGGAAAGTGTATCTTGTGTATGTTCTGCATGTCAAATATCTCTTTGAAAACTTATGTAGTGTGGGAGATATCAGTGAAAGAGTGAAGTACAGTTTTTCAGTATACCTGTGTAGATAGGTAGTCTATTTTTGTCGGTTTAGTTTCCTGACCAAAACATATCCAAATTGCGTGATTTTTGTCTTATTGGAAAGCCCTTGGCATCTACTTTCATTGTCTCAAATGTCGTATTCAGATCATTCATAGTCCATGAGATATCTGTCAGAGAGTAAAGTCTAGTTTATAGTGTACTTATGTGTGCAGGTGGTCTATCTTGGTGAGTTGAGTTTCCTGATCAAAACTCATCCAAATTACTTGATTCTTAGCTTGTGGGAAAGCTATTTGTGTCTAATTTCTCTGTACCAAACATCTTTCTCAAACGATATATATTCAGAGAGCTATCAGTCCGAGAGTGAAGCTCAGTTCTTCAGCATACCTGCATGGACAGGTAGTTCATCTTTGTCAGTTGTGTTTCCTAATCAAAACTTGTCCAAATTAAGTTATTTATAGCTTGTTAGAAAGCTCTCTTTGTTTACTTTGATTGACTAAAGGCTCAAGTCCATTTGAGGTTTGTATTGAGAGCAGCAAGCTATCTAAGGTGCAGTTATCTGTCCAAGTGTTGGACATACAAGGGTTCACTACACACTTCCGTTGCGCATAGGAGAACCCATTCTCCACACTGCAAAGTCTTCATTTTAGCAATTTTGATCATTCAAGTTCTTTGCATATACTCATCCATTTGATGTGATTCAATTTGGAATAGCTAGCATGTTCTGTCTAATTTTCAAATATTTATTTTCATATTATTTGGTTCATTAGATTGTGAGATAATTTCTTTGCAATCAACCTATGTCTACTCACTGTAATCTTCCTAAAAAGTTGGGATTACAGCCTCGACTTCTTAATATTTTTTCTCATCATGTACTCTTTGAAGTAGCTCACATTGGGCTTCTTCCCATGATAAGCTTCATAAGGTGTAATAACCTTTAAAGCTTTTGTGGAAGGCCTATTCAAAAGGTGATTAGCTATATGTACTGCATCAAACCAAAACTTGGGAGAAAGCTTTTAGGATGACATCATACTATGCATCATATCAATAAGTATCCTATTCTTTCTCTCTGCAATGCCATTATGTTATGGAGTATAAGCAATAGTGAGTTGATGAGAGATACCTTTGACTTCAAGAAAAGACTTAAAGTTTTGACATGTGCTCTCTTCCTCTATCACTTCTTAAAATCTAGATCTTTGATGGACTTTCCTTTTCAACCATAGCTAAGAACTTCTTAAAAGTAGGAAAAACCTTTGACTTCACTTCAAGACTGTAAATCCACAAATATCTTGAGAAATCATCAATAACAAAGTACCGAAAACCTTGAATACAATCTGTTCTCATCAGATTGTTCACATATGAATGTATGCTCTGTAACTTTCTTGTGGTCATGATGTATCCATGCTTCTTGAAAGGAAGTTTATGAAGCTTTCCTTCAAGAAATGCTTCACATGACTGTGCATCATCTGGTAAATCAAAAGTAGGCAAACTCTCCAGCATACCTTGATCTTTCATATGCTTGAGAGTTGTGTAACTGATTTGTCCTTAGGTGTAGTAGACCTAGAAGATTAGCATGGCTAGTTTTGGATAACACAAACATGCCACTTCTATTTTATCCTTGAAATAGAAAATGCTCCTCATCGGGTGAGAGGGTCTGACATGAATCTCTCTTAAAAACAACTTTATAACCATATGACAAGAAAGTAGAAATAGAGAGAAAATTCTTCTTCATGTCTGAAACATAAATAACATTGGAAATTGTGACATTTCCACTTGCTCTTAAATTTAGGTTCACTTTTGCAACACCTACATCTAAATCATGACCATGTCGAATGGTCACTCTTCCACTTGAAGAGTTATAAAGTGAAGAAAATACCTTTCTACAACCTGTCATATGCTTAGTAGCACCAGAATTAAAAATCCAAGGATTATTTGAGATTGCATTTAATGTTGTTTGATCAAAAGCTACCTCTTCAATAGTAACACATGCATATAAATATACCTTTGAAGACTTAGGTTTTGGATCATCTTCAACATTATTACCTCATGCTTTCTTCTTCTCATTAAAAAACCTTGCTTTGCATTCTACTCTGTAATGACCTAGTTTCTCACCGTAATGACATAGTTGTTTCTTTGCATCAAATGTGGTTCAAGAATTTTCTTTGGGTGTAGAGGAAACATTAGGGGGAGCACTAGAATACTAGGATTAGAAGACTTACTTTCCTTCTTGGGTTGCTAACTCTTCTTCTCCTTCTTTTTCTTTCCTTTTGATGATGATAACATGGCTTCATCATTCTCTTCCATAACTTTTTTTTTATCTTCATCTTGAAGTAAGAGGAACTGTAACTCTTGAAATGAAATTTCTCTATCTCTTATAGAGAGAGATAAAGAAGTAACAAAAGCATGTTATGTAGATGGAAGTGAGATTGGAAGTGTGTTTACCATCTCTTCATCTGAAATGTTGACTTTTTATCCTTGTGTTGGTTAGGTCTCCTTAGATGAGCTTTCCTAGTAGGGTTTCTACTCTGATAGAGATTCTCTAACTCCAACCAAGCCTAACAAGAGGTTTTGAATTACTTGATTTGGGATCTTGACTCCCATAGCAATATATGGAAGTGCATGTGCATCCCTTGAATCCCATCTAGATTGATCTTCTATGGGAAGTAATCTGATAGAAGTACGGACTCCTAATGATGAAGTAGTTTCTTCTTCTTCATTAACTTCTTGTTGAGCAGAAATAGGAATAGGAGTCTTCTAGAAGATGAAGAAACATCTTCTTCAACTTGTCTTGGCCTTGGATAAGTGCCATTGACAATATTCCATAAGTCCTTTGATAATAACAAATTTATCACCATAAAACTCCACATCAAATAGTTAGACATTCCCCCAAGCTTGTCTTCATTCTCAAGTTTATAATCACTCATCGTGTTAAGGGTGTATGTCAACTATGCTCTGATACCAAATCTTGGAAGTGGGGTGGACCTCAATAACAATTAATCATAGGTTTACAAGATCTTCCAACATATGAACCTTAGCATACACACCTTATGACTAAAAAAGAAGATGAGTGAGAGATAGAGAGAGAATAGATGACATCTTTCCAAATTGCATGGTAATCTAGAATGCTCACCTATACTATCTATATTCCAATGTGTGAATATGATAAAAACTACCAATATTTGAATCTAGGAAGAAATAAGAACTAGATACAAGAGATTGTGTGCCTAACAGGTATGAAGAGTGTGTGTGTGTGTGAGAATATGGAGAATATGAATAGTTTAGAACTATTTTACAACAAACATGAATTATGATTATCCTTAAATAAAAAACTAGTGAATGAAAAAGCGAAGACACATGTAGAATTTTTATGCAGAGTATGTTGGCTGATATGAACTCCTCCATATGTCTCTTGATGTAGAGCACAACTCCTCCAAGAGTGTAAGAACTCCTCCTCTAGTTGATCACCTCCAAGATCACCAAAGATCTTCAATGCTAGAGCTTGTGGAAGCTTGAATGATACTTAAATAATGAGCATAGCTCTTCTTATATAGGAATTTCATCCCCAAGTGATGCTTTTATGAAAATAAAAAAGCTACACACAAAACTCAATCACTTGCACTTCAAGAAAATCATTACCGAAAAAAAAACTTCGTGAAAATTCCATGTTGGACTGCTACACCCAATGGTTTTCGAGCCAGGGTGGCATGGTAGAGAGGCATGGGTTTCATCCAAGATGCCCGGCACTATTTCTTGTAGGGGGAGCTACAACATATACATCATATGCTAGTATACTGGACTTATTGACATTGTTTCCAACACATTCTTAGAAAAATGCATTGTGCTTATTTTCCGAAAGATAGTAATACACACACTACAAGAAAATTTGAGATTCTTCATAGTGATATATGTGGTCCCATCAAGACTCTAGCTTTTGGGAAACATGTATATTTTTTCACCTTCATTGAGGATGCTACTCTCCATACATGGGTATCCTATGAAAGCAAAGAATGAGGTATCTTGTTGTTTCAAAGCATTTTTAGCTATGACTGAAAATGTTTCTGGTAACTAGCTTTTGACTCTATGTAGAAATCATGGAGGTCAATACATGTCATACTTTTCTTTTTGAAAGAAGAATTTCACATCAATGTATGATGCCATATAAACCTCAACAAAATGGCTTTGTAGAGCATCAAAATAGAACACTCTTTGAAATGACATGATGTATGGTTAAAGGAAAGCCCTTCTTGTCAAGTTTTGGATGGAAGTAATCATATTTGCAAACTATGTATTGAATTGTTGCCCTACAAATGCATTGAAAGTCATCACTCCTTATGAGACTTGGAATGGACATAAACCTATGGTAATTATATGCACATGTTTGGTTCTTTGTCATATGCTCTTGTGCCATCACAAAAACATAAAAAACTTGATGACAATGAAAAGAAATGTATATTTGTTGATTATAGTACTAAAACTAATGGATATTCTTTGTACCATCCATTGATGGGCACAATTTGTGTGGTTCAAGATGTGGTATTTTCTAAAATTCACTTTTCCCTCTACTTGAATGCAAAAAACAGCCAATAGTTAGCTCACAAGATGTGTTTGATACACTCACGTATTTGCTCCAAAGTGGTACACTTGACTATGGCCATGTAGTTTAGCCAAGTGAGGTTCAAAGGGCTGAAAAATTCCAGCAAAATAGAGCTGAAAATGCAGAGAATTTCTAGCCAAACATGTTTGAAATTCTATAGCCAAACATGGTTGGAACTACTCGAAATTTCTAGCCACATGTGGCTGAACATTTGCATCAAAATATGGTTAAACATGAGCATGAAATTCAAACCACACATGATATACATGTTGATGTACTACATAATGAACACATTTTTATCGAGAGTGCAAAAACTATGCAGAAGAGGCTAAAAAAAACTTTGCAAGATATCAAGCTTATTTCAATAGCATGTAATTAAGAGTCACTTAGTTTTGAAGGTGCATGTCATGATCCACATTGGATGAGTGCTATGCAATAAAAAATGGATTCCATACATAGGAATGGTACTTGGGAGTTCTGTGAATTGCCAAAAGGAGAAATGCCATTGGTACGAAGTGGGTTTACAAGATTAGTCATATGGTAGCATTGATTGTTAGAAAGTCATATTAGTTGCAAAAGGATATACACAAAAATATGGCAATGACTATGAGGAAACTTTTACACCTATTTCATGCACGACTACCATTTGTATTGTGGTTGCTTTGGTTGCAACCTCAAAAATGGCTTTTTTAAATGGTGATTTGCAAGAAGAGGTCTATGTGAAGCCACATCTTGTATCTTCCAAGAAAGGGCAATAGCATATGGTTTGTAGCTTGCATAAAGCCTTGTATGGTCTGAAGCAAGCTCCATATTCATGGTATGACAAAATCCATAAGCACTTGATTAATCTTGGCCTCACGTGTAGTTCCATTGAAAGCACACTCTATGTATGTAAAGATGGTGCTGATTTTGTAGTGCTTGTTCTTTATGCTGATGACATACTCTTGACTAGTCATGTGATGCAAAACTTGACATCCTTATGGCTGATTTGTAGCATACTTTTGATGTCACTTGTTGTGGTCTTTTGAGCTACTATATTGGCATCCAATTTGTATATGTTGAGGGGGAATTGTTATGTCAAGCAAAGTATGTTGAGAACCTACTTCCTTATTTTGAATTTGAGGATTGCAAGCCAATTCCCACATGAATGGAGACATGATGTAGGTTGTCAATTGAGGATTCTAGTGATGCATTCGACACTTCTCTATATATGCATGCAACACAAGGCGGGGTATAGAGTATGTAGTTTCCTAATTGAGTCTATCATGCATAGCCCTGACACTAAGCATTGGCAAGTGATGAAACATGTGTTTGAATATCTCAAAGGCACTTTGAGTTTAGATCTCTTTCATGGCACATATATTCAACCATGCTTGCATGCTTTTACAGATAATGATTGGGCTTGTTGTTATGATACTTGTGTGTCCACTAGTGGTAATTGATTTTTTCTTGGAGACTCATGCATATCTTTGTCGAGTAAGAAGCAATCTATAGTGGCAACATCAAATTGTGAATTTAAGTACAAGGTAGCTTTCACAGATACAATGGAATGTATATGGTTGAGATGCGTATTGATGGATCTTCTCATGGAAATTGATGCTGCTACACATATTCCCACTGATAGTCAGAATGCATTGGTTGTTGCATGAGATCTAATTTTCATGCATAGACTAAACATATTGAGATGCATTATCACTATGTGAGAGAGCACCTTCATGCTAAAGATATTGATTTGGTATATGTGCCTACATAGATAATGTGGTAGACATATTCAAGAAAGCTCTTCCATGGTAAAAGTTTGAATTTTTTTCACAACATGTTAGGCTAATTGCCTAATGGGGGCTGATCTATCACTCCTTGTATGTTTTCACATCATTTGCTCCAAGGGGTTTTGGTACAGTTATGTGTTCCTCGTGTAGCTTTAATGTGAACCTTTTCCTAATCCATAGACACTTTTTACTCTAGTGCTAGCTAGATCTTTTTCCGCATGTTACCATATACATGACACACTCATGTGGTGGTACTTTGTACTTAGGAACATTATTCAGCTCTTACTTCAGTTCATTTTATCATCAATCGATAGAGCTACTCCAATCATCTATCTTCTCTGCGTGTCTTATTGCGTTTGTGCTCTTTGTGTGTGCTTCTTGTGTGTCTCTCACACTTTTATAAACACGTGGCATGATCATCCTCTGCTTCACTTGAGTGTTCAAACGTCTATGGAGTTCTATTTGATAATGTGGGAAAATCACCCTCCAAGTCATAGGGCAATTCGATTTTCATGCAATCATCTTCAAACCAATATTTATTCTCATCAAATATTACACCTTGACTTACTATGAATCCTTTAGCTCTAGAGTTATAAAGCCTATAACCCTTTTGTCTTAGGTCATATCCTATCAAAGCTTTCCTTTGATTTGTGAATGTATGTATGCATATGCAATGAATCCAAATATTATGCAATAATCCAAGCTTGGTCTTCTTCCATTCCAAGCTTCATAGGGTGTCATAGCCTCTAAGGTATTTCAAGGTAACCTACTGATAAGGTAAGTGGTAGTGAATATTGCATTTGGCATAGATAATTGGAAAATCTCTTCTCATTAAGCATTGACCTAGAAGCTCATAAAAGGCAGTCCCCCATGAGAAGGAACAATGCCCCCAAGGAGAGCCATGAGCACGTGATGACTGCCAAACAACCTCAGAGGCATCCCAGATGGCCGAACAGCCTTCTAGAGAGCCGCCCACATAGTGCAGAAGAAGTGAGCATGATCTATCTCTTGTTCTTCTTCTTGTGTTGAAAGAGTGAAGGAATTTGAAGGCAAATTATACTCAAAAGCCATGCTTGTTGCTCTACATATGGGATGAAAACAAGCTCACTCATAGCTGTCAGCTCAACAGAGAGAAGAAATTTATTCCTTTGCCATCACCATCTCCAAACCTCTCTAGAAGGGAATATTTAGAGTAACATCTTCCACTAAAATAGCCATAGCTCTCTCATATTAAATCCAAATGAAGTGATTCCACTTTTTTGGAGTCTTGGCTTAGACAACTATCTTTTGGCTAGTTGCAAGATAGCATTTGATCCATCTACACACCTATGCGAAGCTTCAAAGTTGGCCATCTTCCATCAATGACTCTCATAGAAGCACTTTTTCAATGCAAGGAGGATCATGATCAACTTGGAGATGAAAGAGGACTACATAGCAATCATTTCGAGCACTTGCACCACACTTGCACATGGAAATATCAATACTTAAGAGGCTTGTGACTAGTTACTTTCCATTGCCACTCGTTACTTTAGGTGTACATAAACACAATCAAAAGCATAAAAGCATAAAAAGAATTTTCCCCTTTTTTAGTTATGGATTTAGGAGCATCTTCATCACTTACATACTTGAAAATCAAAAGCTCTCGTTTGTAAGTACTTTTTGTCATTGATCATTGAGTACAATGATCTCATTAGCACGAAAAACGGCCAAAAAGGGGCTGTTTGCTAATGAAAAATTAAGGAAATTGACAAATAGAGTCTTTCCACATGTACAGGAATATAACATTGTTGTCTCCTTTAACCGTATGAATAAATTCTTATTTTAAGACAATATGCTCTAAAAGCACCGCAAAAGTGATGAAGTTTCTTGTATTCAGTGTACAATTTTTCGGTTTGATGCAAAAAAAGATATTTTTGCACACCACACAATGCATATTTTTAAAGTTCCAAGAAGGGAATGATTTCTGAAGATACAAAATACTTTAGGGTTCACAAAATTCCATGGTCATTCGGCGACATGGTTTACATGAAATCAAAAGTTTCCACGTGTACAAAGCCTTTTTATCTATAAATACTGGCAAAGTTTGTGAATGTCGGTTTCTAGCTTTGAGCATTCTTCTTCTTCTCGATTCTAATGGCTTCTTCTTCTTGTCGTCCTTCCAATCGTGTAACCGCATGTGAGGTTACAATAGAAGAGAGGATTCTTTGTGGAAACCTCTTTTTGTGAAGTTAAATGAATGAGTAACTATGCTTCCTAGCTGTAGAGGTTCCCATAAAGTCAAGCGTGCTAAAAGTAACGACACAAGAAACCATTGGAGGGGACGTATACTTAATTTCAAATTGAAGAGATGTTGTTGGTTTGCAAGAGTACATGTGTAGAACTCTAAGGATCTTGTTCTAGAAAATCATCTCCAATTGCCTTTGTACTATAAGTGAAGTTTTACAATGCTTTTCTATCATTTCAACTGTTTTTGTATAACAACATAAATGTTTTTGTATTGCAGATATTTTTCCTTCCAATATTCTGGAGTGGCAACCTTTTTGAATGTTTAACAGGAACATCTAGAGTGAATATGCAGAACTTATGTATGCAGACAAATCTGTTCAATTTTTCAATAGCATAGAGTTATTTTTCCATTTTGCAGATTATCAGGTGCCATCAAGGAGGAGCTCTTATGGAAATCTTGTACATCTACCTGCTCCTTGCATCTCTTTATTACATTGGGATGCTCCTGATCATTCAACAGAAGGTGGAAAGGAAAGCTTGGACTCTGGATAGCCTTGGACTCAGAGGAGAGCTGTCGAGAATTTGAATTAGAAGTACTAATTCATCTAGATTTTCAATCTAGGAAAATAATTGTCATAGCAAATTGGAAACTCACAAATGTAAGGGAACTCCTAGAATACCTTGGTGAGGCATCATCACATTTGAGATTCTCAATTGATGATGCAATAGTTAACATTAGATCAGAGAAAACATTATCTTGCATAACTTGCTTGCCACCGAGGGTGATTAAGTTCCAACCCTTTAGATTGTAACAAGTCTCCTTCTTTAAGAATATTTTTTTCAAACTTCCATTGATTTTTCTTTGCAAGGTGGTGACTAAGAATGTGAGTAATTACATCACTTCAATTATGTCTTTTTATGGACTATATTCATATTGGCATTTTTTTGTTTAATTTCAAGATTTTGATGAGGTTTCTATTGTGCAATGATTATAAAGGAACTTGCATGAGTAAATTCTAGGTGACTCAAGAATATAAACCAAGAAGTTCTTACATAATATATCTTCCCTTTTAGAACCTTTTTCCATACTTCCATTGATTTTCCTTTGCAGGATGGTAACTAAGAATGAGATGAAGCAACTATCCATCACAATGGACTCTAGATCATCATCATTCTCTTCTTCTTCTATGACATCACTAGGGTCACATTCTTCCAACAAGGGTTGACACATGAACACTGAAATATCATAACCCTCCTCATCACAATGAGGTGTCCATTGTTCTTCATTGACTGCAATGTCCATAGTAGCTAATATTTCTACCCAACCATGAGGCTCAAATTCCTCATCTGGAAATATCATCGGTGTATAGGCTGGGTCTTTAACTGGTCTATCTCCTGGGGAAGTTCCTTCTTCTCTCGCTTTTAGGTGCTTTTCCTCTTCCTTTGTGACCTTGCACATCCACATGTGAGCATCTTCATGCAGCCAGGATGGATCAGGTGAACTCCCAGAATGCACAGAGATAGAATCTTCCTTTGCTTTGTGGATAGGATTCCACTGTAGGGGTGGTACATCTCTGAAGGTGTAATCCTTCAAATTGACCTTGGTAGTGACCCCTAAGTGTTGTAAGTACAAGGAGTTGGTTCCCCAATCCTGTACTATTTGCAATTGTCGTAGGAAGGGTCTTCCTAGGATCATCTCGTAGACATTATTTTTCTCAAAGTCATATATAGCAAATGTGTGTTCAAACTCTACACCACAAGTGGTTAGAGTTATCCCTTCAAGCAATCCTAGAGGTCTTTCAAAATGACCATCTGCCATTTGAAGCTTCATTCTAGTTGGTCTTAATGTAGGTTTTCCCCATCGCTTCTACAAGGAAGTGGTCACAATAGCAACACCAGCACCTGAATCTACAATTTCTTTGGTTGTGTAACCTTGATAGGTGATCGGAAGATAAGTAATACCTTCTTCACCTTCGCTCATGTCTCCTATTTTATCGAGAGGTATCTCTAGAACTTTTTGCTTAGAGCCTGCTTTTGGCATATTGGAATCAAGTTCTGGAACCTGATTTTTCACATGATTCCATAGCTCAGGTTTTGCTTTAAGCAGCTCTTCTACAGTGAGATGACATTGAACCTTAGCGTTCTTCATGACGTCCGTGTTGCGTGGAACCATTGAGTCTTCGTTTCTTACCAATATTGTGGGAGCTCTGATCTGAAGAGATTCAGATTCCCATGGGCCTGTGAATTATGGCAACTCTTGTAAAGAATTAGATTCAAAATCTAATCTTTCGTCTTCTTGTTGCTCTGTTTGGTCTCCATAGATAGACGGAATGTCTTGGGGAAATTGATCATGAAGATCATCAATCTCCTGAATAGGAGGGGGATTACCCTTCTCCTTGGCCCATTTCTCTTCTTGTATTTCCCGCAAGAACTCTTGAGAGTACTATTGAATTGAAAGAGGTGCTCCCTCATCCACGGAATCAGGAACATAAGCTTTCTTGGGTGGTGAGCTTTCTCTTTCAACAAGAGGTTGAGCTTGTAGAGGTAAAGAAACCTGCGGCTTGTTTACCAATTGCTCTAATCTTTCTAATAAGCCCTGGAAATGCAAATCTGGTTTGACAGAGTTTGTCTGATTGAATGTTTGACTAGTCTCGAGCATAGCTTGAATTTTTGTCTTCTCCTCTTTGTATCTTCTTCTTTGTGAGCTTGTATGCATGTGTGTTGCTTGAAAAGAGTGTTAGGAAGTGTTGTCCATCCATGAAAGTGTTTGTTTGTTGTGGTTAAGGTGTGTGTGAAGTGTAGGAAGTGCTGAAGTTGTTGGTGCATGACAATCATCAATTGAAGAATTATGGAGGAATGAAGACAAGGAGTCAAGAAGAAAGCAAAGTCAGGAGATTGAAGGAAGGAGATATTCAGAAAAATCAAAAGACATGTACACATATGTACATTAGCTGACTTATATCTTTGTTTAGTCATACACTTGTATATATTCATCTATAAATATGTTTGAAAATGTCGGGCAAATAGAGCAGAAGAAGATTTGAGAATAGGGAGAGAGAAATTAGTGTCATTAGACACATGAAGAGTGAGTGAATTGTCCATCCTCACTTAGATGTAAACTTTCTGAAAAAATCGAGAAACTTGCGCCCGATATTTAGCTGTCTGCTCCTTCTGTGCTTAATCTTTTGAAGAATCCTTTTGCACGTATCTAAGTCCATAGCTAATCTATCTATGGCTAGAATTTGAGAGGTTAATTGTAATCAGGCTGTGAGAATTTTGATTAGGAACATTCATATGTAAGAATGTTCTAACAGTCGAGAAATCTGGCGCACATTTCATCTTTAATGAAATGATCATTGCTCAGTCTACAGTGTAAAGTTTTACACAAATGAGAGCTTAAAATTTAAGTTGGAAGGTAAGCCATCTATGGCTAGAAGATCTTGATCAAACGGGATTTACTTTGGGAGAACCAGTGCTAAGAAGTTGCAGGTGTCAAAGTCGCCATTGCAGAGAAGCACTTTCAGACATAGGTAAAGTGTTTCACACATTTCTCAGTGTGTACTTAATCTTTTTGAGAGATTTAACTTGGCAAAGTTGCGCAACCTCAAGGCGAAGTGTTGTGCAAAGTTTTATGAAAAACTTTACAGGATTGATTAGTCAATGAGTGACTAATCTGCAGCAGACTTTTCAGAGAAGTTGAATTTTTCAGAACTTTCAATATTTCTGATAATTTGGTGAATGATCTCTAAGTTTGGTGGAGTCTAAGGTTAACTTTGATATAGAGGTGATCTAAATTCAAGGTTAACTTGTTCTTTTGGAGATTAACACTCTCCATCAGTGGTATCAGAGCAGGTTGTGTCAAAATTGAAGTGAAGAAGACTCCGACTATTGCAGAAGTACAAATCTTTATATCTTGAAGGTGCAGAAGGGTAAAGGTTGAAGAAAGATCAAAGGAAGACATACAAAGAGCATCAAAAGGATCAGAAGGAGCAACATTCGAAGTAAAAGGTACATTCATTATCTGTAAAGGTTAAAGTTTGAGACTACAGGTGAATCAAAGATGGGAGATAGTCTCCAAATTG
Organism: Ceratopteris richardii; assembly: GCA_020310875.1. Classification (NCBI taxonomy): domain Eukaryota; kingdom Viridiplantae; phylum Streptophyta; class Polypodiopsida; order Polypodiales; family Pteridaceae; genus Ceratopteris; species Ceratopteris richardii. The sequence continues at coordinate 36,739,417 of CM035440.1, forward strand.
AAAAGTTGGATAGAGAGAACTATCCTGCATGGTCTATGAGGATGGAAGCTCACCTTATGAGCAAAGATCTGATAGGATACATCACAGGAGATGAAGAAAAGCCAGAATTCAGAGATCCTAGTGTTCCAACTAGGGAGGAGCTTGCAGATTTGAAGAATTGGATGAAGAAGGATGCTCAAGCAAGAAGCATCATCTACATGGCAGTCAATGACTATTTACTTCCTCACATTAGAGGACTTGAAAGTGCTTGTGACATTTGGAATGCTTTGGAAGAGCATTTCCAAAATACAACCAAATCAAGGAAGGCTTCACTATGGGCAGAGTTTACTACCTTCAAGAAGAAGGCCTCACAGTCAATTTCTGATTATGTGACAAAGATGAAGGACATTGCAGATTCTTTAGGTGCAGTTGATGAAGACATTGAAGAAGACAAATTGGTAAGACAAATACTCACAGGACTAAGAGGAGATGAGAAATGGAAGCCTTTCATTTTATCTACAGAACTTTCATTAGATCACTTTACTCCTGATTTGAATCAATTGTTAGGTCATATGCTAACTTTTGAAAATGATATCAAAGGAGATGTTGATAAGAGTGCAGGTCATGCAATGTATTCTAAAGACAAGAAGAAAGCCAACAAAGGGAAGCAACAATCAGGTGAAGAAGAAGGTACATCAAACCAAGCAAACTTCATAAGAGGAAGAGGAAATGGCAGGAGTAGAGGAAGAGGTAGAAACAACAAAGATAATGCAAGAGCTTGTTGGATATGTGGTAAGACCAATCATCTATCTCATGATTGTTGGCACAATAATCAAAACAATGGTAATTATCAGAACTTTAATCAAAGAGCAAGAGGTGGTAGATTTCAGAGAGGAAATTTCAGAGGTAGAGGTGGTAGGAGTTCTTTTGGAAGAGGTGGAGGAAGAAGCTTCCAAAATCAATCCTATAATAACACCTACTACAACTATGCATCAGATCAAAAGGAGGACTCAACTCTCATTATGAATACATGTGAAACTTCACATGAGGATATGAGAGTGTTTTATATTGATTCAGGATGTAGTAATCACTTAAGTGGAAATATTGCTTTGATGACTGACCTAGATCATAATGCAATTAATCATACAGTGCAGACAGGTGATAATACAAAGCATAAGGTAAAGTCAATTGGTTCAGTCAAAGCTAAGGATGGGAGCACTCTTCTGAGTAAGGTACTCTATGTTCCCACAATTCCAAAGAATTTGATCAGTGTAGGTCAAATTGTGGAAAAAGGATATGAGGTAAGGTTTACAAATGATGGAGTTTATGTGGAAGATCCTAGTCAAGGGTATAAACAAGTTATTGCAGGAAAGAAAGAAGGAAGGCTTTTCACATTGAAGGTACAAGGAAATGTTGGACATGCTATGTTCACATATGGAGAGCAGAAGGTGTCAGAATTGGATCTTTGGCACAAAAGACTTGGACACTTTAATGAAAGAGGTATCAAAGAAATGATTAAAAATGATTCAGTGCTTGGAATGCCTAACATTGCAGGTCAACACATGACATACAGATGTGAGGCATGTCAATTAGGTAAGGCTCATAAGCAATCCTACTCCAAGCATGGGTTTATGTATTCAGAAAGACTTGAATTGGTGCATACAGATGTGTGGGGTCCTTCAAAGGACTTTAGTATAAATGGTTCAAGATATTATGTCATATATGTTGATGATGCTACCAGGTGGATCACAATTTATGTGATTAAGGAAAAGTCAGAAGTGTTTAATACATTTAAACACTATCATGCATATGCAGAAAGGATTACAGGTCAAAAATTGAAGAGACTAAGATCAGATGGAGGGGGAGAGTATTTTTCAAATGAGTTCAATGATTATTTGTGGAATGCAGGTATAAAGAGAGAAGTTACTTGCAGGTACTCTCCTCAACAAAATGGGGTAGCAGAAAGAAGAAATAGGACTCTTGTTGAGTTTGCAAGGTCCATGATGAAAGAGAAGAATTGTCCAAATTATTTGTGGGCTGAGGCTGTTAATACAGCTACATATTTGGTTAATAGATTGCCTTGTAAAGCTTTGCAGGGTATGACACCATATGAAGCTTGGTGGGGTAAGAAACCTACTTTGGATCATTGCAGAATATTTGGATGCTTGGCATATGCATATGTGCCATCTCAATTGAGGCATAAGTTGGAGCCTAAGGCAGAGAAATATGTTTTTATTGGCTATGATGATAAGCAAATGGGATACAGGTTGTGGAGTCCATCCACAAAGCAATTTATTGTATCTAAGGATGTTACATTTGATGAGCAAGGTACTTGGTATGCAGGTAAATATAATGTACATGCAGATGATGAAGAAGTGGTGGATCAAAGGAAAGGTAAAGCAAAGGTTCAATTACTTGATGAAAGTGAGAGTAATGAAGTGCAGGTTGAAGTTGAAGAGAGGCCAAGGTTTGATCCAGAATGTGATGAACCAGAGACCTCAAGAAGTGCAGAAGTTAGGAGATCATCTAGGCACAAATGGCAACCTACAAGGTATAGCTATGACACTTCATTCTTGACTACTAAAGATTATGCTTATTTGGTAAAAACAGATGAAGACCCTTCTACATATGAAGAGGCCAAAGGGAAGAAGAATTGGGAAGATGCTATGCAAGAGGAGTATGATGCATTGATAGAGAATCAAACATGGGATTTGGTTCCTAAACCTAATAGTCAGAAAATCATTGGTTGTAAGTGGGTTTACAAAACAAAGAGATTTGCAGATGGAAGTGTGTCTAGGTACAAAGCTAGACTTGTTGTGAAAGGGTATGCACAGACATATGGAGTGGACTATGATGAGACATATAGTCCTGTGGCAAAGATGACAACCATCAGGACACTCATTGCAATTGCTGCTTGTAAAGGTTGGAAGTTGTCTCAATTAGATGTTAAAAATGCTTTCTTGAATGGTTACATTTCAGATGAAGTCTACATGGAGCAACCAGATGGGTTCAAAGACCAAGTGAGTCCAAATTATGTGTGTAAGCTCAAGAGAGCTTTGTATGGGTTGAAGCAAGCCCCAAGGGCTTGGAATTATAGGCTTGTGAAATTCTTGAATGATCTTGGATTTCAAGCATCAAAGGCAGATAGTAGCTTGCTAGTCAAAGCAAGTGAAGATGGGTTCATTTATGTTTGCATTTATGTTGATGACATAATACTTACAGGAACAGATGATAAGGGAATACAAATGATCAAAAAGCAGATGGAGAAAGAGTTCAAAATCAGTGATTTGGGGAACCTATCATTCTTCTTGGGAATGGAGATCACTTATACTCAACATGGAGTATATGTGACCCAAGAAAGGTATCTTAAAAATTTGCTAACCAAATTTAAAATGGAAGATTGCAGGGTTGCACCTACACCTTTGGAAGTGAACCATAAATTGTCTAGGTTTGGAGGAGAAGAGTTTAGAGACATGAAACTCTATCAAAGTTTAGTTGGTAGCTTGATTTATGCTACATTGACAAGGCCTGATTTGTCATATGCAGTTGGTGTGCTTTCACAATTCATGCATTGTCCTAGAAAGGAACATTGGATTGCAGGACAAAGAGTACTTAGGTACATCAAGGGTACACTCAAAGAAGGGTTGTACTATGGATTTACTTCAGATACAAGAATCAAGATATATAGTGATGCAGATTGGGCAGGTAATGTGGATGATAGAAGATCAACACATGGATACTTGTGCTATGTAGGAGACAAATTGATTTCATGGTGTTCCAAGAAGCAACATACAGTTGCTTTGTCATCTACAGAGGCAGAATATAAAGGTATGGTGGAAGCTGCAAAAGAGGTAATATGGCTAAAGACACTTTTGAAAGTTTTTGATGTGATTCAGAGTACTCCTATTATTTGTGGAGACAATATGAGTTCATTATACTTGGCAGCTAATCCTGTATTTCATGCTAGAACTAAGCATATTGAAATACAGTATCATTTTCTGAGAGAGAAGGTCATTGAGAAGGAGATTGAAGTCATACACACTCCCACAAAAGATCAAGTTGCAGATATGATGACAAAAAGTTTAGATGGACCAAAACTACAAAGATTCAAGGATATGGCAGGAATCAAGAAGATAGAGAAGAACCTCAATTAATGATTGAGGGGGAGCTGTTGGTGCATGACAATCATCAATTGAAGAATTATGGAGGAATGAAGACAAGGAGTCAAGAAGAAAGCAAAGTCAGGAGATTGAAGGAAGGAGATATTCAGAAAAATCAAAAGACATGTACACATATGTACATTAGCTGACTTATATCTTTGTTTAGTCATACACTTGTATATATTCATCTATAAATATGTTTGAAAATGTCGGGCAAATAGAGCAGAAGAAGATTTGAGAATAGGGAGAGAGAAATTAGTGTCATTAGACACATGAAGAGTGAGTGAATTGTCCATCCTCACTTAGATGTAAACTTTCTGAAAAAATCGAGAAACTTGCGCCCGATATTTAGCTGTCTGCTCCTTCTGTGCTTAATCTTTTGAAGAATCCTTTTGCACGTATCTAAGTCCATAGCTAATCTATCTATGGCTAGAATTTGAGAGGTTAATTGTAATCAGGCTGTGAGAATTTTGATTAGGAACATTCATATGTAAGAATGTTCTAACAGTCGAGAAATCTGGCGCACATTTCATCTTTAATGAAATGATCATTGCTCAGTCTACAGTGTAAAGTTTTACACAAATGAGAGCTTAAAATTTAAGTTGGAAGGTAAGCCATCTATGGCTAGAAGATCTTGATCAAACGGGATTTACTTTGGGAGAACCAGTGCTAAGAAGTTGCAGGTGTCAAAGTCGCCATTGCAGAGAAGCACTTTCAGACATAGGTAAAGTGTTTCACACATTTCTCAGTGTGTACTTAATCTTTTTGAGAGATTTAACTTGGCAAAGTTGCGCAACCTCAAGGCGAAGTGTTGTGCAAAGTTTTATGAAAAACTTTACAGGATTGATTAGTCAATGAGTGACTAATCTGCAGCAGACTTTTCAGAGAAGTTGAATTTTTCAGAACTTTCAATATTTCTGATAATTTGGTGAATGATCTCTAAGTTTGGTGGAGTCTAAGGTTAACTTTGATATAGAGGTGATCTAAATTCAAGGTTAACTTGTTCTTTTGGAGATTAACACTCTCCATCAGAAGTGTAGGAAGGTCATTCCCACAACTCCGTATTTTGCTCATAACTTGAAGTAGAAGCGTCAGAATTGAGTAAAGTAGCACCATTGGATGCGTCTTCTTGAGAGCTTCGAAACACATATGCTATTTTCTATATATGGAGTTCGGAGTTGAGAGAAAAGCTCAATTTACTATCCATTGTTGCACCAAGTATCGCGACACCATGACTGACAGTTGAAGCTTGTTTGGATTAGTCTTTGCCTTGTTTGCACTCCTTGAGTAACTCATTTGCATTGATCGTCATTTGAATGCATGTCTTCATACACTCGGCTAGGTTTTGATACTCATCGGATTGATAATTAAAGTGTGAATCCCCACTATATGCACTTGAGGGGGATTGAGGTATAGTCTCTTTCTCCACAAGTCCCTAAGTTGGTTCTTAGGTACACACGTTTTTTGGTGCCGTTGACGGGAAGTGTCGAATCAAACCGAGGCATTCGTGTGATGGTAAGTAGCTTTTTGCATTGAAGTGAGTGGAGGAATGGTGATTTTCTCTTCTTTGGTAAGTCACACTCATCCGCACTTACTACTTCTCACTCTTGAAGTGTGTGTAGTGAGTTATTAGTCTAGGGGAGTGAGTGGAGTGAGTAGAGTAGGAGGAGTAAAGGAGTAGGTTATGAAGTTAGAGTAGCATTTGACCTTAGTCTTGTTGTTCTTTTTCAGTTAGTAAGAATTTTCAAGAGTGTAAAAACCAAAAACATTGCCTGTTTCAAATCACTTGTTCTCAACACAAGTATCATGTGCGCACTCTGTCGAGTATTGTGAGTTGAGGTGATACTTGCTGGATATCGTATATCGTGGAGACTATTTTCCCGATACCTCATGAGTATCGAGTATCATCTTGAACTTCCTCGTGATATTATCAAGTATCGAGTATCATTATTTTCTCGGTGAATATCGTGTATCGTGTATCGCCAGATCTCTGATCACGATACCTGTCAAGTATCGAGTATCGTGTTCCTCAAGTATCGAGTGTTGTGTTTGGCACATGATATTTGGCAACTATCGAGTATCATGTTTATCCAAGTATCGTATATCGTCTTCGGTGAAGTATCATGTATCGTCTTCGGTGAAGTATCGTGTATCGTCTGATTCAAAGGTCGAGTATCGTGTTCATCAAGTATCGAGTATCGTGAACTTTTTTGGGGTCAAGTATCATGACTTGAGGTTTCACAGTCAGTCCTTTCCCAACCAAATTTTTCTGGAATTCTGACCCTTAGTGAAGAAGTCTAGAAGCTGGAGGTTGGCTAAGGTTAAATAGAACTTTAAAGTGAATGAACTTGAGATCTGGGAGAACCCTAGGAAGCCGAAGAAGTGTGATCTCTTCCGTAGGAAGCGTAGCCGAACCAAGTAGCCGCTCACATTATTCTGAAACCTCTAGCGAGTCAGAGGAAGAAATTCCTATGGCTTCAGAGGATATGCAAAACACTGTACCAATGATTGGCATGATGTCAATTATTGATGGAGAATATCGGACATCTTTAGAATATGTGACCACCAATCAACACGAGATACCCATATACCTAGATGGACTAAACCGATCAGTGGCCAGACTGAAGAAAGCTTCAGATGCTTACATAGTGCCTAGGCCAGCAGTTAAGTATGCAGGAGGAATTTATATGGACAAGAGAGACATCCAGTATGTAGTTACAGAACATCCTAAAAACATCAATGAACTTGGGGAAGAAAACGACGCTCATAACCTTAATGAAGAAGGAGATGAAGTGCAAGTGACCACCCCTAGGGGGAGATCTACTGTTGCTAGGGTATGGAGAGGAGACCTAGTTCCTCAAGATGACTCCTTAATGGATGTGTATTTGATCAATGGAATGGATAATCTCCTTAGAGCCCACTCTTCATTATGGGAAGCAGCCCCTAATCCAACTATTGTCTATGAGTTACAAGATCTCGACTTCCCCACCATCATTATGTATTTGGAAAAAAACCAGAGAAGGTATTGGCCCCTAAGAGAGTCAGAAAGAGCCGGGTTGAAATATCAGAACATTCCAGTGTTTCTCCCAAGGGATCAAGCCACTACTTCACAAAACCCACATGGAACCTCTCAGAATAATTCATTCCAATAGTCAAGACAAACACAACAAACACATATTCCGGTCAGACCACACGTACAATTTGCTATGCCTGCAAGTAATCCGAATTATCGGCCTCAACCACCTGTTGACCCATGGAATGGAATTCCTGCCCCAGTCAGACCACCTATGGTAAGAGGACCTGGTATACCGATAGGAAGACCAGTTTTCCCTGTGATGCCTAGACCACCTGAAGCAGGAAGGAGATTAAGGCCAATACATTTTGCCAAATGTATGAGAAACCATTATGATGGTTCTAGTGAACCTTACAATCATATAGCTGAATTTAAGCAAGTAATCAGAGCCGAACAAGTAGAGGATTTCTTGATCCAATATGAATCTTTTGGTCTAACTTTGATAGACACAGCTTTAGCTTGGTTCCAGCCATTAGATCCTAATAAATTTCAAAATATGGAACAATCTATCAAGAAATGATTGAGGAATTCACTAAGTCTGGAATTAAAAACAACTCGTCATCATTGATTCATAGCTTTAAGAAAGCTCCTACAGAATCAGTGAGATTGGCAGCAAGAAGATTCAAGCAGTATGTGGATAGATGCCCAGTGGAAGAGAGACCTACTCAAAACAAAATGGTGTCATTATTTTTGGAAGGATTATTGAATGGATCATTAAGATCTTTGGTATACGTAAAAAGAGTTCAAACTTTGCAAGAGTGTATGAAGGAATGTATCGACCTAGAAGACAATCTAAAAGAGGATCTGAAAATACCTCAAGGTAGTATCAAAAGTGAAGATTCAGCCAGCAGCACATCAAACCCTAAGAACAATGTAGAGGAAATAGCCGACTTAGTAGCAAAGAAGTTGAACGTTCAAGGACAGAGGAACTACCCCAACAACCCAATGAGAGTGCCCATGCTTCGAAGATGTATGCATTGTGGAGGTGATCATCCATCTCATTTGTGCACTAGGGGAGTAGTCCCACCACCTGCTTACGCTAACAATAGACCACCCATTCCGGGCCCTCTACAATATTGCAGCATAGAACAAAAATACACAAATCACAGCACAGGAAATTGTCCTTACAATAGGCAATCAAGACCTGTACAACCTGTCATGAGACCTTATGGATACCCTCAGAGAGATCTAGGAGGAGAAGCCTTTAGATATCCCACATATCAGCAGCAGGCACCTGTACCACGACCATATGCTTATCAAGGGTACACTCAACCACAACCGGTGTTAGGACAACAACCACCCCATCCTCAAAATGTTGTCCCAGTGAAAATAGCTCAACCTGAAGAAAACTTAGAGAGAGCAATAGTTCCAACCACACCTTTGACTAGTAATGAACCATATGAGTCATCATATGACCATAGCCAAGGAAACTATCCCACTTATGAGAGCTCTATGATAGAATATGGACAAATGTACGAACCATATGCCTATGGCGTGGAAGCGCCGGATAGTTCCTACGGATATGAGTAGGACTATGTGTCATTGATGTACACAACCCCCAGGGCAACCATACCCCCCCGACCCATGAACAGACCGCATGTACCTAGAGGGCCATGTTATAGATGCGGAGGTGATCATTATATCAGAGAATGTACACTACCAAACCCACCACCACCACAGCGAGTTTGGGAAGGATACTATAGTGATTGTGGTAAAGAACACCTTTTCAGAGATTGCCCCAAGAACCCCAACAAAGTTAACTCGCACATACAGATTAATGTGATAGAAGTAATAGAGTCATCAGGGAGTGACAAGGAGTACACTGTACAATTGAAAGCAATAACTAGAGCCAAAGCTAGAGAAACCCGAGACAAAACTGAAAAAAATAATCAAGGTGACAGAGGAATGAATATACCTGAACCCCAAGTAGCTGAAGACTCGGAAGAGCCTGAGAAAAGTGTTACAAGTAAACGAACACAAAGATGGAAGAACCGTAGAGATAGGATGAAGGAAAAGAAACTACAACAAAAGAAGGAAAATGAAAAGAGTGAACAAAATCCAAAAGAGGAACAGGAGGAGGAAGAAGAAATTCGAAAAGGAAAGTAAAAAAAAGAAGAGGTAGGATCAGTTTTAGCAGATCCCATGCCTGAAGAATTAGCCTTGTGGATTCAGGCATACAAAGCACGAATAAGAGCAGGACCTACCATTGAACAACATGAAAGAGAATATCCTAGAGGTGACCTAGAGAAAGAAAGGTTGGAGATATGTAAGAAGTTAATTGAAGTAGCTCAACAGACCTTAGAAAAACCTGTTGTTCAATTACCCAACTCGCGAATTCCCGAAAGAGAATTCCAAGAGTGTGTCATCCCTAAGGACCCCGAGAAACCCGAAGCAGGTGAGACACATAATGGAAATTGCTACGAGGATAAAAGGGAAGGATCCATTGTTCCCGAAGTAGAAGGGGAATGGCCTAAAGATTTGTGGGCAAGAGTCCAAGAAGACCGATGGAAGAAAGTGGAAGGAATAGAACCACCCTGTGAGGAGTTGGAAGGAGAAGGTGAAATAGACGATTCAATACCTGAACAAAATTCAGAGGGGTTATTACAAATGGATCAAATTGACAAGGATAATGACAGTATAAGGGTCTTGCCAAATTACACAGGAGAGTACGAACATAATTCGGAATTATATTGCATTCCCTCGATAAGGAAAAAAGAACCAAACCCATCAGTCAAAACATCGGATATCATACAACATCTTAAAAAGGTAAAAATCCCTTGTACTCTGACGTTGGAAGAACTGTTAAGGATCAAAACCACATTTGAAGGAGAAACTGACCAGCCAATTGAAGATCAAGGTGGAAGAAAAAGAGATGTCTGATGAATTAAACACAATAAAAATCCCAGTCGATAAGGTTGGAGATTTTATTGAGGGAGATGAAGGAAACACGTGCCTTCCAATTACCTATAGAGGTTACACTACTAAAGCCATCTTAGATTCTAGAGCTGGATTAGGAATTGCTACTAGAGAAATCTGGGAGAAATGGGGAAAACCAGCTTCAAGACCAACATGCATGAAGATCCAAATGGCAGACGGACACACGGAACGACCCTTGGGATTATTGGAACGGGTAGTTTTTACCACTTGCAGAGTGGAATTCGAGCACACCTTAGCGATATGTCAATTTGAAAGGCCTAGCAATTATGAAATGATACTTGGAAGACCATTCATGAGGCAGCCCAAGGTTGTGCAAGATTGGGGAAAAGACGCAGTATACCTACAGCATGAAGGAACCACCACAAGAATAAATCTCCACACATATACATATCAAGATGTTTCCCCCTTACAATGGAATTAGATTCATAAGAAGGAAGATAATCAGTCGATTCATAGTATAGGTTCAAGTGATCAATCGTGGATGAACGAAGACACTCATCTATGGATATGCCAAACCGCGCAAAAGGAAGAGGATAGAAGGAAAGGATGGCAGCAAAGGCAAGGAGTTGCTAGATCTGTACAAGATCCAGCCTATATGCCTCAAATATTCTTAGATGAAGAATTCGAGCCTCATGGTTGGATGGAGATTTTTGCCACTCTCGATGTGTGTGTAAATGAAGAGGTGATAACCATGAATGAATGTATTGATGAGGAAGGATATGACGTTAGTCTATACGTGATAGTTCTTCAAGAGGCCGAAGAAGAGGAAGTAATCGAAAAAGAATGGAAAGAGGATTACGAGAGCATTGAAATGGAACTTGAACATATGGAAACGGAAAATGAAACTCAAGAAGTAAGTGCCATAGCTAAGGAAATAAATCAAGAACCAACACAGGAAGAAGAACTTGGATTAGATGGAGTAAAAAATGATGAAGACAACAAGCCTCAAGATCAATTTGAAGTACCCACGCATTTCAAAAATATGAAGTAGAAGAGAGGAAAATTGCTATTCAAATGCCAAGACGAGAAGCTCAGTCCGGAATAGCATATGACAACAAAGAACAGACCAAGAAAATAGTAGTAACCTTAGAAGAGGGAGAAGAACGATGTACTTTTATAGGATAGGATGTCTCTCTGGAGGAAGAACAAGAGTTAATACGCCTCATAAGGGAATATAGGGATGTCTTTGCTTGGACATATAAGGATCTGAAAGGAGTAGATCCATCTATATGTGCTCATAGAATCCCTATGACATCTGAAGCTAAACCTTCCAAACAAAGACCATACACATATAACGATGTTTACTCAACAAAGATTAAAGAAGAGATAGATAAACTGTTAGATGCTGGGTTCATTTACGAGATCGAACACACGGAATGGGTATCACCTTTGCTGGTCGTACAAAAAAAGAATGGTAAGTTAAGAGTATGCATAAATCTGAAAAAAGTAAATGCTGCCACCATTAGAGATAGTTACCCATTACCCATCACGTATCATCTTTTGGAAAGATTGGCAGGGAAGGAAGTTTATAGTTTTTTGGACGGCTTTTCAGGTTATAATCAGGTAGCTATTGCTCCTGAGGACCAGCATGAAACAGCCTTTGCAATTGAATGGGGAGTGTATGCCTTTAGGGTTATGCCTTTCGGCCTAACCAATGCCCCAACCACTTTCCAAAGATTGATGTGCCATGTATTCAAGGAGTTCTTGAGAAAGAGTATGGAGGTATACGTGGATGATTTATGCACTTATTCAGCTATACGATCAGAGCATATCCCTGAACTAGGAAAGATCTTTGCCAAATGTCGACAATATAGAGTATGCCTCAACCCAGAAAAATGTGTCTTCATGGTTCGACAAGGAAAGATATTAGGACATATTGTCTCTAAAAATGGTATTTCAACTGATGAAGACAAAATCAAAGTGATTCTGGATTTGCCAAGACCAAAGATTGCTAAGGAAGTCCAAGCATTTATGGGACATTGCGGATACTACCGAAGATTTATACATATGTATGCCATAATTGATAGACCTCTTTATGCATTATTGACTCAGTTTAACTGGATTGAAGAATGTGAAAAGGCCTTTAACGAATTAAAGAGTCGATTGAGTTCAACCCCAATCCTTTGAGTACCCAATTGGAACAAGCCCTTTCACATTCACGTAGATGCTTCCAAGTTTGCCATTGGTTGCATCCTAGCTCAACCCGCAGATATAAGAAAGTTAGATCACCCTATAGCCTATGCCAGTAGACAATTAAATCAAGCGGAGCGCAATTATACCACAACTTAAAGAGAAGGCCTAGGAATGGTGTACGCAGTAAAGAAGTTTTGACACTACTTATTGGCAAACAAATTCAAATCCTTCATTGATCACCAAGCCCTACTGTACTTAGTCGATAAGCCTTGTAATACGGGACGACTAGTACGATGGTTTCTATTGTTGATGGAATTTGATTTTGAAGTAGTAGTCAAGAAAGGAAATACCCACATAAGAGCAGATCACCTATCAAGAATGACACATGGAGAACCACCCATAGGAGTACCGGATGATCTGCCTGACACATACCTTTTCAACCTCGAAGTATGTCCCCAATGGGCAGAAAAGTTGATCTCAATACTCATGCATGGACCTAAAGATGGGATCACACCAAACCGAACCCAAGACTTATGGAAGACTAAAAACCTTCATATCATTGCTAGAAGTTTGTATCACCAAGACTCAAGTGGATTACTCATGAGATGCGTAGAAGAAGAGGAACAAGAAATGTGGCTTCAAAAAGCACATGTAAATCAATGGAAAACTCATTTAAGTGCAAACGGAACATGGCAAACATTGAGAAGACTAGGCATATATTGGCCAACCATGCAAAGGGATACATATAACCATGTATCAGCCTTCCTAACTTGTCAAGAACGGAATCCAGAAGAGAACTCTAACTTATGCTACTCCACCATAGCACCAAGATGGAGCATGCCTCTAGTGAAGTTCTTAAAGACCCAGGAATACCCAGAAGGAACCACTCTAGCAAGGAAACGTGCATTGATAGAGCAAAGCAAGGACTATGCTCTCATACGAAAACAACTCTTTAAACGAGGAAGAGATAATCATTTACGAATGTGCATTCATGAAGATGAGTATCTTGCTGTTTTAGAGATGGCACATACAGGAGTTGTAGGAGGACATTTTTCTGCAGATAAAACAGCAAAAATGATTCTCTTTGCTGGAATGTGGTGGCCAACTCTACACCAAGATGCAACAACATATGTGCAAAGATGTGATATTTGTCAACGAACGAAATATCCAATTAGAAGGGATGAAATGCCACTAAAACCCATGATGAGTGCGAGAGCTTTCACAAAATGGGGAATAGACTTCATAGGACCTATTAGCCCCCCAGCTAAAGGATCCCACGTCGAGTATATAATTGTAGCCACAGACTATCTAACCAAATGGGTTGAAGCCAAAGCAACCAAGAGAAATGATGCAAGAACTACTGCCAAGTTTCTCTTCGAGAACGTTTTCACTAGATTTGGATTGCCGATAGAAATTGTGAGTGATAGAGGCACACACTTTGTGAATGAAGTTATAGAAGCCTTACTGAATGAATTCTTGGTAATTCATAAGAAATCAGCCCCTTTTCACCCACAAGCCAATGGACAAGCCGAAAGTTTGAATAAAATCTTGTGCACAGTTCTCACCAAAATTGTGAACAATGGTAGATCGGATTGGGATAAACAATTACATCATGCTTTATGGGCATTCCGAGTAGCTTACAAGACTGCCATAGGAACTACTCCTTTTAACTTAGTGTATGGACAAAATGCTATTTTGCCAATTGATTTCTTAATACCCACTCTTAGAGTAGCAACAACTTATGAGTGGACGGGACATGAACTCTCAGCTCAATTGGATCAAATAGAGAAGCTACATGAAACTAGGTTACAAGCAGTAGGATGGATTTATGCTGCTAAAAGGCGACAGAAGGCATATTTTGATGCTCATATTAAAGATAAAAATTTGAAGGAAGGAGATTTAGTTTTGGTATATACCCTGAAACAACACGCAAAGAAACTACAAAAAAGAGGATATGGCCCATTAATCATCAATCGCATATCCACCAGCAGAGCCATCAGCTTAGCAACTCTAGATGGAGAAGTATTGCCAAATTATATCAATGCATGTCGAGTAAAAAAATATTTAGAGCCATTGACTGAAGAAATAATGTCACGACTGATAAAGGGTACAAATAGATGTCTAGAGGAAGAAAGAATACGAGAGGAAGCCAGACAAGAAGCACTAGAGCGGATCAGGAAACGAAAAGAGTGGATGAGAGAGAGAGATGAGAGATATCGACTAGGAGAGGAACTCGTCCCAATGGCTAATTTTAGAGCCACTGAAAACCTAGGTCAGCAAAGGATGCAACCATATTTGAATTTGGGAGCCGGAAAAAAAGAGTACCACTTAGTGGATGCTCTCATTGACACAGGAGCTGCCATAAGTTGTATCAAATTTTCATTGACTCAGCAACTCAAGGAAGAATTATGTCCATCTAAGGCACAACTGATTGGAATAGGAGGAAAGATCACCAAATGTATAGGAGAGATTACTGTTGGGAAAGATGGATGGATGATCCAAGAGACTGAGTAGGTACTGCTAAACCTGCTTTGTACCAGCCCTCTTTGGCTTCAGAATTGATTAGTAGACTTCCATATCATTCCAATGACACCAAGAAATGGCCTATGTCCTTTGGAGATGATGTGTGCAATGATTGAATCAAAACAGATAACTTTGGAAATCACAAACTCAATAAAACCTTCTATTTACTTGACACCTGCTGAATGTTTTGCTCAGTGTGACCAGCACAGTAGCAATTGATAAAATTCCTTCTAGGGGTATTAAATTAGCTTAGTAAGCTACCATTTGCAAGTGGAATGATGTAAAAAGATAAACTATGCTAAGAGAAATCAATTTAGAAAGATTAGCTATACCCCAGACTTTTTAGGACTGTAGCAAAAATAGACTAGGGAGCACCTCGACGCAGATTTCTCTGAATTGGCTAAATAGAATTTCTTCAAATTTTGACACCATCTAGTAGGATTTAAGCTGAATCCAACAAGCTTTGAATCACTGAATTTGGTGGAGTATTGACCGAGATATGCTCTTGACAAGTTGACATACTTTTGAGTAGACTAGCAGAGAACACAGAGATGAATGATGTAAATGTATCTATAAATTAACACTTGTGTACAATCCCATTGGCATGAATAACATTGCCTAATGGTGTAGAGAGTTGTAGGCTATGGTATAGTCCTCACACACACTCAATTACAGTAGAATGAAGCTCGGGAGTGAAGTGATCTACCCGTGACTTTTTCATATCCATTTTTATAGGAAATGACTAAAAATTTGAATTCAAATTCAAACTTTTGGCTCCCTATGATCAAGCTCCTAAATGCTTGGAGATATTCTCTCAATCAAGTGAGTTACGTTTTCCACAAATAACTTATGTAGGTGATTACAAAAGATTCTAAGTCAATTTGACTTTTACAATGAGATAAAGTGGTAATTAACCACTAGCATATGTTCCTATGGTTCTTCATGTATGTAGAGTCTTCATGATATCTTCCAAGCCAAATGTGTAGGGTTGTGATTTACACCAACGGCTTCCCCTCAAGCCAAAAATTTTGGCTTAAGTCTTCATCTTCAATCTTCAAGTATATCCTGCAATCCAATCATAGATTTGAACCTCAAAAGTTTGGTTCCATCCAAAGCTTTAGTCAGCAAATCTGCACATTGCATGTTGGTTGACACATAGGTCAGCTGAATATCCTTGCTTAGCAACTTTTCTCTCACATAATGATAATGAACTTCTATGTGTTTTGTCCTGGCATGATAGATAGGATTAGCTGCAAGGTGAAGAGAACTTGTATTATCTCCAAAGATAATTGGAGGCCTAGTATATAATCCCAATTCTGTATACAAAAGCTTAATCCAAATTACTTCTTGTGTGGCATTAGCTAGTCCTCTATACTCTGCCTCTGTGGAAGACAAAGCAACAGTAGGTTGCTTCTTTGCAGACCATGAAATTGGTTTGTCACCTGCAAAAGAAATATATCCAGAAGTGCTTCTCCTATCATCCTTGCATCCTGCCCAATCTGCATCTGAATAAACTTTTATATCAATATCTGAAGTGAAAGGAAAATACAAACCATGGTTCTGTGTACCCTTAAGATACTTCAAGATTCTCTTGGCAGCCTCTAAGTGAGGTATCCTTGGCTTGTGCATAAATTGACTTAGCACACTAACTCCATATTCAATATCAATTCTAGTTAAGGTAGCATAGTTCAAGCTACCCACCATACTTTGATAACTTGTAATGTCTTGGACTTCATCACCTTCATGGGCACTTAGCTTTAGGTTCACCTCCATTGGAGTGCTTGCTACTTTAGCATCCTGTAAGTGAAACTTCTTCAACATATCTTGTACATACTTTTTCTGAGTAATGTACATCCCTGAATTAGTGTAAACTAATTCAAGCCCTAGAAAATACTTGAATAAACCAAGATCATTGATCTTGAACTCCATCATCTGGCTTTTGATGTACCTGATTCCATTGACATCATTACCTGTAATGATGATGTCATCAACATAAACACAGAGATAGATTACCTCTGAATTACTTCTCTTAATGAACAGAGAAGTGTCAGCCTTGCTCATGACAAAACCTTGGTCTTGGAGGTATGTTGTTAACCTGTAATTCCATGCCCTAGGTGCCTGCTTCAATCCATATAAAGCCTTCTTCAATTTGCAAACATAAGTTACCTTCTTAGGGTCTTCATAGCCAGGAGGTTGTGACATATAAAATTCTTCTGAAATCCATCCATTCAAGAAAGCATTCTTAACATCCAATTGGTACATGTTCCAATTCTTTGATGCAGCCACACTTACCAACACTCTGATTGTTGGCATCTTGGCCACAGGAGAAAATGTCTCTTCATAGTCAATGCCTTGGGTTTGTGCAAAACCCTTGGCTACCAATCTGGCTTTGTACCTATTAATTGTTCCATCAGAATTTCTTTTCAACTTATAGATCCATCTGGATCCTATTACCTTCATAGAATCCTTCTTGGGTACTAACTCCCATGTATCACTCTCCTTGAGTGATTCAATCTCCTCATCCATAGCTTCTTTCCATTCTGATTTGGTGATTGCTTCTTCATATGAACCTGGTTCTTCATTTGATAAATCTTTGGCAAGATAAACTGAATGTTTAGTAACAAGGGATGTATCATACCCATATCTGATAGGTTTTTTGCTTTCTCTCTGAGATCTTCTGATTGATTGAGTTGAAGATTCAGGAATGTCTTCAAGCTTCTTCATCTTCATTTTGCCCTTGGACTTCCATGCTTTGAATTCTTCAAGGTTGATAGTGTCTTCATCATCTGAACTTGAGTCTTCATTTTGAGTAGGTTCCTCCTTTGCAAGTTTTGGAAATTCCTCTTCCAAATCATAGGGTAGTTTGACCTTCCTGCATTCATTCTCATACCAAGAATCATTTTCATCAAAGATCACATCTCTGCTTACCATAAATCCCTTGTTGGTAGGATTATAAAATCTTTAACCTTTTTTATTTAAATCATACGCAATGAAAATGCATTTTTCAGCCTTTGGGTCTAGCTTACCTCTTATCTGAGAAGGAATGTGCACATATGCTACACATCCAAATATTTTGCAGTGATCCAATGATGGTCTCTTACCATGCCATGCTTTATAGGGTGTCATACCATCAAGTGACTTAGATGGTAACCTATTTATGAGGTAA
The DNA here is from genome assembly GCA_020310875.1 of Ceratopteris richardii. NCBI lineage: Eukaryota > Viridiplantae > Streptophyta > Polypodiopsida > Polypodiales > Pteridaceae > Ceratopteris > Ceratopteris richardii. Next base: position 36,757,388 of record CM035440.1, read on the forward strand.
GTGGTAGTAGAAACACTCTGTGCCCATAGATAGTTAGGTAATTTCTTCTCATTAAGCATAGATCTAGCTATCTCAACAATTAACCTATTTCTTCTCTCAGCTACCCCATTCTGTTCACAAGAATACCTTGTGGTTATCTCTCTTTTGATGCCTCTGTCCTGCAAGAAGTCTTCAAATTCATTGGAGAAGTACTCACCTCCTCCATCTGACCTTAGCCTCTTCAAATTCCTTCCTGTCTGGTTTTCAACTAATGCAAGATATTTCTTAAAACAATTAAATACCTCATCCTTGTGCTTCATGAAGTATAATACAGTCCATCTACTATAATCATCAATGAAAGACACATAGTACCTTGATCCAGAGACTGAGGGGTCTTTGCTAGGTCCCCAAACATCTGTGTGTACAAGCTCTAGATAGTCTTCATGCATATATCCTTTCTTGGAGAAGGGTAACCTGTGAGACTTACGAAATTGACAAGCACCACACTTGTAAATCATATGTTGCTTGGATACATTAGGTATCCCAAGCACACATTGGTCCCTGCACATTTGTTTCAAGGTTCTTTCTCCTATGTGCCCTAACCTTTTGTGCCAAATCTCAAGCTTTGAAAGTGTTTGATCTTTATAACTGTATAGTGCAATATTCTTTGTGTCTTCTAGCTCAAAAGTGAAAAGTCTACCTGATTTTTCTCCTTTAGCTATCCTTTTGAATCCATGTCTTGGGTCCTCCACAAATGCTCCATATTGATTGAATCTGACCTGCAAACCTTTCTCTATAATCTGACCAACACTCATTAAGTTCTTTGTAATTGTTGGTACATAAAGTACCCTACTCAACAAATTCTGATTACCATCACGTCTTAACATTTCCAACTTTAACTACTGAATGCTTTGTATCATCACCTGTTTGGACTTGATGTTTACCTTTTGGTTCCTCAAGATCAGAGAGTAGTGCCACATTACCAGCCACATGATTTGAACACCCTGAATCAATGTAAAATAAGTGATCATCATCTGTATCTGTCTTTGAAGTCATGTTCATGATCAGAAGAGAGTCATCCTGCTCTTCTGTGTAGTTGTTGTAGTCCCTTCTAGTTTTGAATCCTCCTTGGTAGTTGCCATTGTAATTGTTGTTTTAGTTATTGTTGTAATTGTTGTTGTGGCCTTGGTGATTGTTGAACCTTCCTCTTGACTGTGAGTATCCACCTCTTTGGTAGCCTCTTCCTCTCTGATTTTTGTAATTCCTGAAACACTCATCTATGGTATGATTTGATAAACCAAAAATGTTACATGGTGATGAATTATAGGGTCTCCCCCTACCTTGCTTACCTCCTCTGCCCCTTCCTCTTGAAGATCTACCTCTCCCTGCATAGTTGGCTTGGGAGGTAGAGCCTTCATCTTCCATCTTCTTGCTCTTGCCTTTATCCTTAGACTTCTTATCAGTGTATAGGGCAGAAGAGTTATTACCTTTGGATGTATCTCCATTTTTTGTGAGCTTTGCTTCATGTGTAAATAGTTGTCCCATGAGAGTTGTAAGATCTAGAGTGTGCATGTCCATGTAGAGATCCATTGCAGTGGTGAAGCTTTCCCATTTGTCATCAGCCTTGATTCCATTGATCACTTGCCTTACAATTTGTTCTTCTTCAATCTCTTCTCCTATGCTTGCTAACTGATCTGCAACATCTTTGATCTTGGTCACAAATTCTGAAACAGCTTGCTTAGGTTGCTTCCTTAGTGTTGTGAATTCAATCCACAACTGATTTTTCCTAGCCCTTGTATTGGAGGAAAAATATGATGACAAGGTTTCCCAAATTTCTTGGGATGTCTTACAATTTCTGATATGTGGCAAAAGAAAGTAAGAGATAGAGTTGAGTAAATAAGACCTTGCCAATGCATCCTTTGCACACCATGTGTTGAGCTTTTCTTGTTCTTCCTTGGTTGGCAATCCTCTTGCTTTGAATGAGGGCAATTCCTCATCTCTTGAGATGTATCCATAGAGACTCCTTCCTTGTAAGTAGGTCTTCATCCTTAGAGACCAAGCTTGATAATTGTTCCTGTCCAATTTATCAATGAATGAAGGAAAACCATCTCCCATTTTACCTTATTTGCTCTGATACCACTGTTGGGAAAGATGGATGGATGATCCAAGAGACTGAGTAGGTACTGCTAAACCTGCTTTGTAGCATCCCTCTTTGGCTTCAGACTTGATTAGTAGACTTCCATAGCGTTCCAATGACACCAAGAAATGGCCTATGTCCTTTAGAGATGATGTGTGCAATGATTGAATCAAAATAGATAACTTTGGAAATCACAAACTCAATAAAACCTTCTATTTATGTCTTGACACTTGCTGAATGTTTTGCTCAGTGTGCGCAGCACAGTAGCAATTGATAAAATTCCTTCTAGGGGTATTAAATTAGCTTAGTAATCTACCATTTTCAAGTGGAATGATGTAAAAAGATAAACTATGCTAAGAGAAATCAATTTAGCAAGATTAGCTATACCCCAGACTTTTTAGGACTATAGCAGAAATAGACCAGTGAGCACCTCGACGCAGATTTCTCTGAATTGGCTGAATAGAATGTCTTCAAATTTTGCCAGCATGTAGTAGGCTTGAAGTTGAATCCAACAAGCTTTGAATCACTATAGTTGGTGGAGTATTGACCGAGATATGCTCTTGACAAGTTGACAGACTTTTGCGTAGACTAGCAGAGAACACAGAGATGAATGATGTAAATGTATCTATAAATTAACACTTGTGTACAATCCCATTGGCATGAACAACATTGCCTAATGGTGTAGAGAGGTGTAGGCTATGGTATAGTCCTCACACACACTCAATTACAGTAGAATGAAGCTCGGGAGTGAAGTGATCTACCCGCGACTTTTTCATATCCATTTTTATAGGAAATGACTAAAAATTTGAATTCAAATTCAAACTTTTGGCTCCCTATGATCAAGCTCCTAAATGCTTGGAGATATTCTCTCAATCAAGTGAGTTACTTTTTCCACGGATCACTTAGGTAGGTGATTACAAAAGATTCTAAGTCAAATTGACTTTTACAATGAGATAAAGTGGTAATTAACCACTAGCTATGTTCCTATGGTTCTTCATGATATCTTCCAAGCCAAATGTGTAGGCTTGTGATTTACACCAACAATTACCTTACCTCTACATCTCGGAAACAACACGATGGAACAAAAACTCTTAGTGTGTCATGATCAGGACTTATTAGAAGAGCTCGTATTAGGTCAAGGCTGGATATACGAATATGAAGTAGCTATTAAATTGGCCTTAGGATACATCTCGGCCAAGATAGGACATCGTGAAGTATTCAGCATGCTAGACGAACAACCAATCAAAGCCGTAAGTATAGAACCAAAAACTCACTCAAATGAACACAATGATGAATGTATGTTCACTAGCACTATGGAAACCCCTTCATCGAGTACTCCATGTGAGGATACACACAATTCTGCTTGCACACCATCTTCTAATCTAGCAAGTCACAAGAGTGTCATTCAATTTGAAAACAGCCTTAGCAAAGAACCAAGCACAAGAGAGACTAGTTCTCCGAATAAGCACAAGTCTGCACCTATTAGAATATGCCCCATTCCTTACACTAGACAGGCTTGGATAAGGAAGGATCAAGTGGCTGCATATCTTCAACAACAGAAAAATTATCAACATCAGAACGACCCATCAAACATGCGAGTAGATCACTTTGAACACCGAGGTCCACAACGAATTGCTAGAATATGGATTCCAAAGAAAGTGGTAGCTGCTCAGCCGGCCCGAACACAAATATGGATTCCCAAGTCATGTACTCAAATGACCATCATCAAAAAGGATGAACCAATGCTCAAAGAAAATCAGTATGGTCTAAAGGCAAAACAACCAAAGATGAATAGCTACAGGACAGAAAAGGAGTCTACATATGCTTCAAAAACTATTCCAAGATTCAAAAAGCAGATAAAGCAAATGTACAACATGAAAAGCACCACATTCTTCAGGAATGTTAGGAATACAACCTGCCCCAACCGTGTGAAGCAGCTTTGGATGCCGAAAGACAAAACAAGTTGTATACATCTACCAAATAATTCGAGTTGCACACATTTGGAGTTACCAGAATCCAAAGTATGCATAATAGGGCCACATTACAAGGCCAAGCATTCGGCACCTTCTTTTTCTACTTCAGGATAGTGAAGCACATTTTCCCTCTTGGGAAATAGGAGAGCACTTGTACATAATCTAAAGAAAATTACAAAAAAAACCAATAACGGCTTCGGCTATGAACTAACTTTTCTATTTTTCTTTCAGATAAAAACATAAAACTATCTAAAAGTAGGAAAATCCAAGGTATTACCTTTCTCACACTCACAGGGAAGGAACGACACCATTCACGCGGAGCATTGCCAATCTTAATGAAAGACAACTAAAGGAGAATTTTGATACTATCTGGCCACTAATTCATACTCTATATTGAGTGCAGATGTCATCTACTAATTTTGAAGATACGCAAGAGAAGGGGGTCAACTTCTTCCATTGGAATCAATAACAAAAGCAAGAGGCCATTGGTTTTTGGATGACCAACCGGTATCGGAACTCATTTTCATGGCAACCATCAAGATTTTGGACAGGGATCAATACTTTCCTATCATGTCATAGGATTTCAAGACGATCATACAAGGATTACCGCATATGACAGATGTCTGGACTTAAGCTGGAATTGATGCATTCTTAAGACTTCCAATATATTTGCCAGATTTTCAGAGATGTACACAAGTAATGAACACGCTTCAATTTGCATCGAACAAGATGTCAGTCCCAGAGGCAAGAGTACTGGATAAAGTGGGCGCTTGGAAAACGATTCAATTTACTCACGAGCTAATTAACAAAGCTTTCGGATGGAATCAAGAAGGACACACTAATGTCAATGATGAATGTCATGATCCTAAAAAGCGATCCTTTTTGGAAATCAATAGAACTGATATTGAAGAGGCTGTTCGATTAGTGCATCAACACTTTTGTTTTCCAAGTATGCATAGATATACAGCACCTCAAAAGATCGTGGTGCAACTACTCTCACATGCTATGAGGCAAGTCGGAAATCAAGTCAACATGACTCCATATGTCCAAGAACACCTATTTGAAGCGAAGAAGAAGTGGAGTCAGAAAAAGTTCTTAAATGGAAGTTCGGCATTGACCTTACTCATTTATGAGGCTCTTGAAATGAAGGATTGCTTACGCTTGATGCCAACCTCAACTGAGATGGCCAAATATGTAAAGTCAGCAACTGTTCCAAAGAAAAAGAAAACAGTCATCGCTATTGAAGAAGTAGGAACCAGCTCAAAGACACCTATGAGAGGAACTAAGCACCTTAGAGAGAAAGAAGCTAGGTTACACCCCAATCAAAGAGGACACACACATTGCCAAAGATTTCTGGGACCCAACAACCAATTACCAAGAGAGATCTCTCTGTAGCCCTGGAAGAAACGCATCAATATATGCGGGGGCAAGTAAATTTGAATATTCAAGGTCACCATTACAGACAAGCAAGCCAGGAAAAGAAATAGAAGGATAAAGAAACTCATCAAGTACCTTCCAGATACAAAGAAATAGGGTTGGAGGAATCAAGCTCTAGTGAGGAATCAAGACCTGAGAAGGACACCCTGGATACAGATATACAAACAGAAACACACAATGAGTATTGGACAGAGCTCAATCAAGTCGAAGTCACACCTGACAACCAACAGGCACAAGTAAATAACATAGAAGAATCCACTGGGATAGTGCACGCAATTCAATTTAATGAAACGTCAAGGGTCAGCATCAAAGAAGCTCCAATAACTAATACAGATGCAAAACCACCTATCAAAGAGGAAATACAAACTCCAGTGAACCAAGGCTCAGGCTTACTACAAAACAAAGAGCCAACTGTGATTGAAGTGCCTGATGATACACCTCGAGGTAAAACTGACCACATGGAGGCTGAGCTAAGAATCCAACTTCATATTAGCGAACCCCATGATACTACGTTACACGTGGCACAAGGGAAAGATGTGACTACAGGAGCAGAACCTAGCATCCCTACCACATGGTTAAATGTGGATGTTACTCAATTGAAACCGGTTGTCAAGCAAATGATCCAGACGGCCATGGATACACAACAACAAATGATGGATACAGATGCGGATTATGACACGGCCATGCGACAAAAGAATCAATTTCAAATCATGAGTGAACAATTGTCCGCACAGCTCATCCAGGCCCAGAGAGAGATTACAGCCAAAGAAACGGAGTTACTTGAAGTAAAAACACAATGTGATACATTGATGCACCAGCATCATCAGCTACAGATACAATTGATAGAATTACAAAGACAGCATGAAGCTAGTGAAGCAGACAAGGAGCGAATGAAAGCTAGAAGTAATCTGCTCGAAACACAACTAAAGGTGTACATGGAGGAAAACGATAATTTACGAAACAGAAATAAAGAATTGATGAAGTCATTGTTATATGATCAACCTATCGAAAAACAAGAGACGACAGATACTGACCAGAAAGAATTAAAAGATCAGATTGAAAAGTATGCAGAATTGCTGAAACAAGAGAAAACCCTAAGAGAACAATGGGAACACAAATACATGAATGAAACTAAGGAGCTCACGAAAGAGTTAAACATAGCCAATGGAAAACGTGCTGTGAGTTATAGTGAAAACATGGATCAGGTAGCAGAAATTGGCAATGAACTGCTTGTAGCAAAAGAAGCACTCAGAGCAGCCATGCAAGAAAATAAAGAGAAGACTAAACGCATAGCACAATTAGAGACCAAAGCAGAAGCGAAAACATCAATTGGGACACCATTAGAGCCAAGACAAGAAAATCCTACTGACGAGATAGAGGTATGTCCTCTATCTCCCCCGATTTATATTTCTCCAATAAAAGATCAGATGGCAGAACCACATGATGATCATCCAATGCCATACACTGCAGAAATAGGTCAGAAGGAACGGGCGCTATTGGTGTCTCGGTTGATAGAAAATTTTGAAAATGAAGTCATCAAAGTCATGAAAGAAGCAAGGATTAAAGGCAAAGACTTGGAGACGATCATGAAGCCTTTCAACATTCCGTATGGACTATTGAAAGAGAAAACAAGACAATACATAAAGAAGATCACACAGAAAAACCCAGAAGAACATCTGCAGTTCAAAAATGACACGTTCAACTATACTCAAGAAGAATTTGAAGCAGCACAGCGTGTTTGGAGGAGAAAATTTTTGGAGAAACATCCTACATTACGGGTGCACTGGCAAGCAGCACCATACTTATTACAGGTAAATCCATCTTTTTGTCCAACACCGCGTAGAAGAGAAGCCAGAGAATTTTTGGAAATGCAAAAGAATGGTGCTATCAATAAACAGTGGCTAAACTATCCATTACTTCCAAGTCCACCACATAACTACCTACCTATGAAGGATTACATGATCAAAACCATTGAATATTGGCCGCAGAATTATGCAACAGTACCCGATTTAACTATCAAGATGACCAATAAAATACTCAGTATGATACTTACAGTGTTAAAGGTCTTCAAGCACGCGGCATATACATTTTTGAACTTCATTGGCATTAACCAAGGAACAGATATTCTTGTATGGCATTGGATTTTTTGATCAATCTAACTTGAATGCCAGATTAGTGGCATATGAGCTAAGCTTCTTCGCCGATCATAGACAACCACCACATGACGGTGTGAAAGCCAAACAGTGGAAGCAGCTAATGATACGTGAAACCAATCTGCTTAACGAGACAGAACAAAAAGTGTATAGAACATACTCCCGTCGACTTCCAAAGCCTATCAAGGGACGACAGAGACAAAGAGGGGGAGAGTGTTGCAGAGCAAAGAGAGCACAAGGTAGAGAAAAAGAAGGGCCCCAAAATTTTTCCGATTTGGACACCTTGTTTTTGTATCATAATCATTTTGTAATTTATTTTCCGATGTAAATGCACTAGAGGAGTCCTCTAGATGCATCCCCACAGAAGATTAGTACCTTACCCATGTAAATTAGTAGGAAATTAGTCTTTTAGTGAATAAAGTGCCGGTCTCTTGTGTGAAAGGACCATTTTTAGGGCACATGTATATAAGTCAATTTGTGACTCTTTGTAAAGACTTTTTGCCATTGTGAGAATCAAGAGCACAAAATTTCGAATTTGTGTCTTCTCCTCTCTATATCTTCTTCTTTGTGAGCTTGTATGCATGTGTGTTGCTTGAAAAGAGTGTTAGGAAGTGTTGTCTATCCATGAAAGTGTTTGTTTGTTGTGGTTAAGGTGTGTATGAAGTGTAGGAAGTGCTGAAGTGTAGGAAGGTCACTCTTGTGACTCAGTATTTTGCTCATAACTTGAAGTAGAAGTGTCAAAATTGAGTGAAAATACCACCATTGGATGCGTCTTCTTGAGAGCTTCGAAACACATATGCTATTCGCTATATTTGGAGTTCGGAGTTGAGAGAAAAGCTCAATTTATTGTCGGATGCTTCACCAAGTATCGCGACACCATGACTGACAATTGAAGCTTGTTTGGATTAGTCTTTGCCTTGTTTGCACTCCTTGAGTAACTCATTTGCATTGATGGTCATTTGAATGCATGTCTTCATACACTCGGCTAGGTTTTGATACTCATCGGATTGATAATTAAAGCGTGAATCCCCACTATATGCACTTGAGGGGGATTGAGGTATAGTCTCTTTCTCCACAAGTCCCTAAGTTGGTTCTTAGGTACACATAAGGTTGCTGATAATTTTGTCTAACAGCCTGCCTGTTATAGGGACAATCTTGAGCCATATGGTTCGTGTATTTTCTCTCAATAGTGCAGTATAGAGAATTAGGGTTTCCTTGGGGTGGAGCCATCATTGGGCAAACATTAGCCATGTGGTCTCCTCCACAGTTGTAACATCGTTTCAATGAGGTGACCCTTGGCATTTGTCTATTTTGAAATCCTAGCCTCTTGGCAACCTGCTCCGCTATCTCATCTATCTCATTGGAGGCTCTAGAGGTATGACTAGTAGAACTGTCAGAGTCCTTATAGAGTTTGGATAGTCCTAACTCCTCACCCAAGTTGTCTTCTATGTCAATGCATATCCGCACACACTCTTCTATGGATCTAAGCTCTTTCAAGTACATATATGACCTTAACTTTGTGCTCAATAGGCCATCTAAAAACAGTGCCACTTGTTTGGCTGCTGTGGGTAATTCTGGCACAGGGCATCTTTCCAAGTACTGTCTAAACCTTCTTCGTGCAAGTCGCACTGTTTCCTGGGGTGTCTGTTTAAAGCTGTGGATCAAGGATGATGTGTTATGCCTGATACCACTCTTGGAAAATTTGACAATGAATTCTTCTAGCAATTCACCTATCTCTTGATAGTTGTGACTATTCAGGGGTTGAAACCAAGCTAAGGCAGTACCTTTGAGAGTCAAACCAAATGCCTCAAACTGTGTGAAGAAGTCTTCAACCTGTTCAGCTCTTAGCACTTGTTTGAACTCAGCCACATGGTCATAAGGATCTCCAAATCCATCAAATTAGTTCTTCATTGCCTTGACCACTTGAGAGGGTCTAAGATTTCTTGAGTGCTCTCGAGGTCTGGGCAATGGAAACTCATGTTCATCTCTTTGGTGCCTATGTGCTCTATGTCTCTCTCTTTCAGGTCTTTCACCCTCATGTGCTGATCTGTCTCTGCCCACAGTGTTTGCAAAGCTTACCTCTGGTCTCTCTCTAGTTCTCTCCCTTTGGGTTTCATGAGCCTTGGATGATCCTGCTCCTTGCCGACCATGGGAAACATTGGATCTTAGTGGAGGGAAAATTGATTCACCCTGCCAAGTGTATGCATGTTTATCCTGCTCTGTTACCAAGAACAGCTTCTCTGAGGTGTGATCTAGGTAGACAACTTTGCCTGGTGTCTCCGGATCCTTGAACTCGTAGATGGTGACTATTGGGCTCGGTTGATCTTGCTTGAGTCTCCAAAAGGCTTCCTCCGTTTCTCTATTCAAGAATAGCTCTATGCTTTTGTTATCTTGGGAAATCCATTCTGGAGTGATCACTCTAGTCAAGACTAGCTTACCTCTAGGGGTCTTCGATTCTCGTCCTAGGTCTCCTTGCTCTAGGTCTCCTATCTCATTCTCAGGAATGATGTTTCCAGACTCATCTGTCCTATCTGGTAGGCTGGTAACCACATACATGGTTCCTTCCTTATCAACGTATGCACCCTCTTCGAACTTGACCACTGGGTGTTCAAGTCCAAAGGGTTGGTCGGGATTTTTGAGTTGGACCACTGATCGCCTCAGACCATCCTCATAGATGCGAGCACGTAATTGGTTGGTCTTGATATACTCCAATTATGTCTTATAGGGACCTTCTGGTGTTTGTAAATAGGCAGTACCTGAGGTACGTGCGGGTCTTTCCATGCTAAAAGACATTTCTGAATCACTTGTGTCGGAACTTAGCATGTAAGGATAACCACTTAATTGTTGTGCCCAAGACCTAGCTGTATGGTTGACACTAGCCTCAGATGATCTAATGGTTTGTCTATCCTTGCCTAAGTGTTTGCCAGATCTCAGGTTCATAAGCCTTGGCTTCTAGTCCCAAAGTTCTCTTATATTGCTCAAAATCCTTTGGAACTCCTTGGTTTTCTAGTTTCCCTAAGGGTCAACTTTAAAATACCCTATCTAATCATTCGTGTATTATTTTTACCGTAACCAGTGGAAGTTTTGGTAGTACTCCCCACAAGCTTTCCAACAAAACCAAAATCACAGCAAATGGATTTCGTATGAGAAAGTTATGCCAGTTCAGGGTTCTGGGATTTAAAACAGGGAAACAAGATCTCTCTGGGAACTCAGGACAGGTGATACGATACCAGATTTCCACGATATGATACCTTCGTTCTTCACGATACCACTGCAGACGATACCACCTAGACGATACGATACCACTGGGATAACTGCGATCGCGATACCAACTTCCACGATACGATACTAGAAATGGTCATGATACGATACCTCTGAGTTGCACGATATGATACCAACCTCACGATACGAAACTTGGTTGGCCCACGATACGATACCGGTTTGCAGGCGATACGATACCACTCAGTAGACGATACGATACCTTCTAGGCGATACGATACCACATGACCCCGTGATACGATACAAAAAATCAGACGATACGATACCAAATTAGGAGGCGATACAATACCGAGTTGGCGATATGATACCAACTTTGCTCGCGATACGATACTTATGCAAGTGGCAATACGATACCACTGTCACGCGTGATACGATACTGTTTGGTCCACGATACGATACCACAAGATGCACGATACGATACCACCGGGGTGACCGCGATCACGATACCAGCACTTGACGATATGATACCAGAATGGTATCGTGATACCTCAACTGGGCATGCACGATACGATACCTCAACAAGTATCGCGATACATGGGAGTTCTGGTATCGCGATACCAAATCTCAACCGGACACGATACTTGGAGATTTTTAAGCCCAAATTCAAAAAATTTTTTGCAAATATATGTACCTTGTCTCCTCCTTGTCACTCCTATCAGCCTATAGATGCAAAATCACACTCCAATCTCACGATACCACCGTCGCGATACCAAACGCAGGTCACTTCAGCCCGCGCGATACTAAATCAAATTTCTAGAGTTTTGAGAGGTTTTCAAGAATGTTTCTTCAGCGTTTCAGCTCTGAACACCCTCCGCACTTGTTCCTCACAGCTGCAAGTGAAAAACGAGATGAAGATACAGTCAAAAATGGAAAAAATTAGAGAATATGAAGAGGGGAGAAGATGGTGATGATGATGGAGATGAAGAAGGAGAAAAACTTAGAAAATCAACTGAAAATGGTGATTTTTTTACCTTCCAACATCCCTACTCTACGTCTTACCATCACACGCTCGTTCTCCAAGCTCTCTCCCCGGCAACGGCGCCAAATTTGGTGTCACTCTAGCACAATGGTGAGTACCAACGTGAGGAGATACACCTTATAAATGTCAATCCGTGGAGACATGAGGACCGGTATGAAGAGCGTGAGCAAGTGATGGCACAAGTGCGTGAGTGAAAGCACACAAGCATGCACACACATACACACACACTCGCACAAAGTAAGAGCAAAGAGTGGAACAAAGGAAGATCTTCGATTACCCAAGAGCTCTCTTACAAAGCTGAAATCTACAACAAGCTAACCTCAAAAATGAGCTCTCCAGCCCTTTTTATAGTTTTTTGAGTGATTTTGGCCCTATCCAGACCTAGTGTCTGGCCTAGTTAAAAAATAGGTTCCAAGGCTTATTTGGGGGCTCAAATGGAGTCTAAAAATTATGAAAATTGGTAGGATGGTAATTCTAATACTCCTCAAGCTCGAGGACTCCTCGGCTTGAACAAAATGGAGTTGCAAAAATGAAAAATGGTATTTACAATGGTTTTTAGTGATAAAAATCACTATTTTTATAGGGATTTCTTCTGAAAATTTGGCAGGTGCTTCTTGGAGCTCCCTACTTGCTCCTTCTTCTTGTGTGTCCTCTTCCTTGATGCACTTCCATGCTTTGTCCTTGACCTTGAGCTTCAACACCTTCCACCTTAAAGATTGAGTCCTTGCTTGCTCAAAACTTTACACTGTGGAAGGAGAACTAATTAAAACATTAACATCGAATTTTGCGCCTGTTTCAGGAACCAGTGAACACTTCTTCACATATGAATGTCCCTACTCATAATTCTCACAGCCTGTTTGCAATTAGGCTCTCAAACTTTAACCATAGACTCATTAACTATGGAATTAGACATCTACAAAAGGATTCTTGAAATGATCAAGCACAAAAGGAGAATGCACAGAAACATTGGGTGCAATTTTCTTTCATTCCTGAAGGAATTTACAACTGAGTGATGAGAGAGACTTCTACTCACTTCTAAGATGTCTAATGACTCATACAACTACTAATTTCTCTATTCTCATGCTCTCTCATATTTGCCCTGACTTTTTTCCTTGTATATATAGGAAAATATTTACAATATCATGACTATACAAAAGTATAAGTGAACTATCTCTGAATTAATGTACATATGTGTACATCTCTTTCAACTTCTGAATATGCATTTCATCCATGCTTCATTACTTGAACTTTCCTTCAGTCCTTGACTTCCAAACTTTCATTAAAACTTCAATTGTTGATTGCCTTGCACCAACATTCTCCCCTAGTAGACTAAAAATTTCCTTGTGCCCTATCTTGGCTGAAATATATCCTTGCGCTAGGTGGATGCTTACTTCATTCTCAATGATCCAATCTTGTCCTAGGATTAAGTCTTCATCCTTGCACACTAAGACTCGTTGTTTCATGGAGGAATTTCCTAGGTGGAGGGATACAGTAGTTTCTCCCATGCATTCTATGATTTGACCTCCGATACCTATCATATGAGCTTTTGTGGGAGTCATAATCGGTTGAAGACCTCGGATGACCGTATTTCGTATGCAACTGAGTCCTGCTCCTGAGTCTATCAAGGCATCTATCAATTTGTACTCTATCTTGCCAATCCCTAGGTTTAGGTAGGGTTGTGATATGTAGGCATTAGTCGTGTTAGACTTATGGACTTGGTAATTCGCCATAGGGATAGGCTCTTCTCCTTGGAGATACCGTTGGTCTCCTTGCCTAATCCACTCTTTCCGTTTCTTAATACGTTCCAAGGCTTCTTGCCGTGCCTCGTCTCTAATCCATTCTTCCTCTTTCTTCCTATTTTGCGCACCTACGAGACGTGCTAACATTTGATCTGTCAATGGCTCCATGAATCGTTTCACTCTACATCCACTTATGTAGTTAGGAAGAATGTCTCCATCCAAAGGGGCTAGATTAACTGCTCCACTCGTCGAGATCCTATTAATGATTAGAGGTCCATAACTGCGTTTTTGTAACTTTTTGGCATGTTGCTTCAAGGTGAAGACCAGGACTAGGTCTCCTTCTTTTAGTCCTTTGTCTTTTATGTGAGCATCATAGTATGCCTTTTGCCTTCTCTTAGCCGCATAAATTCCTGCGACAGCTTGCAACCTAGTTTCATGCAGCTTCTCTATTTGGTCTAGTTGTTCAGATAATTCATGCCCTATCCATTCATGCTGTTGGGCCACTCTCAAGGTGGATATCAAAAAATAAATTGGTAGGATTGCGTTCTGTCCGTATACTAGATTGAATGGGGTAGTTCCAATGGCAGTGTTGTACGCGACTCGGAAGGCCCAAATTGCATGATGCAATTGTTTGTCCCAGTCAGACCTCCCATTATTGACAGTCTTTGTCAATACTATGCATAACACCTTATTGGAACTTTCCGCTTGCCCATTGGCTAGGGGATGGTATGGGGCTGAATTTTTATGGATCACTAAAAACTTATTCATTAAAGACTCTATCACCTCATTAATGAAGTGCGTTCCTCATTGGTAATCCGAAACGAGTGAATATATGCTCAAAAAGAAACTTAGCTGTGGTTTGAGCATTGTTCTTTCTAGTAGCTTTTGCCTCTACCCATTTGGTCAAATAATCGGTGGCTACTATGATATATTCGGCATGTCACCGTTTGGCCGGTCGGTTAATGGGTCCTATGAAGTCAATACCCCATTTAGAAAATGCTCTATCACAAACCATAGGTCTCAATGGAATGTCGTCTCTGTTGGAGACCTCTTAATCTCCAAAGGTTTGATCTATACTGATCTAAGAACACTTCTATATTAGTTATGGATCAAACTTTACACAAAACCTTCATTAACACTTCTCTGAGTGAAGAAATTTCTTCTTCAAAAAACCTGCTTCAGAAATGAACTTCATTATCTGCACATATCTTCAGATTTCTTCAAATCAATGATACACATATCTCCACACTACCTTTGCGCAATCATATCAATCATTAATTCGTCAAAAGAGTCATTAAAACTTTAATTTGATCTTTAAGATCAAAAGTATGTCAAAAACTGTCTTCTAGAACTAGGGACTTTGACATAGGTAACTTCTAAGGTTGATTTCTCACAGTACAGATCCCCTTTTGCTAAATGCTTTTAGCCATAGCTTCTTTACCTTCTAACTTAGATATTGAATGCTGACTCATCAAAAACTTTACACTGTGCATTGAGATCTAAGCAAATCATTGACATGAAAAAATGCACAACTCTCAGAGATCATTTGTAGTCTTTACATACACATGTTCCTATTGATCATACTCACAACAAAAGAGGAATTAGACCATGAAACTTTGAAGAAAGCTTCATTAGCTTCTAGATTAGATGTGTACAAAAGGATTTTTGATCCACATGATTAGACTAAGAGAAATCTACAAAATACTGTCGCTATTTTCTGAAGATGACTCTCTACACATCTACCTCAATGACACTTGGCTTCTAATGACTCTCATATGTGTTTCTTTTCATCATTGACTTATATACATATGGTTTTAGACTTATCCTGCGTCTATTACATTACTCCTCATCATCCTAAGGATTATCTATACTCATGTTATAAGATTTTCCAACTATAATTTACATATGTATACAAGCTTCACTTCTGAGATCTCTTCACTTCCTCAAGTGTCTTCTTCCACTTCAATCTGAGCACAAGCTTGCTTCAAGCTCTTTGTTATCACCAATTTGTGATTGGCTTGTTCCAACAGCTCCCCCTCAATCACTAATTGTGATTATTCCATTCTTCTTCACTCCTGCCATCTCTTTGAATCTCTGTAGCTTAGATCCACCTAAGCTTTTTGTTAACATATCTGCAACTTGTTCTTTTGTTGGAGTATACATCACTTCAATCTCTTTATCAAGTACCTTTTCCCTCAAGAAATGGTACTGAATCTCTATATGCTTAGTCCTGGCATGAAAAACAGGGTTAGCTGCCAAATACAATGAACTCATATTGTCTCCAAAAATAATTGGAGTACTCTAATCAGTTCCATTAAAACTCTTCAACAAGGTTTTTAACCATATTACGTCTTTTGCAGCCTCTACCATTCCTTTATACTCAACTTTTGTAGATGACAAAGCAACTGTATGTTGCTTCTTTGAGCACCAAGAGACTAATTTATCTCCAATATAACAGAGATACCCATGAGTATACCTTCTATCATCTGAATCACCTGCCCAATCTGCATCACTAAACACTTTGATTCTTGTATCAGAAGTAAATCCATAATACAAACCTTCACTTAGGGTTCCTTTGATATATCTGAGTACCCTTTGAGCTGCAATCCAATGAGTCTTCTTTGGACAATGCATAAATTGTGATAACACACCTATTGCATATGATAAATCTGGCTTTGTCAAGGTAACATAGATTAAACTACCTACCAAACTTTGATATTTCTTCATGTCATTAAACTCTTCACCTCCATACCTGCTCAATTTATGATTTACCTCCAATGGTGTGCTTGAAGGCTTGCAATCCTCCATGTTGAACTTGACCAAAAGATTCTTCAAGTACCTCTCTTGTGTAACATATACTCCATGTTGAGTATATACAATCTGCATTCCTAAGAAATAAGATAAGTTTCCCAAATCACTTATCTTAAACTCCTTCTCTATTTGTTTGCTAATTGATTTTTTGAGCATTTGTACCTGTGACAATAATATCATCAACATAAATACACATGTATATGTATCCATTTTCACTTGCCTTCACTAGCAAGCTACTATCTGCCTTTGATGCTTGAAATCCACAATCATTCAAGAACTTAACAAGCCTGTAATTCCATGCTCTTGGAGCCTGATTCAACCCATACAAAGCTCTCTTGAGCTTACACACATAATCTGATCCAATTGAATCCATGAAACCTTCTGGTTGCTCCATGTACACTTCATCTGTAGTATATCCATTCAGAAATGCATTCTTCACATCTAATTGTGAGAACTTCCATCCTTTACAAGAAGCAATAGCAATCAGTGATCTAATTGTAGACATCTTAGCAATAGGACTAAAGGTTTCATCATAATCTACCCCATAAGTTTGGGCATAACCTTTGACCACAAGTCTAGCCTTGTATCTAGACACCTTACCATCTGCAAACCTTTTTGTTTTATACACCCACTTACATCCAATGACTTTCTGATTCCTTGGTCTTGGCACCAATTCCCATGTTTCATTGCCTTCTCCCAATTCTGTTTACCTTTAGCTTCTTCATATGGGATTGGATCCTCTTCTGTCTTCACAATGTAAGCATAATCTTTTGTTGTTAAGAAAGATGTATCATAGCTATACCTAATAGGCTCTTTTCTTTCCCTTGAGGATGTTCTGACCTCTGCACTTCTTCAAGTCTCAGGCCACATTTGATTCTGGATGAAATCTTGGCCCATCTTCAACATTATCCTGCAATTTACTTTTATAATCAACATCATCAATATCTTCTTCATACACATTTACTTTTGCCTTCCCTTTCCTTTGTATTTCTTCAACACCTGCATAATCATTTGTTGACTCTGTATACCATGTGCTTTGCTCATCAAATGTAACATCTTTGGTAACAAGAAATTGCTTTGTGGATGGACTCCACAATCTTTAACCCATCTGTCTATCATCATACCCAATAAACACATACTTCTCTGCTTTGGGTTCTAGCTTATGTCTCAATTGTGAAGGAACATAAGCATATGCTAAACATCCAAATACTTTACAATGATCAAGAGTAGGTTTCTTACCCCACCATGCTTCATAAGGAGTTCTTCCATCCAAAGCTTTACAAGGTAACCTATTCACAAGGTATGTTGCACTGTTGATAGCTTCTGCCCATAAGTAATTTGGGCAATTCTTTTCCTTCATCATTGCTCTTGCAAATTCTACAAGATTTCTATTTCTTCTTTCTGCAATTCCATTCTGTTGAGGAGAGTACCTGCAAGTTACTTCTCTCTTTATACCTGCATTCCACAAATAATCATCAAACTCTTTAGAAAAATACTCTCCCCCTCCATCTGATCTCAACCTCTTGAGCTTTTGTCCTGTAATCCTTTCTGCATAAGCATGATAATGCTTGAATGTCTTGAAGACTTCTGATTTGTCCTTGATTACATATAAAGTAATCCATCTGGTTGCATCATCAACAAACAACACATAATATCTGGATCCATTTATGCTATAGTCCCTTGAAGGACCCCACACATCTGTATGAATCAATTCAAGCATATTTGAATACTTGTACCCTGATTTATTGTATGAACTTTTGTGTGCTTTACCTAATTGACAGGCTTCACACTTGTACACCATATGTTGCCCTTCAACTTTTGGCAAACCAAGCACCACATCATTCCTTGACACTTCCTTTATGGCTCTCTCATTGAAATGACCTAACCTTTTATGCCATAGGTCTAACTCAGACATCTTTTGACTTCCATAAGTAAATAGAGCATGTCCCACATTACCTTGAACTTTGAGAGTAAACAACCTTCCTTCCTTTTTACTTGCAATGATGTTTCTATATCCCTGATTTGGATCTTGCACATAGACACCATCATTTGTGAATCTGACTTCATATCCCTTCTCCACAATTTGCCCTACACTTATCAAGTTCTTAGGAATAGTAGGAACATAAAGTACCTTGCTCAAGAGTGTACTTCCATTCTTTGTCTTCACTGATCCAATACTTTCCACCTTATGCTTGGTGTTGTCACCTGTTTGAACTATATGTCCATTCACCTTTGCTTCCATGTCAGTCATCAGTGATATATTGCCACTCCGATGATTGCTACATCCTGAGTCAATATAAAACACCCTTTGGTCTTCTCCTATTGATTCATGAGTTGCATTCAAGATAAGAGTCATATCATCCTTTTGATCGGATGCATAATTATAATAATTGTTGTTGTAGGACTGAGATTGAAAACTTCTTCCACATCCTCTAGCATATGATGTCCTACCACCTCTTCCTCTGAAGTTGCCTCTTTGATTTTTGCCTCCTCTACCTCTTTGATTGAAGCTCTGGTTATTACTTCCACCATTTTGATTGTTATACCAACAATCATTTGCCAAATGATTGGTTCTGCCACAAATCCAACAAGCTTTAGTATTATCTTTGTTCTTACCTCCTCTTCCTTTACCTCTGAAATTCATCTTTCCTTTTGTAAAGTTAGCTTGACTTGAGGTCCCTTCATCATCAGTTGACTGCTTCCCTTTGCCATTCTTTTTCTTGTCCTTGGAGTACATAGCTTGGCTTGAACTCCTATCATTGTCTCCCTTAATGTCCTGCTCAAAAGTTAGCATGTGTCCTAGCAATTGATTAAGATCAGGAGTAAAGTGATCAAGTGACAATTCTATGGACAATATGAAAGGATTCCACTTCTCATCTCCTCTCAGACCTGTAAGTATTTGCCTTACCAACGTATCCTCTTCAATATCTTCATCCATTGCTCCCAAGCTATCTGCAATATCCTTCATCCTTGCCACAAATTGATTGTGAACTCTTCTTCTTGAAAGTTGTGAATTCTGCCCATAATGAGGACTTCCTTGACTTGGTTTTGTTTTGGAAATGCTCTTCCAAAGCATTCCACACATCTTTTGCACTTTCTAATCCTCTGATGTGAGGTAGAAGATAATCATTTACAGCCATGTAAATGATGCTCCTAGCTTGAGCATCCTTTCTCATCCAATTCTTCAAATGTGCAAGCTCTTCCCTAGTTGGAATACTAGGATCTGCAAACTCAAGCTTTTCTTCTTCTCTTGTAATGAATGCCATGAAATCTTTGCCCATAAGGTGTGCCTCCATCCTCATGGACCAAGCTGGATAGTTCTCCCTATCTAGCTTATCAATCTGCAAGCTTTCTCCCATCTTTGATCTTCTGTGTCTGCAATTACTATGATTTATGATAATAGAATGTACCTTGGATATGAAGCTTTAATCCTTCTTGATCCTTTGAACTCGTACTTGATTCTCCTTCAGGTTTTCTTTCAAACTTTGATCCTGTGCTCCTTTAATTTGAAAAAACTTCAATGTCTGCAACAGTCGGAACTTCCAATACTCTTTACTTCACTTGTATTGCACCTTCTGCTCTGATACTACTGTTGGAGACCTCTTAATCTCCAAAGGTTTGATCTATACTGATCTAAGAACACTTCTATATCAGTTATGGATCAAAGTTTACACAAAACTTTCATTAACACTTCTCTAAGTGAAGAAATTTCTTATCAGAAAATCTGCTTCAGAAATGAACTTCATTATCTGCACATATCTTCAGATTTCTTCAAATCAATGATACACATATCTCCACACTACCTTTGCACAATCATATCAATCATTAGTTCTTCAAAAGAATCATTAAAACTTTAATTTGATCCTTAAGATCAAAAGTATGTCAGAAACTGTCTTCCAGAACTAGCGACTTTGACATAGGTAACTTCTAAGGTTGATTTCTCACAGCATAGATCCCGTTTTGCTAAATGCTTTTAGCCATAGCTTCCTTACCTTCTAACTTAGATTTTGAATGCTCACTCATCAAAACCTTTACACTGTGCATTGAGATCTAAGCAAATCATTGACACGAAAAAATGCACAACTCTGAGAGATCATTTGCAGTCTTTACATACACATGTTCCTATTGATCATACTCACAGCAAAAGAGGAACTAGACCATGCAACTTTGAACATAGCTTCATTAGCTTCTAGATTAGATGTGTACAAAAGGATTTCTGATCCACATGATCAGACTGAGAGAAATCTACAAAATACTGTCGCTATTTTATGAAGATGACTCTCTACACATCTACCTCAATGACACTTGGCTTCTAATGACTCTCATATGTGTTTCTTTTCATCATTGACTTATAAACATATGGTTTTAGACTTATCCCATGTCTATTACATTACTCCTCATCATCCTAAGGATTATCTATACTCATGTTACAAGATTTTCCAACTATAATGTACATATGTATACAAGCTTCACTTCTGAGATCTCTTCACTTCCTCAAGTGTCTTCTTCCACTTGAACGTGAGCATAAGCTTGCTTCAAGCTCTTTGTAAGCACCAATTTGTGATTGGCTTGTTCCAACAATCTCTCTGAATCGGGTATTTAGCCCTTTGGCATGTTTCGCAGCTTCGTACATAGGTCTCTGCATCCATATGTAAAGTTGGCCACCACAAACCCGCAAAGAGGATCATTTTCACGATTCTCTCAGCTGAAAAATGACCTCCTGCCGCACCTGCGTGTGCCATCTCTAATACGGGTAAATATTCTCCTTCATGCATACATAGTCGTAATTGGTTGTCTTTTCCTCTCTTAAACAAGTTTCTTCTTATGAGTACATAATCCTTGCTCATCTCTTCTAGGGATTGTTTTCTCGCTGAGCTAACTCCTTCCTCGTGTTCTCTTGTCTTTAGAAATTTGACCAATGTTTTGCTCCAATTGGGTGCTATTGTTGATAAAGGAATGGATGTATGATCCTCGGGAATCGTTTCTTGACATTCTGCACAGTTACTCACATAGTCATAGAAATCCTTAGGCAAGTGAGGCCAGTATACTCCTAATCGCTTTAACTCCCTAATCGTTCCATGAGTTCCTTTGTGTGTCCTCCATTTTTTCACGTGTGCTTGTTCAATCAGCTTCATTTGTTCATCTTCCTCAACACATCTTAGCAATACACCATTGGGTTCCTTATAATATACACTTCCTACTATAATATGCAAATTCCTCGACTGTAAGATTTCCTTTTTATTCTCTTTATTGATTGAGTGTTGTGGTCCATGAGTGAGTATCGGGATTAGTTTCTCTGCCCACTTTGGACACACTTCCAAATTAAACAAATAAGTGTCTTGCAGATCATCGGGTACTCCACTTGGTGGTTCTCCATGTGTCAACCTAGAAAGGTGATCTTCTCTCACATGGGTATTTCCCTTTTTCACTATCACTTCAAAGTTGAACTCCATCAATAGTAGAAACCATCTTACCAGTCTTCTCGTGTTACAAGGCTTATTGACTAGGTACAATAAAGCCTGATGGTCTATGAAGAACTTGAATTTGTTGGCTAAGAGATAGTGTCTAAATTTCTTCACTGCGTAGACCATTCCTAATCCCTCTCGCTCCATAGTTGTATAGTTCCTTTCAGCTTGATTCAGTTGTCTACTCGCATAGGCAATTGGGTGATCTAACTTTCCTTCATCTGCTGGTTGGGCTAAGATACATCCTATTGCGTAATTAGAAGCGTCCACATGAATATGAAATGGCTTGTTCCAATTCAATGTTTTCAGAATTGGGGCTGTGCTAAGCCGCTTCTTTAACTCATTGAAAGCCTTCTCACATTCCTCAGTCCATGTGAATTGAGTTAAGAGTCCATACAAGGGTTTGGCAATTATGGCATACATGTGGATAAATCGATGGTAATATCCACAATGTCCCATAAATGCTTGCACCTCTTTCGCATTCTTAGGTCTAGGAAGCTCTAAAATGACCTTAATCTTGTCTTCATCTGTGGATATTCCATTTCTAGAGACTATGTGTCCTAAGATCTTCCCTTGTCTTACCATGAAGACACACTTCTCCGGGTTTAGGCAGACTCTATATTGTCGACATTTATTAAATATCTTCCGCAATTTAGGAATGTGGTCTTGCCTTTGGTTTTAATATGTACATAGGTCATCTACATACACTTCCATGCTCTTTTTCAGGAATTCTTTGAAAACATGACACATCAATCGTTGGAAAGTAGCAGGCGCATTAGTGAGTCCAAAAGGCATCACTCGGAAAGCATAGACTCCCCATTCAGTCGTGAATGCAGTCTTATGTTGATCCTCCGTAGCAATAGCTACTTGGTTGTATCCAGAGAATCCATCTAAGAAGTTGTAGACTTCTTTTCCTGCGACTCTTTCCAATAGATGGTCTGTAATGGGTAATGGGTAGCTGTCACGTATGGTGGCTGCATTGACCTTTTTCAAGTTAATGCACACTCTGAGTTTTCCGTTCTTCTTAGGCACAACTACTAGTGGCGATACCCACTCGGTGTGTTCTATTTCATATATGAATCCTACCGCTAGTAGCTTGTCTATTTCTTCTTTAATTTTAGCCGCATAGACCTCATTGTATGTATAAGGGCATTGTTTCAATGGTTTTGTCTCAGCCATCATTGGTATTCGATGAGAGAAAATCGAGGGTTCCACACCCTTGAGATCCTTATATGTCCACACGAATACATCTCGATATTCTCGGATCAATTGTACTAATTCTTCTTCCTCCTTAATTGACACATCTTTTCCTATGTATGTACATCGTTCTTCTCCATCTTCCACTGTTACTATGATCTTTTTTGTTTGTTCTTTGTTGTCGTACGCTTCTCCTTCTCGAGCCTCTCTCTTAGGCATTTGAATGGCTACCTTTCGCTCTTCTACTTCGTACCTTTTAAAATGCTCCGGGACCTCAAATAGGTCAGGATTTGGTCCGATTTTACTCATGTTTTTCTCTTGGTTTTGTACTATGGGGGTGGCTTCTATTGCCAAGATCTTGGTCGGTTTCTACTTCTCTTTGGTTCGAATGGTCTCTCTAGATAGCTCTCTTCTGAATCGAATTCAGGTTCCATTTCTATGCTCTCATATTCCTCTTTCCACTCTTTTTCCAAGATTTCCCTTGCTTCTACTTCTTGAAGGACAACCATGTACAAATTTACATCATAGCCTTCTTCATCTATGCACTTGTTCATAGCTAGGACTTCCTCATTCACACATACATCTAAGGTTGCTAAGATTTCCATCCATCCATGCGGTTCAAAGGTTTCATCAGGAAAGATTTGAGGCATATACCTTGGGTCCTCTACCGGTCGATATTTAGGATGTCCTATTGGCCATAGCAGCCTTTTATTTTCCTCCTTCCTGGCTTCTTTACACATCCATAATTGGGCATCCTCATACTTCCAAGATTGATCGCTTGATCCAGCACTATGAATAGATAGGTCATCTTCCTCCTTGTGTATGGGATTCCATTGTAGTGGTGGGACATCTCGATAGGCAAAGGTGTGCAAGTTTATCTTGGTGGTATTTCCTTGATGTTGCAGGTATAACGAATCTCTTCCCCGATCTTGCACTACTCGCATTTGTCTCATGAAAGGTCGTCCTAAATCATTTCGTAATTGTTTGCCTTTTCGAACTTACAAATGGCTAATGTGTGTTCAAATTCAACTCCACATGTGGTTAATTTGATTCTTTCCAATATTCCTAAGGGTTTCTTCACATGACCCTCTGCTAATTGGAGCTTCATGCACGTGGGCCGTAAGGTAGGCTTTCCCCATTTTTCCCAAATCTCCTTGGTGGCAATTCCTACTCCTGCTCCTGTGTCTAGTATAGCCTTGGTCATGTACCAATTGTAAGTGACAGGTAAACATGTATTACCTTCGTCTCCTTCACTAAATTCTCCCACCTTATCAACTGGGACTTGTATTTTAGATGGATTTTCTTTTCCCTTGTTTTCCTTTTCATCTTTCTTTTGCCCTAATTCCAGTTGACTCGCTAATTGTTCCCATAATTGTGGTTTAACTCAAAGTAATTCTTCCACAGTCAGTTTGCATTGTACTTTAGTCTTCTTAAGTTCCGTTAGATACACATGTGTGAATTCTTTTCTGAGTTTCCTTTTCCATGTACTGTGGGCGCTCGGATTATCATAGATTCCTTTTCGTATTCTCCCATGTAATTTGGTAAGGTTGAAATGCTCTGAGCTTCTTCCCTATTTCGGTCTAGTCTTGATACTTCCTCATATACTTCTTCCATGTTGGGGTTTGGTTGATAAATTTCCACATCGAATTCCTCAAAGGGAGGCTTAGTCACTCCATTCTTCTTCCAGTGTTCTTCTCAGATTCTATTCCATAATTCCTTTGGCCAATCAGCCTCTAAGTCAGGTATTGTTGACATGGGTTCGTCCTGGGTTCTCACTCGTTCACACTTGTCATCCTTCTCTTTAAGTTCTTTATCCTTGGCTTTGACACACTCCTTGTATTGTTCCTCTGCTATCCTCATCTCTAGAAGGGTTGGAATAGTCTTTTCTAGGGTTGCTTGTGTTACCTCTATAAGTTTCCTATATATCGCAAGTCTCTCTTTTTCTAATTCTCCTTGTGGGTAAAGCTTTTCGTGTTGTTCCACATTCGGTCCACTCTTAATTCTAGCTTGGTAAGCTTTCAACCACATGTCTAAGTCGTCCGATTTTGGGTCAGCTAGAATCGATCCTGGTCTCTCTGCTTCTCGGATAAGCGGTGGAATGGGAACTTCCTCCCGAATCTCTGGTTCTTTATGCTCTTTCTTACTTCTGGTTTGTTTCTTATTGTCTTGACTCTTGTTTTTCATCCATTTATCTTTGAGCTTCTCTCTTCTTTCCTTCCATTTTTGTGCTTTTATGTTCTGGGCATTCTCACGTGAATCCTCTGAATCTTCTACTATTTGAATTTTGGGACTTACAGTTTCATTGCATAGTATGGCGAATCATATGCTGGTTCATATTCTAACATGTTGGCTTCATAAGGATAGTAATCTCCTGGGGGCAGCTCATATCCAGGGTTTGCTGATTCTACACTAGTCGTCGTTGAGGCTGGAACTATGGCTCTTTCCAAATTTTCTTCTAGTCGGGCATACTTCACAGGTACCACATGTTGAGGATGTGGAGGTTGTGGTCCTAGCACCGGTTGTGGGTTTCCAAATTGTGTTGGTTCATATGGTCTAGGAGCTCTTGCTGGTGTTGGGTAGGAATTGTATCTAGGCATATCTCTACCTGGCTCTCTAGGTGGATATCCATATGGTCGATACTGAGCCAGTTGGAGGGGTTGTACCTGCCTATTGAATGGGCAGTTCTCCGTGGTGTGGTTGGTGTATTTTTGTTCTATGTGGCAATACAAGGCAGTTCCTTATTGGGGCTGTCTGTTGTAAGGATATGTCTGAGGTATACCAGTTCCTCCTCGTACACACGTGCATGGGGTGATCTCCTCCACATAGACTACATCTTCGTAACATAGGCACTCTTAAGGCTGGGTGTTGGTAATTTCTCTGTCCTTAGACTCCGAATTTCTTTGCTATCAGGTCCACTAATTCCTCCACATTATTGGAGTTGGAAGTGATAGTACTCCTAGAGTCTTCTCATTTAGTGGGGCTGGGCGTGCTTTTGAGATCCTCGGCTAGATTGTCTCTAGATCAATGCATTCTTGAAGACACTCACTCAGGGTTTGTAACCTCTTCAGGTAAACTAGCGTTCTCAGGGTTCCATTTGTTAGTCCATCCAAAAACAATGATATCATTTTTTGCTGAGTGGGTCTCTCTGCAGCTGGACATCTATTTAAAGTTATGGATTAAAGACGCAAAATTGTGTTTAATCCCTCTCTTAGTGAATTCGCCAATGAATTCTTGAAAAAATTGCTCCATATTTCCAAATTGGTTGGGGTCTAATGGCTGGAACCAAGTTAGAGCCGTTCCTGTGAGGGTGAGTCCGAAAGACTCATACTACACGAAGAAGTCGTCTACTTGTTCCGCTCTTAGAACTTGTTTAAACTCAACAATATGATCATAAGGTTCTCCCAATCCATCATAATGATTCCTTATGCATTTGGCCACCTGAATAGGTCTCAATCTTCTCATTGGTTCTGGCGGTCTAAGCATTATAGGGAAGGAAGGAACTGCTGGTCTAACATGGGGTATTCCAGGCTGCCCTCCTACTGGTGGTCGTGGTCTTACTGGTGGTCGGTATTGATTACCTACTCCAGGGTGGGTCTGATTGTGTGTTTGCACTCCTGGAGTCGCAAATTGTACATGAGCACGGTTTAGAACACTCCGTTAGCTAGTTTGTTCTGACATGGTGTGCTCTGCCTCTTGTTGGGTTCCGAAGGGGTTCTGAGAGGTGGTTGCCTGCTCTCTCTAAGGGAATACAGGAAAACCCATGTATTTCAGTTGAGCCCTGTCTATGGCATCTACCAACCAATATCTCCTCTAGTTCTTATCTAGGTATGTTATTCTAGTCTCATCTTCTAGATCCTTTAGCTCATAAAATGTCATCGGGCTTTCTTTTCTTCCTTGGGTAGGTGAGTCTGTTTGAAGCAACAAGTCCATTCCATGGATCAAATAGACTTCCAATAGGTAGTCGTCTTGGGGTATCAAGTCTCCTCTCAAGACTCGCGTCACTTGAGACTTGCCTCTAGGAGTTGTCACGAACTCCTCAGGGTTTGGTCTCCCTGAGTTCTCTTGTCCCACTAACTCTCCCCTTTCATTGATCAAATTAGGGTATTTAGTCACTATGTATATGTGACCCAACTTGTCCACGTATGCTCCTCCCTCATACTTAACAGCTGGTCTGGGCACAACTGTTGCATCCATGGAAGTCACCATCCTAGCCACAGATCTGTTTAATCCATCCAGGTAGATGGGAATCTCCTGGGCATTAGTAGAAACATACTATAAGGAAGTGCGGTACTCTCCCTCCATAGTGGTCATGAAGTTTCTACTTAGAGCGGGACCCTGCATGTCTTCTGAAGCCATGGGTATCTCCTCCTCTGAGTCACTGGAGGTGTCTGAATAGACAGAGTGGTGACTGACCTGAGTGGCACTTCCAACAGAAGATATGACACTTCTTCGGCTACTTAGCACTCTACCTGATCTCAAGTTCATTCACCCTCCTAGGACTCTCTAGGTCTCTGACACTCTACCTAAGTGGCTCCTCAAATGCCTCAAATTAGTCTCTGAAAATGATCCAAATGCTCTGGGTGATAGCACTTTAGGCGATACTGCTCTAGGCGATATCAAGTAGTCCACGATACGATACTTGAAGACTAGGCGATACGATACTGTAGCAACAGGCAATACAATATCGCTGTTGGGCACGATACGATACCGGCTTCCCTGGCAATATGATACCACCAGAGTGGACGATACAATACCAATATCCTGTCGCGATACGATACCTATGCACTGGCCAATATGATACCAGGAACTCTGGTGATACGATACTAAGACTCGGTCGATACAATACTGAAAACCTAGACGATACGATACCACTTTTTGGACGATACAACACCAAAAAAGGGCACGATACGATACTGGCACTAAGCACGATACGATACTGATCTTCTCACACGATACGATATCACAGCTGGTGACGATATGATACCAAAATGGTATCGCGATACGACACCGGAATGAGAGACGATACGATACTTGAGGGCTGCACGATACGATACTACTGCAGGTGGCGATACGATACCATCAATCTGTGCGATACGATACTGGATGCTCTGGCGATACGATATTGGATGCTCTGGCGATACGATGATACTAGTAGTTACGCGATACGATACCACATAACCGCACGATACGATATCAATGTAAGTGGCGATACGATACCACCGACTTGCACAATACGATACTAGTATGGTATTGTGATACAACACTGGGTCAAGACATGATACAATACCACTAGTGGTATCGTGATACCACGGCTGGTATTCGATGATATGATACTTCGGTGAGTATCGTGATACAAGGGAATTTTTGGTATCGCGATACCAAAAACTCAACCGATCACGATAATCAAGCCAAAATATCTCAAAAATAAAAATTTTTTGTTTCTCCTTACTCTTCTCTCGCCCCTCTATAGTCCTAGCCTATTGTCTCACTCCAAGAAGCTCAAAAAACACTCTGTCCCTCCCCGCGATACCGGTTGCACAAGTGATCACGTTTTGTGCACTTCTAAAGTGTTTTTGTCAATGAAATCTTATGGAATCTTACCTCTGGGATGTCTTGCTTGCACCTTGAGCTCAATAACTAGCTTTGATAGCCTGGAAAGCATGATATCAAGCCCATGATACCGATTGCTGCTCTCTAACGATACTGCTTCTCGAAACAAGTCAGAAATGAACTGAAATTTTTTGGTTTTTATAATTTTTGGTGACTGAAACTGAACTACACTAATTTGGCAAATTTTTTTGGGACTTTTCTTGGTGATCTTGACTTACTCCTACTTCACTCCTCTTCTCCTCTTCTCCTAACCTAACCCTAACTCTTCCTTCGTCCCTTCCTACTAACCCTAAACCTAAAAACTCATTACACACACCTCCGGGATGTGAACGAATTCACTTCTACAAGTACGATTTCATCACTCTCGAGCTATAACCATCATGAAGGCACCTTGGTTGAGTGCTCCCCGGAAACGGTGCCAAAAATATGTGTACGTAAGTCAAGAAGACTTAAGGACTTGTGCGAAAGAGACTAAATCTCATTTGCCACACAAGTACGTATAGTGGGGAATTGACACACGCTTATTTGTCAATCCGATGAAATGACCTAACCAAGTGTATGAGGACATGTGCACATGTGATGGAAAATGAAGTGGTTCAGCTTATATGCATGAGAAAAGACTAATACACCTCTCTAACTCTCTGAAATACTGAAAGTGTCTGTCGCGATACCACTTACAACAGTTTTCACTAAATCAAGGATTTCTCTCAGCTCCGAACTCCGAATATGACCAAAGTGGGTTTGTTTCCAAGCTCTCAAGCAGATGCTTCTATTGGAGGTAGTTTCACTCAATTCTGACAACCGTGCTTCAAATTATGACCAAAATAGTAAATGGTGGGAAACACCCACACTCACTCCTCAACTCCTACAAGCTCACACACACACTACATTAGCTCAAAAACAGTGGGGAGGGGTAGATAACAGTCCTACACACACATTCCAAGCATTACACACACATAGAAGATCAAAGAGAAGATGAAAATCTGCAAGAAAGAAGCAATTTCGAATCTCAGGAGCTCTCCTTCTTCACAATGGCAAAAAGTCCCTACAATTTGTCACAAAGTGACTTATATACATGTGCCCTAAAATTGGTCCTTTCACACAAGAGACCGGCACTTTATTACAAAAAAGTGAATTTCCTACTAATTTACAAGGAATATATTACAATAAGTTGGGATTATGCATCTAGAGGACTGCTCTAGTGCATTTACATGGCTTGAGGGATTTCCTAAGACTTTGAAGAAGAAAAATATGCCCATTAATTTGAAAATTTTGGGGCTCTCCTTTCTCGTGCCTCTTTGCTCTGCAACAATTGTCCTCTAAGTCAATACATTCATGCAGGCATTCGCTCAATGTCTGTAGCCTCTTTACATATACTAGAGTTCTTAAGGTTCCGTTTGTTAATCCATCCAAGAATAATGAAATCATTTTTTGCTGAGTGGGTCTCTCTACTGCTAGACATCTATCAACATACTGATTGAATCTTTGGGCAGCTGTTTTCACGGTTTCATTGGGTTCTGTTTAAAACTATGGATTAAAGATGCAAAATTTTGTTTAATCCCTCTCTTAGTGAATTCACCTATGAATTCTTGAAAGAATTGCTCCATATTCCCAAATTGGTTGGGGTCCAATGGCTGGAACCAAGTCAGAGCCATTCCTGTGAGGGTGAGTCCGAAAGACTCATACTGCACAAAGAAGTCGTCTACTTGTTGAGCTCTTAAAACTTGTTTAAATTCAGCAATTTGGTCGGAAGGTTCTCCCAATCCATCATAGTGATTCCTCACACATTTGGCCACTTGAATCGGTCTCAATCTTCTCATTGGCTCTGGCTGTCTAGGCATTACAGGGAAGGCGGGGATTGCTGGTCTAACTAGGGGCATTCCGGGCTGCACTCCTATTGGTGGTCATGG
Organism: Ceratopteris richardii; assembly: GCA_020310875.1. NCBI lineage: Eukaryota > Viridiplantae > Streptophyta > Polypodiopsida > Polypodiales > Pteridaceae > Ceratopteris > Ceratopteris richardii. The sequence continues at coordinate 36,788,057 of CM035440.1, forward strand.
TCTTACTGGTGGTCGGTATCGATTTCCTATTCCAAGGTGGGTCTAATTGTGTGTTTGCACTCCGAGAGTCACGAATTGTACATGAGCACGGTTCGGAACGCTCCATTGGCTTGTTTGTCCCGACATTGTGTGCTCTACCTCTTGTTGTGTTCCAAAGGGGTTCTGAGAGGTGGTTGCCTGCTCTCTCTGAGGGAATACATGAAATCCCATGTATTTCAGTTGAGCCCTGTCTATGGCATCTACCACCCAATATCTTCTCTGGTTCTTATCTAGGTATGTCAGTCTAGACTCATCTTCCGGATCCTTTAGCTCATAAAATGTCATCGTACTTTCTTCTCTTCCTTGAGTCATTGAGTCAGTTTGAAGTAACAAATCTGATCCATGGATCAAATAGACTTCCAGTAAGTAGTCGTCTTGAGGTATCAAGTCCCCTCTCAAGACTCGCGTTACTATTGACTTGCCTCTAGGGGTAGTCACTAACTCTTTAGGGTTCGGTCTCCCTGAGTTTTCTTGTCCCACTAACTCTCCCCTCTCATTGATCAAATCAGGATATTCAGTCACTATGTCGATGTGACCCATCTTGTCCATGTATGCTCCACCTTCATACTTGACAACAGGTATGGGCACAATTGTTGCATCGAGGGAAGTCAGCATCCTAGCCATAGATCTGTTTAAACCGTCCAGGTAGATGGGGATCTTCTGGGCATTAGTGGAAACATATTGCAAGGAGGTGCGGTATTCTCCTTCTACAGCGGTCATTAAGTTTCTCCCGGGAGCAGGACCCTGCATGTCTTCTGAGGCCATGGGTATCTCCCCCTGTGAGTCACTAGAGGTATCCGAATAGATAGATCGGTGATTGACATGAGCGGTACTTCCAACGGATGATATGACACTTGTCCGGCTACTTAGAAGCCTTCCTGATCTCAAGTTCACTCACCCTCTTGGGGCTCTCTAGACCTCTAAAACTCTCCCTAAGTGGTTCCTCAAATGCCTCAAATTTACCCTTGAAAATACTCCAAATGTTATGGGTGATACCACCTTTGGCGATACTGCACTAGGTGATAGTGCACTAGGCGATACTGCACTAGGCGATACTACACTAGGTGATAGTGCACTAGGCAACACTGCACGTCAGACAATACGATACCACTTCTCTAGGCGATACGATACTATGGCAACAGACAATACGATACCACTCGGATAGATGATACGATACCGCTATTGAGCATGATACGATACTTGAATCTCTGGTGATACGATACCTCAAATCTGGACGATACGATACCAGACTAATTCACGATACGATACCACTTCGTGCGTGATACGATACTAACATGGGGATGATACGATAGTGGAAACTGCACGATACGATGCCTGGGGAGTCCATGATACAATACCAGAAATTTGGACGATACGATACTTAAGCAACAGACGATACGATACCCATGCACTAGACGATATGATACCGAGAATTCTAGCGATACAATACCACGTAGGCAGACGATACGATACCACTTTTTGGACGATACGATACCAAAAAGGGTCACGATACGATACAGGGAAGTGAGATGATACGATACCAAAAGTGGACCGCGATACGATACCACTTGGTAAAGTGCAATCGCGATACCAACCAGGCGATACGATACCAAAAGTGGTATTGCGATACCAAGGCTGGTAATCGATGATACGATACCTCGGCGAGTATCGCGATACAAGGGAATTTTTGGTATCACAATACCAAAAACTCAACCGATCGTGATACTCAAGCCAAAATACATCCAAATTCAAAAATTTTTTCACCCCCTTGCTCTTCTCTCACCCCTCTTCACTCCTAGCCTACTGTCTCACTCAAAGGACTTCTAAAAACACTCTGTCCCACCCCGCGATACCAAATGCGCTTTCAATCACGTGGAAATGTAGATTTTCAAAATTTTTGAGATTAATGTTTGATTCTAGCTTACCTCTAGGTTGCAATGCTCAATCTTATACTTTAGGATGCACTTTATTTGTAGAGATTTGAAGTTGAATTCAAATCTTGGGCTCAAACAAAAGCTATAAAAGAGGACATGAAAAGCCCGCATGTATCTCAAGGTTCAGAGATCATTTCCATGTACTTTCACTGCGAAGAGGAGCTCACCTCATAGCTCACTCTTTTCGTGCTCATTGAGCAATGCCTTATTGCCAATGAGATCGTATTTTTACTTGATTTTATTCATATATTGTCACACTCCATTAGAATAGTGAATTTGTCTAAGCTCGTTCGCACTGTATAGTGCATCATTTCAAGTGATTTAAAGCATGACATCTTTCACATATTGTCTTCTTTAATCCTACAAAGTTTCATTCATAATGCTTCTCATGATCAGTAGATATCAATCAATCTCTACTCACTGGTCTGTGACTGTCAAGGCCCATAAAAGTTGGGAAGCATGCTTAACTTGCTAAACATATTTCTCTGCATAGAGTTTATCATTGTAGATGCTTTCACTCATGATTGGTAGCTTGTTAAGATAATTGAAGTTCCCCAAAAGGAATTTTATTAATTGGTGTTGTACTCAGAGAATTGTGCAAAACTCTGAATAGGTGTCTCAACCAAAATAGCAAGTTCCAGATCTTAGATCATATGCCTACCTATCTGTTTTGATCCTATCATTTGTGCATCATCTTCCAATCAACATATGTGATCATTTATGCTTATTAGCTAGCTAAAGTGGCCCACACCACTCTCCAACCATTACTTATAACAGGTGTGAAGCAAGTTAGCTACACCAACTCATCTCCAACCATTACTTATAACAGGTGTGAAGCAAGTTAGTTATAACAGGTGTGAAGCATACCTTCAAGGGAGAAGCTTATATGGATACATCTCAGGAGATGAATACATGTCAATCTGCGGGAGCAAGAATCAACCAACAAGGGAAGAGCAAGAGAGGCTAACCACATGGTGTGCAAAGGATGCTCTTGCAAGGTCATATCTACTAAACTCAATCTCTAATTTCTTGTTACCACATTTTAGAAATTTTAAAACCTCCCAAGGGACTTGGGAATTGCTTTCATCATACTTCTCCTCTAACACAAGAGCTAGGAAGAATAAGTTGTGAATGGAATTCACAACCCTCAAGAAACAACCAAAGCAAAGAGTTGCTGATTATGTAAGCAAAATGAAAGATGTTGCAGAGTAGCTTGCAAGCATTGGAGAAGAGATAGAGGAACACATTGTGAGGTAGATCGTACAATGGAATAAAAGCTAATGACAAGTGGGAATCCTTCATTACAACAATGGATCTCTACATGGATATGCAAGTACTTGATCTCAACACCTTGATGGGACAACTCTTCACCCATGAGACAAAGCTCAATAGAAATGGTGATAAATCAAGAGGTAACCAAACTTCTGCCCTTTATACAGATAAGAATAAAGCTAAGGATAAAGGTAAAAATAAGGATGAAGAGGCTAGTACCTCTGAAGCTAATTATGAAGGAAGAGGAAGAGGTGCTAGAGGTAGGGGCAGAGGAGGTAAGCAAGGTAGGGAGAGACCCTACAACAATTCACCATGCAACATATGTGGTCTCAACAACCACACTACATAAGAATGCTACAAAAATACAAGGAATCAAAGGGGAAGATGCTTCCATAGAGGAAGCTATGGAAAACCTAGAGGAAGGTACAACAATGGTGGAGGCCACTACAACCATAATTACAATCAAGGCTACAATAATAACAACTATCAAGGAGGCTTTAGAGGAAGAAGGAACTCAAAAACTAAATTGAAGATCAAGAGACTCTCTGCTCATCATGAACATGACATCCAAGCAAGGTAAAGACGATGAGAATCTTTTCTACATTGACTCAGGTTGTTCCAATCCTGTGGCAAGAAATGTAGCACTATTATCTGATCTTGAAGAACCCAAGGGGAAGCATGAAGTACAAATAGGTGATGATACTAAACATTCAGTCAAGCAAATTGGAAATGTCAAAACATCTGATGGTAGTATGAACCTTTTGAGCAAAGTTTTGTATGTGCCTACTATAACCAAAAATCTAATTAGTGTTGGGGAGATTGTAGAGAAGGGTCTACAGGTCAGGTTCACTAAGCATGGAGCATATGTGCAAGATTCCCAACAAGGATTCAAAAGGATTGCCAAAGGTGAGAAGTCAGGTAGATTTTTTACTTTTGAAATTGAAGACACAAGGAACATAGCACTATTCAATTATAAAGACCAAACCCTATTTGAATTGGAGATATGGCACAAAAGGCTAGGGCACATAGGAGAGAGAACTCTGAAGAAAATTTGCAGGGATCAAAGTGTGCTTGACATTCCCAATGTGACCAAGCAGCACATGATTTACAAATGTGGAGCTTGCCAATTTGGCAAAGCTCATAGGCAACCATTTAGCAGGAAAGGATACACTCATGATGATTATTTGGAGCTTGTACACACTAATGTGTGGGATCCTAGCAAAGATCCATCCATCTCAGGCTCAAGGTACTATGTCTCTTTTATTGATGATTACAATAGGTGGAGAATTCTGAATTTCATGAAGCATAAGGATGAGGTATTCACATGTTTTAAGAAGTATTTGGCACTACTTGAAAACCAAATAGGAAGGAGCTTGAAGAGAATGAGGTCTGATGGAGGTGCTGAGTAGTTTTTACATGAGTTTGATTTATTTCTATAGGACAAGGGCATAAAGAGGGAAAGTATACTCCTGAATTGAATGGAGTGACAGAGAGAAGGAACAAGTTAATTGTTGAGGCAGCCAAGTCTATGTTAAATGAGAAGAAATTACCTAATTATTTATGGGTAGAGGATGTTTCCACAGTCACCTATTTGGTCAATAGGCTTCCATTCCAAGTCATTGGATGGTATGACACCATATGAAGCATGGAATGGTAGGAGACCCTCATTGGATCATTGTAAAATATTTGTGTGCATTTCCTATGCACAATTGCCATCACAAATCAGAGGGAAGCTTGACCCTAAGGCTGAGAAATGTGTATTTATTGGGTATGATCAGAATCAAAAGGGGTATAGACTTTATAATCCCACTAACAAGGCATTCATAGTTAGTACAGATGTAGTATTTGATGAGAATAATTCTTGGTTTGAAGATGATTGCAGGAAAGTTAAATTACCATATGGTTTGGAAAATGATTTGCCAACCCTAACTCAAGAAGATCAACACCAAGCACAGGACATCAACGCAAAAGATGAGGAGCATACTGATTTCAAAGCTTGGAAGTTAGCATGCAAGTTCAAATACAAGCAATTAGAGGATCTAGCCGAGCCTTCCAATCAAGCTTTAAGGAGATCACAAAGAGAAAGTAAGAAGCCCATAAGGTATGGATATGATACATCCTTAGTCACAAAACACTCTATGTACATCACTAAAGATTCCATGGCAGAGAAGCCTTCTTCATTTGAAGAGGCTAAGAAGAAGAAAGAGTGGAAAGAAGCCATGCATGAAGAAGTGGAAGCATTGCAAGAAAATCACACTTGGGATCTAGTTCCTAAGAAGCTAGATATGAAGGTAATTGGTTCAAGGTGGATATAAAAAATTAAAAAGAACTTTGATGGTTCCATAAACAGGTACAAGGCAAGACTAGTGGAAAAGGGATTTGCCAAAACACATGGAGTAGACTATGAAGAAACAGTTTCACATGTGGCAAATATGCCAACAGTGATGGTATTGGTAGGTCTTGCTGCATCCAAAAATTGGAATTTATATCAGTTATATGTGAAGAATGCATTTTTAAATGGTAGGATATCAAAGGAAGTGTATATGGCACAACCATCAGGTTTTGAAGATGAAGAAAAAGCAGAGTATGTATGCAAGCTTAGAAAATCACTCTATGGTCTCAAGCAAGCTCCCAGAGCTTGGAACGATAGGCTTGTTACCTATTTGCAGGATCAAGCCTTTGTGGCAAGCAAGGCAGACTCTTCTTTATTTGTTAAGAAGAATAAGTCACAGGTCATCTACTTACGTGTTTATGTAGATGATATCAATATTACAGGTAATGATTCTGATGGTATCAAGTAGGTCAAGGCTCAATTGATGAAGGAATTCAAAATTAGTGATTGTGTACCTAAGTCGTGATGCCTTAGGGACTTGTGTCGATGAGAATGTACCTCAATTGCCCCACAAGTGCATATAGTGGTGGATTAATACATGTTTAATTATCAATCTGAGTAACCAAATGTACCAAGTGTATGAGGACATGTGCACGCATGATGGTAAGTGAAGTATCTAAGTGACAATGCATGTGATTAGTCTCAACTACCTCTCCAAATCACTAATTCTTTGAAAATGCATGCCACAATACCATTTACAACAATAAGCACAAATTCAAAATTTTCTCTCAATTCCGAACTCCGAAAATGGTGAACAATGGGTTCATTTCAAAGCCCTCAACAAGACGCCTCTATTGAGTCAAATCTGACAAATGTGCTTCATGTTACTGAGTTGTATTTTAAGTCAAATATGACAAACGTGCTAAATGTTATGAGCAAAATAGTGAATGGTAGGAAACACCAACACTCGCTCCACAACTCTGTATGGCTCACACACACACTACAATAGCTCACAAGCAATGTAAAGGGGTAGGCAACAGTCTTGCACATACATTTGAAGTATTACACACACACACAAAAGACCTTGGAGAAGAAGGAAATCAACAAGAAAGGAGCAAATTCGAAAAATCTTCTTCAAAGCTCACAATGGCAAGAAGTTCTTTACAAGAGTCACAAAGTGACTTATATATATGTGCCCTAAAAATGTTCCTTTCACACAAGAGACCGACACTTTTATTGAATAACTCTGATTTCCTAATATTTTACAAGGATTATGATACAATGATTGGGGTTTATGCATCTAGAGAACTCCTCTAGTGCATTTACATAGCTTCAAGGGATTTTCATAGGATTTTGAAGATGAAAAAAAATTGTGCTCATAATTTGAAAATTTTTGGGGGCTCCTCTTTTGTGCTTCTTTACTTTGTAATAGTGATCTAGGGTTGTTAACCTACTTCCTTGAATTGGAACTTTTGTATACACATTTAGGTATATTCATCACACAAAGGAAGTACATAAATGATATGTTGGTAAAGTTTAAGATGGAAAACACTAAGCTTGCAGGTATTCCTATGGAGATCAATCATAAGCTGAGTTCACATGAAGATGAACTACTTGAAGATGTTATAGGTTACCAACAACTTGTGGGTAGCCTTAATTATGCTACTTTGACAAGAGTAGATATTGCATATGATGTGAGCACATTAACTCAGTTCATGCATGTACCAAGGAAGCCACATGTGGAAGCTCCAAAGAGGGTGCTTAAGTATCTTGTGGGAACAATGAATGAGGGATTGTTCTATCCCTTTACTTATGACATAGATATAACATTATATTTTGATGTAGATTGGGCTAGCTCCAAGGATGATAGGAGGAGCACTTCAGGGTACCTATCTTTTACGAGTTCAAAACCCATATCTTGGTCATCAAAGAAGCAACCAAGTGTGGCCTTATCTTCCACAGAAGCAGAATATAGAGGTTTGGCAAATGCAACTCAGGAAGTTACATGGCTTAAGCAATTTTATGAAGATTTGGAGATACATTCCTACACTCCAATTATATTTGGAGATAACACTAGTTCACTTCATTTGGCTGCTAATCCTGTGTACCATGCCACGACTAAGCATATTGAAGTGCACTATCATTATGTTAGAGAAAAATTTCTTAGCAAGGATATTCAATTATCCTATGTATCAACTCATTTGCAATGTGCAAATATACTCACCAAAGCATTGGATGGAACAAAGATGAGAATGTTCAAACTGATGATCGGGCTGCAAGAGATCAAGGAGCAATGAAGATCAAGAGTGTTAGGCTTGAGGGGGAGTTGTTGGTGCAATTAAGCCCAAGCCAACATAATTGATCACTTGACATTATCTTGATGCATTAGCATTATACTTGGAAAGCTTCATATGTACAAGCTCTTGTAACTTTGCTTGTGAAATTACAGTTGTAAAAGGTCATTAAACCCACGAGGAGTTAGGAAGCATATAATCTTGTGATTGTTGGTAGTTGAGTCAAGAGAGAATCAATCCTATACTTTAGGATGCACTTTATTGGTAGAGATTTGAATTTGAATTCAAATCTTGGGCTCAAACAAAAGCTATAAAAGAGGACATGAAAAGCCCACATGTATCTCGAGGTTCAGAGATCATTTCCATGTACTTTCATTGAGAAGAGGAGCTCACCTCATAGCTCACTCTTTCCACACTCATTGAGCAATGCCTTATTGCCAATGACATTGTATTTTTACTTGATTTAATTCATACATGATCATTACTTCTTACTCTCATATCTCTATCACACTCCATCAGAACAATGAATTTGTTTGAGCTGGTTCTCACTGTGTAGTGCATCATTTTGTGTGATTTAAAGCAGGACATCTTTCGCATACTATCTAATTTAATCCTACAAAGTTTCGTTGGTAATGCTTCTCATGATCATAAGATATCAATCAATCTCTTCTCACTAGTCTGTGACTATCAAGGCCCATAAAAGTCGGGAAGCATGCTTAACTTGCTAAACATATTTCTCTGCATATAGTTCATCATTTTCGATGAAATCACTCATTACTGGTAGCTTGTTAAGCTAGTTGAAGTTCCCCAAAAGGAGTTTTATTAGTTGCTACTGCACTCAGAGAATTGTGCAAAACTCTAAGTAGGTGTCTTAACCAAAATAGCAAGTTCTAGACCTTTGATCATATGCCTACCTATCTGTTTTGATCCTATCATTTGTGCATCACCTTCCAACCAACATATGTGATCATTTATGCTTATTAGCTAGCTAAAGTGACCCACAACACTCTCTAACCATTACTTATAGTAGGTGTGAAGCAGGTTTTAGCTACATCAATGCATCTCTTGTGATTATCCACCATCTCTTTCAACATATAGAACCATCAAGGTTCTTTTTAATTTTATATATCCACCTTGAACCAATTATCTTCATATCTGTCTTCTTGAGAACTAGATCCCAAGTGTGGTTTTCTTGCAATGCTCCTACTTCTTCCTATGTGGCTTCTCTCCACTCTTTCATCTTCTTAGCCTCTTCAAATGAAGAAGGCTCCTTTGCCATAGATTCTTTAGTGATGTACACAAAGTGCTTTGTGACTAAGGATGTATCATATCCATACCTTATGGGCTTCTTACTTTACCTTTGTGATCTGTTTAAAACTTGATTGGAAGACTCAGGTGGATCCTCTTATTTCTTGTATTTGAACTTGTCTCTTGACTTCTAAGCTTTGAAATAAATTTGCTCCTCATCTTCTGAGTTGATGTCCTCTGCTTGGTGTTGGTCTTCTTGAGTTAGGGTTGGAAAATCATTTTCTAAATCATATGGCAATTCGACTTTCCTGCAATCATCTTACCATCCAATGATTTGGATGGAAGCTTGTTGACCAAATAGGTAGCTATAGAAACAACCTCTTTCCATAAATAATTAGGTAATTTTTTCTCATTTAACATAGACCTAGCTGCTTCAACAATTAACATGTTCCTTCTTTGTGCCACTCCATTCAATTCAGGAGTATACGTGGTTGTTACTTTCCTCGTTATGCCTCTGTCATGTAGAAATAGATCAAACTCATGTGAAAGGTACTCACAACCTCCATTAGACCTGATTCTCTTCAAGATCCTTCATGTTTGGTTTTCAACTAGTGCTAAATGCTTCTTAAAACATGTAAATACCTCATCCTTATGCTTCATGAAATAGAGGATTGTTCACCTACTATAGTCATCAATAAAAGAGACATAGTACCTTGAGCTTGAGATGGATGAATCTTTGCTAGGACCCCACACATCAGTGTGTATAACCTCCTGTTGCTCTAGCACAATGGTAAGTACCACGTTAAGAAGCTTCACCTCCTTAATTGTCAATCTGCGGAAGAGATAGGAGTGATATGAAGATCGTGAATGTGAGATGAAGTGAGAGTGAAGGTGAGAAGCACAAAGATGCACACACACATACACACACACTACGAAGAGACAAGCAAGACACAATGGAAGGTGAGAAATTAGCTCTATTACTCAAGAACACTATTACAAGCTCAAAAGAACTCTAACCTCAAACAAGCTCACACTAACCACCCTCAAAAATGAGCTCTCTAGCTCTTTTTATAGTTTCTAGACTAGTTTTGACCGGTTTCACATCTAGTGACCGGCATAGTTAAAAATTAGGTCCTAGATGTTATTTGGGAGGGTAAATGGTATTTAAAAATAACGAAAATTGGTACGCGCATTCTACCTAAGCTCCTCAAGCTCGAGGACTCCTCGGCTTGCACAAAATGGAGCTATGGATTACAAAATGGGGTTTTCTATGTTACATATGTTACAATAGTGATAAAAATCACTGTTGGAGGTTTTTGGAAAGTATTTGAAAACATAATTATTTGAAAAACGATTCGACTGGCTCCGTGCTTTGTCGTTACATGCTTCCGTGTCGTCTGTGCCTCTGGCTGCTTCCAACACCCCCCTCCCTCTCACTTCTGTCGTCCCTGACAGAATCTTGTTGTGAGGTCTGCCGGATATAGTTCTGTAGGAGGTCTTGAGCGAGGGTGTGCTCGGAGATACGAATGCCTCGGGCCAGATCTGCCTCGAGTTTCTCCCAGTCGATTGGTTGCGGTTCTTCCGGTGGCGGGAGCTGATAGTGTGTGGAATAGACCATTCGTTCACAGTCAAATAAGTGTAATAAATGTGTATGCTTGCTTATGAATACCTCTGAATGGTATTCCCAGAAGCCGGTTGTGAACATCTCTTCGAATGTCTGCTTGTAGCACGCCGGTAGGTACTTTATTCTGCAGTGCCAGGCATAACACACCTGTAGCGATGGCGTTGTACTCATATCATATACCAGGTCAAAATTGCCATGCTCAAAGCCCGGGGTGTTGACATGTGGTGCCTTGACGCGTCGGAAGACTTTAAAAATCATTTGCATCATGTCAAAAATTTTGACAGTCATATGCGCCGCTATATCATCCATATGCTTTAATCTAGGGAGCCAGTGGCGAATTGTAGCCATCATGTAGCCAACAGTTGGTAACTCAATGGGTGGCTTAAAATAGGGGTAATTCAACCAGTCTTGGCACTGCTTATTGTTTTGTACCTTAATAGCAAAGGCAGTCCAGGAGCGGCATTGTGGCACTGGTCCCCAACACGGATTGTACTTCAAATGCAAAGGTGCCTTCACCCATGTACTCATCATCTCTGGATACTGCTGTAGTAAATCTTTTCGCCACTCTCGTTGATAGATCCTTCCTTTCTGTGCATCTGGTGGTAGATCAGCCGCCTCGAATTGAGTTGCATGCGATGGTTTTTTACCTGTCTCTTTCTCAATGGCTAACTGGTATTCGGCCATTAACATGAAATACGGTTTATACTGTAACTCATGCCTAGATATGTATCGTCGCGGGGCCAAATGAGCAAAGAATGGAGATTGTAAAATTCTTTCTTCTATCATCGCCATGGCATGTAATTGTGCCTCTACTCTAGCTGAGTGCGTTGTTCCAAGTTCCTCAATTGTCTTCATCCACGCGGGGGTCGGAAGTTCGTACGTCATCTGACCTTCGGCCGTGACGCGTCCGCCTGGGATGGGTTGTGGCTCGTACGCTTCTTCAAATGTTTCCTCCACCGGGATGGTGACCGTTTCTTCTTCAGCTGGTAGCTCAGGTGGGGAATCTGGCCTTGGTGGTGCTTCATATACTGCAATCCTTGATTCAAGGGTCGATACTTGGGCCCGTAATGAGTTGAGTTCCTCTAGGAGGTCAGGAGAGGGGTCCACAGGTGCTGGTATGTCTTGGTGTGCCGGTTCTCGTAACTGGAGTAATTTGTGATCTTCTTTGAGTTTCTGTAACTCCTCGTTCATGCGGTCGTATTCATCTAGCAATCTTACATGATCGTCTAGCAGCATCCTCATCGAGTCTGAAGGAATGGCTTTGAACCTGCTAGGACTGAGTGGTTGGTCTGGGTGGTCGAGCGCTGCTTCTAAGTTTTCTCGGTTCTGATCCTGTAAGCGCTGGTTTTCTTCCTTGGCAGCTACTAGGTGTCTTCGTAGTAAGCCCATGTTTCGTGTTAGCGTTGCATTGCGGGCTGTCTGGGCTCTTAATAAGTTATCCAGGTCAGCAGTGGCTTCCTTGGTCTTTTCTTCGCTTTCTAGTTCTAATTTATGATAGGCCTCGCGTAATTCCTGGTATCGGGTGTTCAGAGAGGCATTCTCAATAGACAATAAATTAAGCTGCGACTGTAAGTCATTGGTAGTCCTCTGCAGCTGCTGATAATTATCACCAAGAGATGTGAACTCATCTCTTACTTGCGTCATACACATGAACATCTGTCGGAATGCATTATCTACAGTGGGTGATAGTATTAATGGGGTGCTAAATGAAGATGCAGTTGGTGTAGATGCAACGGGAATGGGGAATGGGGGTGGGAAGGTGGATGATGTAGTGATTGTTGAAAATTGTGATGTGCCTAAAAATGTTTGTGCCGGGAGTGAAGTGAGTGATGGTGCAGTGGGTGGTGAGATGTCCATGTCAATGGACGTATCTAGTGCGGTGACCGTGAATATGGGTGTGATCGTGGGTGCTCGTGCTGGTGTAAATACGGGATTTACAAAGGTTGAGGGGTAATTTACAGGGGGGCTGGCTGGAGCAGCTTGGTGGAAAGGGGAAAGAGGGGTTACAGTGGGTCGGGGAGGTGAGACGGGGGAGAAGGTTAAGGGCGGGGGGAATGGGAAAAGGGGTGTTGGAGTTGTGGGGAAAGATGGAAAAGATTGATGAAGGAATGGGTTGGGTAGAAAGGTGGGAGTGGGAGGGGGTAGACTAGGGCTAATGGGCGCAGAATTGTGGGGTTAGTGGTCGTAAAGACAATTTCTGCAACACCACCGGCGAATGAAGATGTTGGTCTGGGGGAAGGAGGGTGAAGAGGGGAGGCTAGATGGACGGGCGGTGAAAGAGGAGCGGTTGGGGTGGTCGGTACTTCAGTGACTACTGAGGTTTGTACAGCTGTAGCGCGGGGTGGGGAATCTACAAAGATGGTTTCTACAGCCAACGAACTTTCGGGGATGAGGCGTGCCTCCCTGGCTTGTTCAGAAGACTGTGCTCCTATTGGTACACGAATGTATTCGCCGGGCTTTGAAAGTAGTCGTACTCTGCGGGGGTCAAACTGTGGCAGTGGCTTTCTTTGCAAGTACCTGAGTGCTTCGTTGGAGCCTACTGATTTGACTAACTCTCTGAATCCTTTGATGTATGCGTCTTCGAATCCGCCTGTGACAAGTTCTTGTTCTATTATTGTTTGACTCTCTTCCTCTGTCAGCTTTTTGCGTGCCCAAACTTTTTCCATAGTTCTATACAGCTTCTTGATAGCTAGTGTGTAAGCTGCTGCTTCGTAGGTTTCATCTTCATGGGTACTTGTATCACCATGTGTGTCTGTTTGTTGGCCTTGGCCATCTGTCTGTTCATGCTCTTGGGATTCATGTGTTCCCTGGCTAGCTTCGTCGTCTCCTTCGTCGTCATCGATTGCTGTTCTTTCGTCATCAGAGCTGGACACGATCTCTCCTTGTGGCTGATCCCTGGGTGTGGTAGGGTAGCTAGGCCTTTCAAATTCTTGAGAAAACAAATGTCCTTCTGAAAACTGGAACTCCTTGGACAATGCATCGGGCATCTCAAAATCAAAAGTTTGGTCCAGTGGCTCTGCTTGTCCTGGTTCTAAATGCGGTATTGGAAAAGAGAAAGCTTTCGCACCAATAGTGGTGGGAAGTTCAGCTGCTGTGGTGATAGGTTCTGTGGTTGTGGCTGTTTGAGGTGCAACAGTACTTGTGGTGCCCTCCGGCGTAACTGGTCTTGATAACCGTATACGAATTGGTGGTATCGTGGGAGTGGCTGCTGTTGGTGACTGCTCTGGAGATGGTTGTGGCGAGGGTGATTCTGGGACTTGTAGGCATGGGATAGTACCTCTCATCCGCTTTCCGGCTCTACCTTTGCTAGACTTTCTAGCCTTCCTCGTGGTGCCTTTAAATGCTTTGAGTTCCTCACTGGTCATGGCACGCTCAATTGGTAAGTCATACGCCAAGCACATATATATGATCCTGGTGAGGGCGCAGCATCCATTGATTACCTTCTTTCGCTCCCATCTATGTTGTGCCAAATAGAGCTGATCAATTATCCAGCTAGCTAGATCAACCGTTTGAGGTCCAGTACATGCTAAGTACAATCCAAACCAGATTCTCTTGTGGGGCATGGTAAAACGATCCTGAGCTGGGAAAGCAAAGTGCTGCATGCATATCCGTAATGGCTTAGAGAGCTCAGGTGTAATAGCAAAAATATCCTCCCACTTAGTTACGTCACCACGTTTCATCTGCTCTGGGACTAGCCGTTCTTTCTCCGTTGGAGTGTGTGTTCCATGTATTTTTAGAGCTGCGCGAATCAAATCTTTAGACAAATAGAACCTTCTAAATTTACCAAGGATGGTAACATGAATGTGCCGGGTAGATCCTTGTTCTCTGAAGCCGTTAAGGTGGTTACCAAGTAAAAACATCTGTAAAAATCGGGTTTAGGTAGAGGGTCACTAAAGTATTCTGTAAATCCCGCTCGTGCCCAAACGTGCGTTAAATCTTGTGTATTCTGCAGTCCTTCAAATTCTCTTGAAAAGAACTGGTACTTGGTCCATGTGCGAAGATCAAATGCCAAATTGGCCTCAAATATGAAATCAGCATCTGCTAATGGTCCTGCTAGGCCTTGAAACCAATGAGAGTTACGATGAATCTTCTCGGTATATCCTCTAGGAGGATCATTGATTGGCATGGGTCCTAGAAAACCTTGAAACTCTGGTGGTTGCACCGTAGGATAAGATTCTGCTAGTAATTCTCCAATAGTGGCCATCGGTGCACTGGGGCCAGCCTCTGATGGTCTTGCTTCGGTTTGCATGATGACTGATGAGCTAATGGAAAAGATCTGCTACAAAAGATTAACACATTAGTATGGAAATTAATTATGATCCCATTAAGGTGAGACCGCAATCCCTTTCCATAACCGATGTGTAACCCGTGTAGCCAAATGTCGTGAAGTGATTGATGCAATGATTATTTGCAAAACTAATGCAGGTCTCTAGACGCCTACATGGTTCAGATTATGCATACATTTCTTGATGAGCTTTTATTATGCATGATGTGGGGTTTGGGTGTATGAATTTATACAAGGTTTGGTTGAAGGTGAATTAGTACAAGGGTGGAGTTTAAACGGGGTGGGAGAATTGTTAGATAATGGGGTACAAGAAGACGTCTGGATACGTTTCGGTATCCATTTCCTAAGAGTCTTGGAGTGGGTGGTATGTTTCTCCTGAGGGACAAAAAGTGGTATCGGGTTTGGTGGTATTGAAGGATGAAAAGATTTCGGAGGGGTATATATTACATGGCTTGAGGGTGGGGCTATAATACATTGTTTGGGTACCCAAATCTGCATGGGTGTGGGTCTATGGATAAGGTATTTCTTGGCGATCCAAATCTGTCGAGTATTGGTACTTGTAGAAGAAGATCGAGGGGATTTTGGATGCTGACTCTACTTCTGGTGAAACTTTGACATGTTCTCTTCTGCAGTGTTGCCAATAGCCTGTGGTTGCTGTCCTTTTGGCACCCATATTTGTTTCGTGCCACTTGTTCTGTGATGTTGATACTTCTGCTTTCTTTGCCTTGCCTGGTGGTGTTGTCGGTCTGGGTTCCTCTGTTGTGGTTGACTCGTTCGTGGTTGGGTTTGAGAGGTCCATTGGACGCTCTGCTTTGGAAAAGAAGGGAGATCCAAAACTTGCGTGACCTGCCCATTAGGAAGTGATTCGTTATTTATCTTTAATCTAGGCCAGTCCGCAGCAAGTTTGGAAGGATGAGCACCGTAGGGTGTTGTGCTCATTTGGCCGCTGATGCAACCCACCTGACCGCTGATTGTGTTCATCTGCCCTAGCGGTTGGGTAGCTGCCCCTTCTAGTTTGCAGGAAGCCTCAGGGAAGATCTCCTGTCGTCCTTCTGATTGACAACTATCCATAGCCAAGCCCGAGTGGGTTGGAGTAGATGTAACGTGATTGGTCTGACCCAAGATCTTCCGGTCTTCCGTCGCATGCGTTTCATAGGGTCTAGGGTTACAAACCTCAATCGAAATGCAATTAGGGAAGTCAAGCGGTATCACTCGCTTCTGCTCTAAGGTTCCAATTTGTAAGGAGCCTTGTCTAAGATTTAGGTCCACTGAGTGATCGTATAGCCAATCTTGGCCAAGGATTAGGGGTTCTATCAGGTCGTCATCATGGCACACTAGTAGCTTCACTGTCATGGTCACATCCTTAATGAGGATAGGAAGGTCCATCTCACCCATGCAAGGGGTTTCCATGCCTCCTAGCCCTATGAGGTATGCTTCAATTGGCCGCATTTCTATTCCTGAATCCTTATAGTGGGACCATCTAATCGCACTAGTCGCAGCACCTGAGTCAATTAAAGCCCTGAGCTCTTGGCAAGGGTTGCCGTGCTCTAGCCTGACTGTAATGAATGGTCTCCTGTCCACTATACTAGGATGAGTGGTTGACTTTACTTGACACATGGCCATGGGGTATCTGGGTGTAGTTTCCAGATGGTTATAATGTTCTCTCCCTAGTCCTTGTCTTCTTAACTTCATGCGTTTAATGCGTTCTATTGCTTCTGCCTGAGTTTCTGCTCGTATTCTATTTTCTTCCTCCTTACGCTTCTTTGCCAACGTGAGTCGTCTAAGCATATCCTCAGTAAGAGGTTCCTGATATAGCTTGACTCTATAGCCACTAATATAATTAGGCATTATATCTCCTTCTAATGTGGCTAATTGTACTGCTCCGCTTGTTGAGAGTCTGTTAATCATCATAGGTCCATAACCTCGCTTTTCTAACTTACGTGTGTGTTGCTTTAGCGTATATACTAGAACTAAATCTCCTTCTTTTAGGCCTTTATCTTTCACATGTGCATCAAAATATGCTTTCTGTCGATTCTTCGCTGCATATATTCCTGCTGCTGCCTTTAGCCTGGTTTCTCCTAATCGTTCCAAGTCCATTATTCTCGCTGATAATTCATGGCCGGTCCACTGATGTTCTTGTGCAACCTTAAGGGTCGGTATCAAGAAGTCCAAAGGAAGCACTGCATTCTGACCAAAAACCATCTGAAAGGGAGTTGCATTGAGTACGGTCTTGTAGGCCACTCGATATGCCCAAACAGCGTGGTGTAACTGTTTGTCCCAATCTGAACAGTTGTTGTTCACGAGTTTCGTCAGTACGTTACAAAGGATCTTATTAGTGCTTTCAGCCTGACCATTGGCCTGAGGATGATATGGTGCGGATTTCTTGTGAATCACCATAAAATCCTGTAACAAATATTCAATGACTTGGTTTAGAAAGTGAGTGCCTCGGTCGCTCACTAACTCTATAGGCAATCCATATCTTGTAAAGACATTCTCAAATAAGAATTTTGCAGTTGTGTGTGCATCATTCTTTTTCGTGGCTTTTGCCTCTACCCATTTCGTCAGATAATCTGTGGCAACAATAATGTATTCAGCATGTGTACCTTTTGCAGGGGGGTTAATGGGTCCTACAAAGTCTATACCCCACTTAGAAAATGCACGTCCGCCCATCATGGGTTTCAATGGCATTTCGTCTCTGCGAGTAGGAAACTGAGTTCTTTGGCACACATCACATCTCTTTACATAGGTATGCGCATCCATGTGAAGAGTGGGCCACCATAATCCTGCAAAGAGAATGGCTTTGATTATCCTATCGGGTCCAAAATGACCTCCTGCAACACCTTGGTGTGCAGTCTCTAGTATGCTCAGATAATCGCTCTCATGAACACATTGTCGTAGATATCCATCTCGTCCTCTTTTGTATAGATTATCGCCAATAAGTGAATAGTCGTGAGCTTCCTGCTCTAGACTGCGTTGTCGAGCCAAGGTCATTCCTTGAGGGAATGTGTTCGTCCTCAAGTATGTCACTAATTGTTCACTCCACTCTGGTGTGAGAGACACGTGATACAATGTAGCATGCTCTACTGGTGGTCTTTCACAACAAACATTGCATTCCTTACACAACCTGTAGACATCTGCTTCCATCGAAGGCCAATATACTCCTAATCTATGCAGAGTCTGTAATGTTCGATGTTTTGCATGATGTTGCTTTAATGCACCTATGTGTGCTAATTGCAACCAATTCGCATGTTCTGATTCATCTACACAACAAGCAAGAATATTTTGATTATCCTGTTTATATATGCTTCCTGCCATTATTTGGTATCTGTGAGACTTGGTAATCTCTCCTTCTTTGATCTTTATCCTAGGATTCTTGGGTCCATATGTGAGAATAGGGACTAAAGGCTTAGCCCATTCTGGTGCTATCTCAAGGTTAAACAAATATGCATCTGGTAGATCATCCGCTACTCCTTGAGGAGCTTCTCCTGAGGTTAATCTTGAAAGGTGGTCAGCTCTAAGATGTGTCTTTCCTTTCCTGACTACTACTTCAAAATCATACTCCATGAGTAATAGAAACCAACGTATCAATCGTCCTGTGTTACATGGTTTGTTGACTAAGTACAATAGTGCTTGATGATCTATAAAGAACTTGAATTTGTTGGCCAACAAGTAGTGCCTAAACTTCTTTACTGCGTAGATCATCCCTAATCCTTCTCGTTCCATCGTGGTGTAATTTCTTTCTGCTGCGTTCAATTTTCTGCTCGCGTAAGCTATGGGGAGATCTGTATTACCTTCATTCATGGGTTGTGCTAACACACATCCTATGGCATAATTGGATGCATCCACATGTACATGGAATGGCTTACTCCAATCGGGGGTTGTCAATATAGGTGCTGAGCACAAGCGTCGTTTGAGTTCATTGAATGAATTTTCACATTCATCTGTCCATTCAAAGTTGGTTAAAAGAGAGTACAAAGGCTTGGCTATGATTGCATACATGTGTATGAATCTCCTATAATATCCGCAATGGCCCATAAATGCCTGTACCTCTTTCACATTAGTTGGTCTAGGTAATTCTGCAATTACCTTCACCTTTTCTTCATCCGTAGAGATTCCATTTTTTGACACAATGTGTCCTAGAATTTTGCCTTGTCTAACCATGAAAACGCACTTTTCTGGGTTCAAACAAACTTGATATTCTCGACATTTGTCAAATATTTGCCTTAACTCTGGGATATGCGTCTGTTTTACATTTGAATGAGCACATAAGTCATCGACATAAACTTCCAAACTCTTGCGTAAGAATTCCTTAAAAACATGACACATGAGTCGCTGGAAAGTGGCGGGTGCATTGGTTAAGCCAAATGGCATTACACGAAATGCAAATATGCCCCATTCAGTGGCAAATGCCGTCTTGTGTTGATCTTCTAGAGCAATGGCTACTTGATTATAGCCTGAGAATCCATCAAGAAAGCTGTAAACTTCCTTGCCCGCAACTCTTTCCAATAGATGTTCTGTGATAGGAAGAGGATAACTGTCTCTAATCGTGGCGGCATTAACTTTTTTAAGGTTAATACACACACGCAATTTTCCATTCTTCTTGGGCACAACCACAATGGGGGATACCCATTCGGTATGCTCAATTTCGTAAATGAATCCTGCTTCTATCAAGCGATCTATCTCCTCTTTAATCTTCGCAGCGTAGTTATCATTGTACGTGTACGGTTTCTGTTTCGTAGGTTTTGCATCTGGAGTCATAGGGATTCTATGAGAACATATATCTGGATCTACTCCTTTCAAATCTTTGTAACTCCATGCAAAAACATCTCTATATTCGCGCAATAGGGCAACTAGCTCTTCTTCTTCTTCCTTCGTCAAATCATGCCCTATGTATGTACATTTTTCTTCTTCTCCTTCGATAGCAACTATTATTTTCTTGGTTTTCTCTCGGTTATCATATACTTGTCCGTCATTCGCCTTTCTATTAGGCATTCGTACCATGATTCTTCTATCTTCGATTTCATATTTCTTGAAGTTCTCGGGTACTTCAAACAAAGATTCTTCTTTTTCTGACATGGTTTCTTTCTTCTTTCTTTTCTTGCCTTCACTCTTAGTAGTCACTTGAGTGGCTAACCTTACCTCATTCGTAATTTCCTCGTGTCTCTGAGTGTGAGTCTCTACTTCGAAGAAATATTCTTCCTCTGATGCAAAGGGTGGGTCCATGATAATTGATTCTAAATCAAAATCGCTTGCATCCTCAAATGCATCAGTGTTAGGTTCACACTCTTCTAAAATTGCATCGCACATGATTGGCTCTATCGTGAAAACTGAGATATCATAGCCATCCTCGTCACAGTGGGGTGTCCATTGTTCTTCATTGATGGCTACATCCATGGTTGCTAGGATTTCTGCCCAACCATGGGGTTCAAACTCTTCGTCTAGGAATACTACAGGTGCATAGGCTGGATCTTGAAGGGTTCGTGGATGTTGTTCTGCACCTAAGGTCCTTGCTTCTAATCTTTCTT
Source organism: Ceratopteris richardii (assembly GCA_020310875.1). NCBI lineage: Eukaryota > Viridiplantae > Streptophyta > Polypodiopsida > Polypodiales > Pteridaceae > Ceratopteris > Ceratopteris richardii. The sequence continues at coordinate 36,808,610 of CM035440.1, forward strand.
CCTCTTGTTTGGCCACTTTACACATCCATAAATGAGTATCCTCATGCAACCAAGAAGGATCTGATTCTAATGAGTGCACGGATTCCGTCTCTACTGGTGTCTTATGGATGGTATTCCATTGTATTGGGGGTACATCTCTATGTGAATAGTCTTTAAGATTGAATTTGGTAGTCACTCCTAAATGTTGCAAGTACAAAGAATTAGTTCCCCAATCTTGTACAATTTGCAACTGACGCATGAATGGTCGTCCCAATATCATCTCATATGCATGATTTTTTGCAAAGTCACAAATGGCGAAAGTATGCTCAAATTCTACACCACAAGTGGTGAGAGATATGCCTTCTAGTAAGCCTAATGGTTTTTCTATGTGTCCGTCAGCCATTTGTAGCTTCATCCTGGTGGGTCTTAATGCTGGCTTACCCCAACGTTTCCATAAAGCGGTGGTAGCGATGGCTACTCCGGCTCCTGAATCTAAGATGGCTTTCGTGGTGTAGCCATGATGGGTTATCGGAAGATACGTGTTACCTTCCTCTCCTTCGCTTACATCTCCGATCTTTTCTACGGGTATCTCTGGTACCTTATTTTGTGATCCTATTTGTGAGGGAGTAGTAGCAAGCTCAGGGAATTGATTTGCTACATGTTTCCACAATTTTGGTTTTACCTTTAATAACTCCTCCAGAGTAAGGTTACATTGTACTTTGGTATTCTTGATCACTTCCGTGTTTCTAGGGATTACTGATTCTTCATTCCTCACTATTATCGTGGGTGCTCTCATACTAATAGACTTTGCTTCCCAAGGTCCTGTGAACTGAGGTAATTCTTGTAAAGAATTAGATTCATAGCCTGTGTGTTCACTCAGTTGTTCTTCCTCTACATCATCGTATATAGAGGGAATGTCTTGAGGAAATTGCTCCTGCAAGTCATCTATTTCTTGAATAGGAGGATGAGTCCCTTGTTCTTTTCTCCATTTCTCTTCTTGGATCTCTCTCAAAAATTCATGTGAGTACCTATGTATGGAAGAAAGGTTGTCTTGACTTTCTGAGTTGGGTACTTGAGACAGGGATGGTGCATTCCTTTCCTGTGTCTCTGGGACAATAGGGTTCCTAGGCTGATCTTTTTTCTCTTTGCTCTCTATCAAGTATTCTAGCCTCTCCATTAGTCCTTGAAAGTGTAATTCCAGTTTTGCCATGTTATTCCAATTAAGATATCTAGAGGCTTCGAACAAAGCTTGTGCTAGTTCTACCATCTTCATGCAAAGTTTAGTTCTCTCAATTTCTAGATCACCTCTAGGGTAGTTTTTACTCATTTCAGCTACCTGAGGTCCTTCTTTTAATCTAGCCTGATATGCACGAAACATCATGTCTAGATTTTCTGGTATGGTTTCCGCTAAAACTGATCCTAATTTCTGAGCTGGATTCTCTTGATTCAATTCCTGTGAAGTCAATTCTTGGATTTTGGCTCTCGATTCCTTCAAACTTCCTTCCAACTCACTTATCTTTTTACTCCATTTTCTCTTTATTCTTTCTCTAGAATCTTTCCCAGATTTTGTCTTTTTACTGCTAGATTCTGCAACTTCACTGGTTCCGGCTACTTTCTCTTGATTAAGCTTTTGGTTCTGCAAGAGCGCCTCGGCTCTTGTTATAGCTTGGCACGTATGTAGGGTTGGATCCATCTGCGTTATTTACAATACCTATCACATTGATCGGTGTCACATTCGAAGCATTAACAGGGTTCTTAGGACAATCTTTGATTATGTGCTCTTTGCCACAATCGGCACAAAAGCCTTGGATGTTATAGTACTGTGATTGTCCTGCTATCGGGGGATGTGGGCAATCCTTTATGAAATGATCTCCTTGGCACCTAAAGCATGGTCCTCTAGGGCCCTGTGGTCTTTGTTGTCTCAATTGGGGCCGTGGATTTGGGTTTGTGTACATCACATTAGCATAGTCTGGCTCCCAACTAGGTTCCACTGGTGGACTATCGTAATGATATGTTTCTACGTGTTCTGGTGACTCTGTGTAATATGCGGGTGGACTATCTACATGCGTAGAGTCAAAACTGTTTGAGTGTGGGTCACTCTCTGTGATCAAAGGTGAAGAAGGCACTAAGGCCCTACTTAGGTTCTCTTCTGTAGCAGCGTATTTGACTGAGATGACATTTGCTGGTGGGGGTGGCTGCTGAGCTAAGACAGGTTGAGGTCTCTGTTGAGCCTGGTATGGGTAGTTCTGAGGAGGCCTATATTAATAAGGCTGAGCATTGTATTGACCTTGATACCTACCTGGCTGCTGGTATGCTTGTGGGTAGTTCTGTCTCACAATCTGTTTGTTGTACGGGCAGTCTTGAGCCGTATGATTCGTGTATCTTCTCTCAATTGTACAGTATTGGCCACTAGGGTTGGCTTGAGGTTGTGGTGCATTGGGACACACATTTGCCATATGATCACCACCACAGGTGTAACAACGCTTGTTCATTAGCACCCTAGGTTTACTAGAAACTCCTAGTTTCTGGGCCACTTTTCTGCAAGGTCTTCTATTGAGCTAGACAATTTTGTGGATGCTAGAGATGAACAGTGTGAGTCCTTATAGACCTTTGAGAGTTCCAACTCGTCTCCTAAGTTGTCCTCAATGTCTATACAAATTCTTACACATTGCTCTAGCGTTCTGGGTTCTTTTAGGTACACATAGGAGTGCAGTTTAGAGCTCAAAAAGCCATCTAAAAACAATGACACTTGCTTGGCTTGTGAGGGTAGCTCTTGCATTGAACATCGTTCAACATATTGTCTAAACCTACGTCCTGCCAGTCTGACTGTTTCCTGAGGGGTTTGTTTAAAGCTATGAATCAACGAAGACGTGTCATGTCTAACCCCACTTTTAGAGAATTCAGTGATGAATGACTCTAAAAAGTGATGGATGTCTCTAAATTGCCTTTGTTGCAGAGGTTGGAACCAAGTTAAAGCGGTGTTCTTTAACGTTAGTCCAAATGCGTTGTATTGCGTGAACATGTCTTCGACTTGTTCCGCTCTTAGTACTTGCTTGAATTCTGCGACATGGTCATAGGGATCTCCTGTCCCATCAAAGTAATTCTTCATTGATTTCACAGTGGGTCTCAGTATTCTTGCGTGTTCACGTGGTCTAGGTAGAGGAAAATCATCTCTACCACCTGGTATTCCATGATCTCTTTGTCTATCCGCTCTATTAGTGTCCGTGGTTGTTTTATCTCTCCCTATGGGGTGATTAAAGCTTACTTCCAGTCTCTCTTTATTTCCCTCTCTTTGATTTCCATGGGCTGCTGATGTTCCTGCCCCTTGTTGACTTGTATTCATGTTCGTCCTAGATGGAGGGAACACCAATTCACCTCTCCATGTGTATGTGTTTTTAGCGCAGTCAGGCACCACAAAGACTCTTTCTGAAGTCTCATCAAGGTATACAACCTTTCCAGGTGTATCCGGGTCCTTGAACTCGTATATAGTGATGATACCTACCTCACTAAGTATTTCGGTCTTGTATCTCCAAAAAGCTTCATCAGTTTCTTTATTTACAAACAACTCTATGCTTCTGTTGTCTTGAGGGATCCATTCCGGGATTAGTACTCGTGTCAGTACAGATTTCCCTCTAGGTGTTCTAGGCTCTTCTAATGGTTCTTTTCCTTGAGATTTTGCTTCCGTTTCTGGTTGAATCACGCCAAACTCGTTGGTATTGTTTGGCTGCGTACTTAAGATGTACATCGTTCCTTCCTTGTCTATGTACGCGTCTCTCTCGAATTTCACCACTGGACGTTCCAATCCAATGGGTTGATCGGGGTTGTGCATTTGCACCACTTGCCTTCGCAAACCATCCTCATAGATGCGAGCACCTAATCGGTTGGTTCGGAGAAACTCTAGTTGTGTTCTATAGGGTCCTTCAGGTTTTTCTAAATAGGCTACATTCGACCCTTCTTATGGTCTTTCTGTGCTAAATGCCATTTCTGAATCACTCGTGTCTGAGCTCTCGTAGGGGTAACTAGTGTTCAATTGCTGAGCCCACGATCGTGCAGTAGTTCTTACACTTGCCTCTGATGATCTAAGGCTTCGCCGGTCTGACTTGCCTATATGTTTGCCCGATCTAAGGTTCATTAATTTTCTTCCTTGCACACTCAGTACACGCTCAGATCGTCAATGATTCTTTGTTATTACTGTCTTGATTCTTTTTAAATTTCTTTAGATTCTTGTCTTAATGTATGCGTCAGGAATTCGACTTTCCGTTATAATTTTGAGTTCTCGTTCCGTCAGACTTAGGTTCTTTCCTTTAGGTTTTCGTGTCACACACCTTTACTTGTAGTCTTAGACTTGAAAGAATTAAATATCTTGAACTTGAGGCGTTCCTATCGTCGTTAATCCACAACACTACCGTTTAGCCTAAGCTAAGAATTGACTGAGGGGGTTGAGTAATCTTCCAAACTCGAGTCAGCCTTTCTGGTTGCTCTGATGCTCAAGAAGCCGCGCTTCCCAAGCTTTATGCCCTTCACTGCCTTGTCTTGGTTGCCTTCGATTGCCCTTGCTAGACCTGGAAAAATCCAATATTAGACCAATTCACAGTTGGATGATCAAGCACTTGAGTATATGCACCTTTTAAGTCCCTTCCCTTTTGCCCAACTTTTCAATGCTTGCCCCCTGGCTTTCTAGTCCCAAACTAGGTCAACCTCAAAATAGCTTTCTAACGAGCTATTAAGCTCAAAAAACGGACTTTGCATGAAAAAGTTATGATCGTTCAGGCCCTGGGGGGTAAAAACTGACAAACCGATGTTTCTCCAAATATGAGCTAAGGGGTCTCCTATGAGTCTAATCACCCAAAAATTTCCCAAAAATAGTCCCAAAATTGGCCAAAAAATGAAACCCTAAAATTTGCGATGGGGGTGCACAATCGCGATGGTCTGAGATGATCGCGATGCTCTGGGACCGTCGCGATGGCATGAGGGTGCACCGTCGCGATGGCGTGAAAGTGCACCGTTGCGATGGCGTGAAAGTGCACAATCGCGATGGTCTGAAGTGCACCGTCGCGATGGTCTGAAGTGCACCGTCGCGATGGTCTGAAGTGCACCGTCGCGATGGTCTGAAGTGCACCGTCGCGATGGTCTGAAGTGCACCGTCGCGATGGTCTGAAGTGCACCGTCGCGATGGTCTGAAGTGCACCGTCGCGATGGTGCGGAAATGGACAATCGCGATGGCATGAGTGTGAACCGTCGCGATGGCGTGAAATTGGACAATCGCGATGGCGTCAATTTGGACAATCGCGATGGCGTCAGTCAACGGTCAACGTGGACAATCGCGATGGTCCAAAGTGAACCGTCGCGATGGTCACAGATGCGATGGCTTGAGCCAATCGCGATGGTCTGAATTTTTGAAGTGTCGCGATGGTGTGAGGGTGTCGTCGCGATGGTCCAAAAAATGAACCGTCGTGATGGTCTAGATTGCCACGTGGCACCGTCGGCGCGATGGCGTGAGCCAATCGCGATGGCATGACACAATCGCGATGGTCAGAGACCGTCGCGATGGTCCGGCCAAGCCGTCGCGATGGCGTGAGCCAATCGCGATGGTGTGACACAATCGCGATGGTCAGAGACCGTCGCGATGGTCCACCAAAATGCAAATTTTGTGAATGCAGCTATGGATTCCTGTAGGCGCAGGTGTGCTCTTCACGCTGGTGTGGTCGCCTTCTCCAAATTCCGAACTTTGCAGACCATCGCGATGGTCTGACACAGTCGGAAATTTCTGACAGAAACTGAAGTTTTTACCTTTTCCAAGCTTTCCTGATGCACTGGAGCACTGTACCTGCAAGAAAACTCAAGAAAGCCAAAGTACACACAAGCACAAAAGCTCTCTCTCACTCTCTCGCATGCACAAATGAGGGGAAATGAGGAGAATGGGTGGATATGGTGAATTTTCTGATTTTTTTGGAGATGAAGATGATGATGCGGTGATGAAGATGGAGTGTGGGGGAGGTGAAAAACACTAAAAACTAAGTAAAAACAACAACAAAAACTGAAATTTTTACCTTCCAACGCCACTTCTTGCTATACTCTTACCATCACACATTCGTCCTAGACTCGATCCCCGGCAACGGCGCCAAATTTGGTGTTGCTCTAGCACAATGGTAAGTACCACGTTAAGAAGCTTCACCTCCTTAATTGTCAATCCGCGGAAGAGATAGGAGTGATATGAAGATCGTGAATGTGAGATGAAGTGAGAGTGAAGGTGAGAAGCACAAAGATGCACACACACATACACACACACTACGAAGAGACAAGCAAGACACAATGGAAGGTGAGAAATTAGCTCTATTACTCAAGAACACTATTACAAGCTCAAAAGAACTCTAACCTCAAACAAGCTCACACTAACCACCCTCAAAAATGAGCTCTCTAGCTCTTTTTATAGTTTCTAGACTAGTTTTGACCGGTTTCACATCTAGTGACCGGCATAGTTAAAAATTAGGTCCTAGATGTTATTTGGGAGGGTAAACGGTATCTAAAAATAACGAAAATTGGTACGCGCATTCTACCTAAGCTCCTCAAGCTCGAGGACTCCTCGGCTTGCAGAAAATGGAGCTATGGATTACAAAATGGGGTTTTCTATGTTACATATGTTACAATAGTGATAAAAATCATTGTTGGAGGTTTTTGGAAAGTATTTGAAAACATAATTATTTGAAAAACGATTTGACTGGCTCCCTGCTTTGTCGTTACATGCTTCCGTGTCGTCTGTGCCTCTGGCTGCTTCCAACACCTCCAAATAATCTTCATGGATGTATCCTTTCCTATTGAATGGTTGCCTATGAGCTTTGCCAAATTGGTAAGCTCCACATTTGTAAATCATGCGCTGCTTGGTCACATTGGGAATGTGTTGCTCTAGCACAATGGTAAGTACCACGTTAAGAAGCTCCACCTCCTTAATGTTAATCCGCAGAAGGGATAGGAGTGATATGAAGATCGTGAATGTGAAATGTAGTGAGAGCGAAGGTGAGAAGCATAGAGATGCACACACACATACACACACACATGTATGAGACAAGCAAGACACAATGAAAGGTAGGAAAATAGACTCTATTACTCAAGATCTCAATTACAAGCTCAAGCTCACACTAGCTCATACAAGTCTACAATAGCTAACCGCAAAATGAGCTCTCTAGCTCTCTTTATAGATTTTAGACTAGTTTTGACCGGTTTCACATCTAGTGACCGACATAGTTAAAAAATAGGTTCTAGGTGCTAATTGAAGGTCTAAACGATGTCTAAAAATAGCCAAAATTGGTAGGTTCGTTCTACCTAAGCTCCTCAAGCTCGAGGACTCCTTGGCTTGCAGAAAATGGAGCTACTAATTACAAAAGGGGTTTTTCTATGTTACATATGGTACAAGAGTGATGAAAATCACTGTTGGGAGTTTTGAAAAGTATTATAAGACATAATTCTTTGAAAAAATAATCTGTGTGGCTCCCCACTACTTCATTGTGATCTGCCTTCACATACTTCCGCATCGTATGTGCCTCTAGCTACTGCCAACACTCCCCTCCCTCTCGCTTCTGTCGTCCTCGACAGAACCTTGTTGCAGGGTCTATCGGATATAATTTTGTAGGAGATCATGAGCGAGGGTGTGCTCTGAAATGCGGATACCTCTTGCAAGATCTTCTTTGAGTTTTTCCCAATCGATGAGTTGAGGTTCCTCTAGTGGCGGGAGTCCGTAGTGCATGGAGTACACTAGTTGTTCACAGGCAAATAGTTGGAGTAGATGGGTGGGCCTATTGATGAACACCTCTGAATGATACTCCCAAAAACAGGTAGTAAACATCTCTTTGAACGTCATTTTATAGCATGCCGGTAGATATTTGATGTGGCAGTGCCAGGCATAACACACACGGAGCGATGGTGTTGTACTCATATCATACGCTAAATCTTGATTGCCATGCTCGAATCCCAGGGTGTTCACATGTGGTGCCTTGATGCGACAGAAGACTTTGAATACTATCTGCATCATGTCAAATATTTTGACAGTCATATGCACGGCTACATCATCCATTCATCATAAGCAAGGGAGCCAATGTGGAATAGTTGCCATCATATAGCCAACAGTGGGTGGTCCGCGAGATGGAGTGAAGTATGGGTAATTGAGCCAGTCCTAGCATTACTTGTTATTCTGTAATTTGATTGCAAAGGCCTTCCAAGAGTGATGATGTGGCATTGGTCCCCAACATGGGTTATACTTTAAATGGACTGGTGCCTTGACCCATGTGCTCATCATTTCTCGATATTGCTGTAATAAGTCCTGGCGCCAAGTTGGTTGAAATATTTCTCCGCTCTGCGCTTCTGGTGGCAAATCATCAGGCTCAAACTGAGTTGCATGGGAGGGTTTCTTGCCTGTCTCTTTTTTGATGGCCAATTGGTATTCTACCATTAACATAAAATATGGCTTGTATTACAGCTCATGCCCAGATATATACCTACGAGGGGCCAAGTGAGTGAAATAAGGGGATTGTAAAATACACTCCTCGATCATAGCCATTGCATGTCATTGTGCTTCTGCCTGTGCTTCCACCCTTGCTGAGTGGGCCTTGCCAAGCTCTTCTACAGTCTTCATCCACGTGAGGGTAGGGAGTTCAAAGGTAGTCTGGCCTTTGACCGTGACATGTCTGCCTGGGATGGGTTGGGGTTCGTAGGCTTCTTCAAAAGTATCCTCCACCGGGATAGTCATTGTTTCTTCATCCGTTGGTACTTCCGATGGGGAATCTGGCCTAGGGGGTGCTTCGTATGTTGCTATTTGTGTTTGAAGAGTCAATACCTAGGCCCATAAAGCGTTGAGTTCCTCGATGATCTCAGGAGATGTGAACGCAGGAGCTGGTGGTACTTTTTGTACAGGTGCTCTCAACTGTAGCATTTTGTGGTCTTCTTTGAGCTTCTGATATGCCTCATTCATGCTCTCATAATCCTCTAGTAGTCTGACATGGTCTTCCAATAGTATCTTCATGGATTTGGAGGGAACAGCTTTGAAACGATTGGGACTAAGGGGTTCATCTGGTTGATCTAAAGCAGCTTCAAGATTCTCTCTATTCTATTCCTGCAAGTGTTGATTCTCTTCTTTTGCTACTGCTAAGTGGCATCTTAGTATATCTGTAATGGCCTCTTTTGTCTTCTGTTCACTTTCAAGTTCAAGTGCGTGGTAGGCCTGGCGTAGCTCTTGGTAGCGTGTGTTAAGGGAGGCATTCTTGATAGTTAAAGAATTTAGCTGCAACTGTAAGTCATTCGTGGTCTGTTGCAGCGTCTGATAACTAATGCCTAGAGATGCGAATTGATCTCTCACTTGTGTCATACATGCAATCATTTGATGGAATGCATTGTCGATTTTGGGTGATAATATTAACGGTGGAGTGAGTGAAGATGTTGTGGGTGTGGGTGTTGATGCAAGGGGAAGGGGAAATAGGGATGGGAAAGTGGATGAAGTGGTGATAGTGGAAAAATGTGATGTGCCTAAATGTGGTGGTGAAATGGATGACGTGAGTGGTGGTGCAATGGGTGGTGATATATCCATGTCACTAGACGTGTCGAGTGCCTTGACTATGAATGGTGGAGTGATAGTGGGTGTGAAAACAGGATTTACAAAGGTTGCCGAATAATTTACAGATGGGGTCTCTTGTACTGCTTGGTGGAGAGGGGAAAGAGGAAATATAGTGGGGCGGGGAGGTGAGACGGGGGACAAGGTCAATGGAGGCAGAAATGGGAATAGGGGTCTTGGAGGGGTGGGGAAGGAAGGGATGGATGGATGGAGAAGTGGACTTGATAGAAGGGCGGAAGTTCGAGGAGGGAGGCTGGGTTGTGTGGGTGCAGAGAGGGTGAGAGGAATTGAGGCAACAAAGGCTTTTGCTACCACACTATTGAAGGATGTGGATGGTTTGGGAGAGGTAGGGTGAACAGGAGAGATGGGAGGGGCCGGAGGTGAAAGAGGAGTAGTTGGTGTGGTGGGTACTTTGACAACAGTGGTGGTATTTATAGTAGAAGTGAGGGGCGGGGAGTCAATGATGATCGTTTCTTCTGCCAAAGACCCTTCAGTAATGAGGCGTGCTTCCTTGGCGTGTTGGGAAGACTGGGCCTCCGTTGGTACACAAATATATTGACCGGGTTTTGATAGTAATCGAATTCAGCGTGGGTCAAACTGTGGTAATGGCTTTCTCTACAAATATCGTAATGCTTCATTAGTGCCTACTGACTTAACCAGTTCTCTGAAACCTTGAATGTAGGCTTTTTTGAAGCCTCCTGTAGTGAGTTCTTGTTCTACAAGCGCTTGGCTTTCTTCCTCTGAGAGTTTTTTGCGTGCCCAAACGGCTTTCATGGTGCGGTATAGCTTCTTGATTGCCAATGAGTAGGCCGCAGCTTCAAATGTTTCATCCTCGTAAGTACTTGTGTCACCTTGAGTGTCAGTGTGTTCTTCCTGTTCATCAGTCTGCACATTCTCTTGAGAGTCATGACTGGCTTGACTAGCTTCATCATCTCCGTCTTCATCGTCAGTTTCTTTCCTTTCTTCTTCAGAACTGGAGACTACTTGCTCTTGCGGTTGATCAGGGGATGTGGTAGGGTAACTTGGGCGTTCATACTCCTGAGAGAAAATTGTCCTTCTGAAAATTAAAATTCATTTGAAAAAGCATCCGGCATTTCAAAGTCAAAAGTTGTATTCATTGGTTCAACTTCCAGGTTGGGTATAGGAAAAGTAAATGCTTCCGCACCAATGGAGGTGGGAATTTTCGCTACTATAGTGGTGCGTTCCTGAAATGAGGTGGCCTGAGAGGTGACTGCACTGGTAGTACCATCCGTAATAACTAGTCGTGACAGTCATATGCGAATGGGTTGTATAGGCGTAGGGGGTTCCGTAGGTGACTGTTCTAGAGAGGGTTGAGGTGACAGGGACTCTAGAACTTGTAGGCATGGGATAGATCCTCGCATGCGCTTGCCTGCCTGTCCCTTGCTAGCTTTTCTGGCTTTCTTGGTAGTTCCTTTGAACACTTTCAATTATTTACTTGTCATTGCATGCTCTATAGGCAAGTCGTATGCCAAACACATATAAACAATTAGCGTGAGAGCGCAACATCCATGGATGACTTTTTTCCTTTCCCATCTCTATTGAGCTAAGTACAATTGATCAATGATCCAACTTGCAAGATCTACTGTTTGGGGCCCTATACATGCTAAATACAATCCAAACCAAATACACTTCTGAGGCTGTAGAGCCCTAACCGGTTGAAACTAAAGGTACAAAGTATTTTTCCTCTTAAGGTTCAAAGGTTGAATCTAAAATCTTAAGGTGCAAAAGTAAAAGAATTAAAAGGAAAGGTGAAGGTGGAAGGCCGTACGCAAAGGTGGAAATAGGCCGCACAATCAAAATTTTATTTTAAAAGTCACTCTTGTTCTAAAGTCACTACAAGACAAAGTAGCGAATCGTTGAGGACCAGTTCAAAAAGACAATCTTGGGACATTGAAAGGACACCAAGATTGTATTGCAGTTAGAGTGCGCGAACCGGCGGACTCTCAAACAAAAAAAGAAGGACAAAGGCTACTCTTGGACATTGAGAGTTGAAGGCAAGAGAGAGCTTCAGAGGAGCAAGAGAGGAAGCAAGAAGAGCCTCCAGTGTGCGACGACATTCAAGAGTGCAAGAGGTGCCAGGAGGAAAGTGTGCAGAGAAGAGAGAAGGCGGGCTGGATTCCAAGAGTTCCAAGGGCTATTGCGTGCGTGCGCAGTGATACCAATTCCTTAGCTTGGCGGAAGCTTAGTGCAAGGTGTGCACAAGGGAAGCGGGAAGCAAGTGAAGGATTGGTGCACGAGAGGCCGCCGCTAGAAGACTTGAGATAATTGGTCTTCAGTAATTGATACTCTCTGAAGTGGTATTTAGTCATTGATTAGACTGTGCGCAGTCATTGTAATTGTTGAAGGATAATTAATATTCAAGGTTTCCAAGAGTATTCCTTTGCAGAAGTTCTCACTATTATTCCATTTTCATCATCTCTTTTTTCTCCTACAAACCCTCAAACTCCTTCTTGTCTCCGAATCCCCAACAAATTTGGCACGCACGGTGGGACATCCAAGGAGCTTTGAGCATAGGAGACTATATATTGCCATTGGAGGACAATATTCCAGTGTTTAAGTGGACTATGAATAGCTCATGACCGCGACTCGGTCACAAACCTTGAGAATCAATTGCAAGCAGACAAGAAGAAAGACGAACAGAAGATCATCGAGTCCACTTTCATCGACTTCATCGGTAGGAAGCATGGCAGGACAGGTGGACCTAGAAATCTTGCTCTCCAGATTAAACATAAAATTCCCCTCCTTCAGAGGTTTAGCCCATGAGGACCCAGATGAGCACATTCGACGATTTCTTTCATTATGTAAGACTAGGGGACTAATGGGTAGGGAAGATGCTTTCTTGATACTCTTCCCCGCCACATTGGAAGGTCTGGCAGACAAGTGGTTTAGCCAGTTTGCTGAAAATCACTTTACCTCTTGGGATTTGATGAAAGAGGCCTTTAAGAATCAATTTCAGCATGGTAACACGGCTGAGATCATTATAGAAGAATTAGAAAACTTGAAGTTGGGTCCAAGAGAGAAGTTCCCCGAATTCGTGACCAGGGCCAAAGCATTAATGGCTAAATTACCGGATCCACCACACGACTTCTTCGTCAAGAAGTGGCTAGCCAAACCTTTACCTGTGGTCACCCAATGCAAAATAAAAGAGTTAGTGCTACCTACTGCCTCTGTTGAGGAATTCATCAATACGGCCACCCGCTTGGAACAAATAAGGCACCAGTATGGTACAACTTCTTCCCAACCATCATATGGTACAGAACTGGAGGACCCAGTGAGCCAGTTAAGAAGGGAACTGGAAAGCTTGAAAAAGAATAAGCCCTATACAGAGGAGGAGACTACTGTAGCTCAGCTGAGAAGAGAGATTGAAGCCCTCAAGCTCCAAAGGGAAGAGGAAGCCCAAGCAGAGGAACTAGCTCAGTTGAGGCAGGAGTTGCAAGAACTAAAAGGGGGCGGCATTAAGAACGGACTATGGTGCTCCATGTGCAGTAAGCAAGGACATATAGTAAGTGAATGTCCCTTGCTAAATGTGACTTGTCAATTATGCAGGAAGATTGGGCATGAGGCCCATGAATGCCAATCAAGGGGAATGCCGACAACGACATACTGGACACAAGGCGGGCTCTTGCCACCAGCAAATGTAATGGCAGCAGCAACAAACCAAGGTAATAACTATAATCCTAGACCGAGAACTAACCTTGCAAATGGGCCTAGAAGGCCAATTATTTGCTTCAGATGTGGACAATGTGGGCACTACCAATCGAGGTGCACCCTGCCGGAAAATGCACCTCCTTGCAGGAATTGTCCAGAGGCCAGAGATCACTATACAAACTGTTGTCCTAAGAATCAAGCCTCTACTTCCGGACCCCATCTCCAAATGATCTCTGTATTCAAGGAGGAGATATTACCTCAGGTGAATGAACCCTCACCATCCACTAGAGTGGTACAATTAGAAGAACTCGAATCTTTTGCAGTACAGACAAGAAACAGGGGAACGGCAAAAGTGGTAGAAAATCAAGAATTGATAATTAAGGAATTGAACAAAGACAGAGTTGCAATTGAAGACAAAGATACTACAGGTGCAGACACAAACCACAATGAATGTCTCACAGGCACCGGCGATGCCATTGGGCATGCCTTCAAGAGGGCTCAAGAAGAGTTTGGCAAAGCAAATGAAGCTCACTTCCTTAAAGAATCAGAGGCTTCAAAACTACTCAAATCTATTAAGAAGGAGGTTAGTATTCTTGATTTGATAAAGATGGATGGGAAATTCAGGTCAGAATTATTGCAGATAATTGATGAGGCTTCTACGATAAGCTTAGTGGCTAAGACTGCTATCTTACATCAAGGGATAATTAGGGGGGAAGCACCCCTTACAGATTATAAAAGCCCTCGGCTTACAATATCAATCAAGGGCCATGAATTTCAAGGTGTTATTGTAGATGGTGGTTCTGGCATTAATTTGATGCCTGAACATACCATGAAAAGGATTGGACTCCACCCTTCAAGACCTGCAAATTTCACGGTCACTTTGGCAGATCAGAGCAAAGTAAGGCCCTTAGGGGTAATCCCAAAAGTTCCACTTGAAGTACAAGGTAATCTATTTATCCTGGATTTTGTGGTTTTAAGATTGCCCCAGGTTGAAGGAGGATTTCCTCTCTTAATTGGAAGACCTTGGCTGAGGCATGCCAGTGTCATTCATGATTGGGGTAAGGACACCATGTGGGTACAAAAGAAAGGGTAGGAGCTGACACAAATTCATTTAGAAGAAGGCCCAGACAATCAAGGAAACACTAGTATGATGCAAACAGTGAGCATTTGCATGGAAACAGAAGCGGAGGATCAACCCCAAATAGATTTTGAGGAAGAAGAGGATATTTTAAGTTGGCTTCATGCCGGCAACTCTTCTTCTTGTTTTGGAATTTTTCTTGATAATCCTGGTACAATGGGAGGCTATGATGAAGACAAAGGAAAGGTCCAGGTTGATGGATTGGGAGAGCCCATCACTGACCACAGAAGGGGCAGGAATATACCCCTCAAATACAAATTGGAGGAGGATGTGTCAACATCAGATAACGAAGTTTACAAAGCTAAAAGCAAGGTAAAAAATTCTGAGGTTGAATGTTCTTTCCCAATTCAAGAAATCCCTACAGGATGGATGCAGGACAAGGAGGAAAACATCGAAGTTCAAAATACACCTGCTTATGAAGCAATGCACGAAAAGCTAGTAGAAGAAGACAAGGAAGCAGATGCACAAGAAGATAATCTGGTAACAAGAAATCCGGTTCAAGAAGTACATTTATGCACCCAAAACAATAATCAACCAGTTCTAGTTGCCACTTGGTTGTGGAGCCACCCAAAGCTCCTGGAAAAGGTAAAATCATTCTTAACCCAGTATGCAGATGTTTTTGCCTGGCATTATAAAGACTTAGAAGGAGTGCCTGCATCTTATGGAGAGCACAGAATTCCTCTTGTTGAGGGAGCCAGACCCATCAGAGGAAGGAGTTATAGACTCAATCCAAAGTATGCCGAAGCTGTCTATGTGGAAATCCAAAAGATGGAAGATGCAGGAATCATCATTCCTGTGGAACACTCAGAGTGGCTCTCGCCTATGGTTATAGTACCAAAAAAGAATACTAATAAAATCAGAATTTGTGTGGACTTTAGAGCTCTCAACAAGGTGACCATTCCAGACGGGTTCCCTATGCCTTTTGCAGAACAGGTCATTGAAGAAGTGGCGGGGCATGCACTATATAGTTTTATGGATGGCTTCAGTGGCTATAATCAAATATCAATACACCCAGAGGATCGTGAAAAGACTGCTTTTATCACACCGTGGGGAACGTATGTGTATGTAAAAATGCCATTTGGGCTCAGAAATGCTCCAGCCACATTTAACAGAATGGTCAATCTCATTTTTGGCCCCTTATTGCTGGAATCACTTAGAATCTTCATGGATGATTTCTCTTCATTTTCAGGATCTCACAAAGAAACTCATCTAGATTGTTTGGACCAGCACCTGAGGCAGCTGCAGAATATTTTCCAAAGATGCAGAGAAACTAAGTTAAAGCTCAATCCAAATAAATGTCATTTCCTTGTGACAGAAGGAACCCTTTTAGGACATGTGGTATCCGCTAAAGGTATGGCCCCAGATCCTGACAAAATTCTCTCTATATTAAAGTTACCTAAACCCAAAACTCCTAAAGAGATCCAGAGTTTTTTGGGGCATACCGGTTATCATAGAAGGTTTATAAAAATGTATGCAGAGATAGCTAGACCTCTGACTAGACTCACAGGTAAAGAAGTACCTTTCAAATGGGAAGAAGAGGAGGAAAAAGCATATCAGACATTAAGGTCACGGCTAGTGTGTGCTCCTATCTTGGTCACCCCGGAGTGGTCAAAAATCTTTCATATACATGTCGATGCCAGTGCATATGCAGTGGGAGCAGTTCTGACTCAACCCAGTGAAGAATTTAAAATGGACAGGCCAATTCAATATGCCAGTAAAATCTTGACCAAGGCTAAAAGGAATTACAGTACTACCGAAAGGGAAGCACTAGCAATGGTCTTTGCAGTTCAAAAATTCCGCCATTACTTATTGGGGGTAAAATTTATTATTATATCAGATCACCAACCTCTCAAGTACTTACTCAACAAACCACATGCTACCGGTAGAATATGGAGGTGGTTACTGTTATTCCAAGAGTTCGATTTCTCGGTAATCCATAAGCCAGGAAGAGAGAATGTGATGGCGGATCACTTGTCCAGAATAAATAGGAAGGATCAAACCAGTGGTATCGATGATGATTTCCCTGATGCACACTTGTTTGCTATACAACCTAAAGGATGGTATGATGATATCAAGCAGTTCATTAATACTGGATTGTATCCAGAAAGTGCTAATGCTGTACTAAGAAAGAGGCTGCTTATCAAGAGTAGACCATATACTTTCATTGAGGGTAAACTCTACAGACAGGGCAAGGATGACAGGATGAGGAAATGCTTAGAGGAAGATGAAGTGAGGGAAATACTGCAATTTTCACATGAAGGAACAGGTGGTGGGCACCTTCCAGGGCATATCATGAGCCAGAGAATACTAGATGCTGGTCTATGGTGGCCTACACTCTTTAAGGATGCAGATGATTGGAGAAAAACATGTGATGTGTGCCAAAGGTGTGGACCTAAACCCACCAAGCAAAGACATCACCCTTTGGTAGTTTCCACTTCTTGGCAGCCCTTTGAGAAGTGGGGATTAGACTTTGTTGGGCCTATATACCCCGCGGCACTTCCAAAAAGGGAAAAGTACTTACTGATAGCCACGGACTACGCAACAAAATGGGCTGAAGCTATTGCATCAACGGACTGCTCTGCACAAACAGTGGCTGACTTTTTGTATTGTAACATCATTTGCAGATTTGGATGCCCGCTGGAAATCTGTACCGATCAGGGTACTCATTTTGTTAACAAAGTACTACAGGAAATTTCAAACAGGTATCGCATTTTACACAGGACTTCTTGTGCATACTACCCACGAGCTAATGGACAAGCCGAGTCAACGAACAAAGTATTAATTTCAATGTTACGAAAAGAATGCATGTTGCAGCCGACCTCTTGGGGACGGGCCTATCTGGGTACATTATGGGCATACAGACTGGCCTATAAAGAGTCTGGGTATTCTCCCTTTCAATTAGTTTATGGCTTGGTTCCTATTGAACCATTTGAATTCATCAGAGGCTCTATAAGAACGGAAAGACTAGAGAAAAATGGGATGGAAGATCCAGCACGACTGACTGCTTTGCATAAACTGGAAGAATCGAGAATTTTAGCCTCCAAACAGTTAGAGAAGCTTCAATTACACAGGAAGGAGACTCATGACAAAAATCTATGGCAAAACAATTTGAAGCCTGGAGATTTAGCTCTGCTACACAGACCACAAATTTCTACTCAAACAAAAGGGAAATGGATCCCTCATTGGGAAGGCCCTTTTCGCATCACAAAGATACTACAATGGGGTGCTGTGCAATTGGAAACACTAGATGGGGACACCCTACCCTTGTTGGTATCGCTGTTGTCTCTCCGGGACGGAGAGATCTTTAGGTGGTGGGCATCTGTAGAGCCCTAACCGGTTGAAACTAAAGGTACAAAGTATTTTTCCTCTTAAGGTTCAAAGGTTGAATCTAAAATCTTAAGGTGCAAAAGTAAAAGAATTAAAAGGAAAGGTGAAGGTGGAAGGCCGTACGCAAAGGTGGAAATAGGCCGCACAATGAAAATTTTATTTTAAAAGTCACTCTTGTTCTAAAGTCACTACAAGACAAAGTAGCGAATCGTTGAGGACCAGTTCAAAAAGACAATCTTGGGACATTGAAAGGACACCAAGATTGTATTGCAGTTAGAGTGCGCGAACCGGCGGACTCTCAAACAAAAAAAGAAGGACAAAGGCTACTCTTGGACATTGAGAGTTGAAGGCAAGAGAGAGCTTCAGAGGAGCAAGAGAGGAAGCAAGAAGAGCCTCCAGTGTGCGACGACATTCAAGAGTGCAAGAGGTGCCAGGAGGAAAGTGTGCAGAGAAGAGAGAAGGCGGGCTGGATTCCAAGAGTTCCAAGGGCTATTGCGTGCGTGCGCAGTGATACCAATTCCTTAGCTTGGCAGAAGCTTAGTGCAAGGTGTGCACAAGGGAAGCGGGAAGCAAGTGAAGGATTGGTGCACGAGAGGCCGCCGCTAGAAGACTTGAGATAATTGGTCTTCAGTAATTGATACTCTCTGAAGTGGTATTTAGTCATTGATTAGACTGTGCGCAGTCATTGTAATTGTTGAAGGATAATTAATATTCAAGGTTTCCAAGAGTATTCCTTTGCAGAAGTTCTCACTATTATTCCATTTTCATCATCTCTTTTTTCTCCTACAAACCCTCAAACTCCTTCTTGTCTCCGAATCCCCAACAGAGGCATAGTAAAATGATCCTGAGCGGGGAATGCAAAATGTTGCATACATATATGTAATGGCTTAGATAGCTCAGGTGTGATGGCCGAGATGTCTTCCCATTTGATAATGTCACCATGCTTCATCGGCTCTGGAATCAGCCTTTCTCGCTCTGTTGGCATGTGAGTTCCATGGATCTTAATTGCAGCTCGAATCAAATCCTTCAAAAGATAGAACTTTTTGAAAGGGGGGTCATTTACCAAAGATGACAAAATAAAAGTGCCCGGCAAGTCCTTGTTCTCGGAGGCTGTAAGTGTGGTCACTAGGTAGTAGCATCTATAAAAATGTGGTTTGGATAGTGGATCACTAAAGTATTCTGTAAAACTTGCTCTAGCCCAAAACGTGCTTTAAGTCTTCTACATTTTGTAGTGCTTCAAATTCTCTGGAGAAAAACTAGTACTTGCCCCACTTGCTACTATCAAAAGTCAATGTGGCATCAAAAATGAAATCTGCATCCGCCAAAGGTCCTACTAAACCTTGGAACCAATGGGAATTACGATGAACTTTTTTGGTATATCCCCTGGGAGGGTCATCAATCGGCATAGGTCCTAGGAATCCTTGAAATTCAAGTGGTTGTGACTGTTGGAGCAAGTCTATGACAAGCCTAAGTATTGGCTTGAGTCCCACAAAGTCATAGAAGAAGCTTTAAAATGAAGACAATGTAAAGTTCACACTTGTGAACTACCTCTTGTAACTTTTGAAGAGTTTAATTAATGTAAAAGTGAGAGAATCTTAAGTGGTTGAGTCCACTTGATCAAAAAGGGAAAGAGGAGCCATGAATTTGTGATTTGTGGTAGGTAGAGAATCAAATCAATCACTAATTGATTGGAGAGTGATTGAGGGAAGTTAGCCTCCCAAACTCAACTATAAACAGATGGCAGTTTTAGTCGTGGTTAGAGAGACCTATGTGAAGACCTCCAAGAGCTGAGCTTTATGCCATATCAAGGTGTGATTACAAGGCACACATATGTATCAGTACGTCCATTGTATTTTACAAGCAATATAATTTCATTTTCATGATCATTTGAGTTCATATTTCCATGTTCTTGTGAAGTGTACTAGTCACTGCCATATCTCTCAGTTTTCTTGGTCAGATTGCAGAGATGGTTTCTCTGCGCTTGGTGCATCATTTTTAGTTATTTAACTTGGTAAAGTTAGCTCTATAAGTCTACTATATGCTCACCAAGTTTCATTTCATTTGGGTACTGCAATCTTCAGTTATGATTAGTTGAAGTCAACCCTGTCTGTCATTTTCACTTCTCTGTCAGGTACCCGACTTTTTTACTCATCTTGTCAAAGCTATTTCTCAGTGTGTACTTATCCAAATTCAATGATTTAAACCTGGTTTAATTTAGCGTACTGTCTAGTATAAGCATACAAAGTTTCATAATCATTGGATTCTTAAATCTAGAGTTATGTTCATTTTTCTGCTCACTGGTCTCAAATTGTAGCAGCCCGTGAAAATCGGGATGATGTCATTAGTTGCTAAACATCATTCTCAGTGTGTGGTTCATTATTTTTTATGCGATTACTCTTGAAAGTTAGCTCTTTAAGTTAACCAAACTTCCCCAAGAGGAATTAAGCTAATTGTTGCTGTGCTCAGAGAATTATGCAAAACACTGGACAGGTGTATGAACCAAAAATAACAAGTTCTTCACCTCTGAGCTAACTCCAACTTGTCTGTTTTGATCTATCTTTTTGTGAGTGATCTTCTAAGGTACATAGGGTGTCTAATACATCCATTGGCAAGCTAAAAGGGCCCACCACATACTCCTGGAGTTCATTTGGTTGGTGTAGATCAAGGATTTTGCAACACCTCTCCATCTTCAAGCACATACCTATCCATCTCTTCACAGTGGTAGCAGAGCAAGGTTGGACAACATGGCAGATGGATTTCCTTCATCAATTGACAAATTGGACAGAGGTAACTACTCAGCTTGGTCATTAAGAATGGAAGCTTATCTCCAAGGTAGAAGTTTATATGGTTATGTGGCTGGAGATGAAGTTATGCCAAGTTTTAGGAACAAAAGTCAACCAACACAAGAAGAGCAAGAAAGATTGAGCACATGGTGCTCCAAGGATGCACTTGCAAGGTCTTATCTCCTCAACTCTATCTCAGATTTTTTGTTGCCTCACATTAGAAGTTGTAAAACATCTCAAGAAGTGTGGGATGCACTTGAAGCCTTCTTCTCTTCAAGTACTAAAGCTAGGAAGCATCAACTATGGCTGGATTTCACAACTCTCAAGAAGGCTCCCAAACAAAATGTGACTGATTTTGTCACAAAGCTCAAGGACATAGCAGATCAGTTGGGAAGCATTGGAGAGGTAATAGATGAAGAGCAAATTGTACGGCAGGTCATCAATGGCTTGAAGGCAGATGACAAGTGGGAAGCATTCTGCATAGCTATGGATTTGTACATGGACATGCATGTACCTGATTTCAATACACTCATTGGACAACTACTTACTCAAGAGGCAAAGCTTATCAAAAATGGAGAAAGCTCTAAAGGTAATCAATCTTCAGCTTTACACTGATAAAAGCAAGTCCAAAGATAACAAAGGAAAGGCAAAGAAAGTGGATGATGAAGCAGGTACATATCAAGTTAACTATGCAGGTAGAGGAAGACATGACAGAGGTAGAGGAAGAGGAGGTAGACAAGGCAGGGGGAGATCCCAAGACTCCAACTCATGTTCTATTTGTGGATTAACTAATCATACAACTGAAAATTGCTTTAGGAATTCCAGGAATCAAGCAGAATACAATAGAGGAAGTTATGGCTACTCAAGAGGAAGGTTCAACAATTATCATGGAAACTACAACAACTACGATCATTCAAACTATCAAGGAGGCTACAAAGGAAGGAGAGACTTCAATAACTACACGGAAGACTCAAACAAAGAGGATTCATTATTGATCATGAACATGGCTATGCCATAAGGTAAATCTGATGAGCATGTTTTCTACATAGATTCAGGTTGTTCAAATCATGTGGCAGGAAATGTGGCACTCCTATCAGATTTAGAAGATCCAAGGAATAAGCATGAGGTACAAATAGGAGATGATACAAGACATCTTGTGGAGAAAATAGGCAATGTCAAAGCACCTGATGGAAACATCAACCTACTCAGTAAGGTACTCTATGTCCCTACCATTACAAAGAATTCGATAAGTGTGGGGCAGATAGTAGAGAAAGGGTTGCAAATTAGGCTCACAAAAGCAGGAGCATTTGTTGAAGATCCAAGTCAAGGATTCAGAAGAATTGCAAAAGGTGAAAAGACAGGTAGATTGTTCACATTTGAATTACAAGACACTAGAAACATTGCTCTCTTTAATTATGGTAGTCAGACACTCACAGAATTGGAAGTATGGCACAAAAGGTTAGCACATATTGGTGAAAGGTCATTAAAGCAAATTTGCAGGGACCAAAGTGTACTTGGACTCCCTAATTTGTCAAAACAACATATGATTTATAAGTGTAGTGCATGTCAATTTGGAAAGTCTCACAGGTTACCATTCATGAAGAAAGGTTATATACATGGAGATCTCTTGGAGTTGGTTCATACAGATGTATGGGGACCTAGCAAGGAAGCTTCAATATCTGGATCAAGGTATTATGTATCCTTTATTGATGATTGCAGTAGATGGACTATCCTATTCTTTATGAAACACAAAGATGAAGTTTTTTCATGTTTCAAAAGATATTTAGCTCTTGTGGAGAATCAAACAGGTAAATCACTAAAAAGGCTAAGGTCAAATGGAGGGGGAGAATACTTCTCCCATGAGTTTGATTCTTTTATTCAAGAGAGAGGAATCAAAAGAGAGGTAACTACAAGGTACACTCCTGAGCAAAATGGAATGGTAGAAAGGAGGAATAGGACAATTGTTGAAGCTGCACGGTCCATGTTAAATGAAAAGCATTTGCCTAATTATCTATGGGCTAATGCTGTATCTACAACCACTTACTTGATTAATAGGTTGCCTTCAAAATCCCTTGATGGGATGACTCCATATGAGGCTTGGAATGGAAGAAGACCAAGCTTAGATCATTGTAAAATTTTTGGATGTATTGCTTTTGCTCATGTTCCTTCACAGGTTATTGGCAAGATGGATCCAAAGGCAGAAAGGTGTGTATTTATTGGATATGACAACAATCAAAAGGGTTACAGGTTATACAACCCTACCAACAAAGGATTCTTGGTAAGCAGAGATGTAGTTTTTGATGAAAACAATTCATGGTATGAAGATTCATGCAGGAAGGTCAATTTACCATATGATCTTGAAGAAGATTTTCCAAAGCTTGGTAGAGAACAACCGAAGATTGAAGAACAAGACACCTCAGAGGATGATGAAGAATCTCTGATGGAAAAGGTCAAAGCATGGAAGTCTAAAGGTAAAGCAAAATTGCAGGAACTTGGACATGAGGCAGAATCATCGCATCATGGCCTAAGAAGATCTATGAGGGAAAAGAAAAAACCAGAAAGGTATGGGTTTGACACCTCATTAGTAACTAAACATTCTATCTACATAGCACAAGACATAAACCAAGAGGAGCCATCATCATTTGAAGAGGCCAAAGCAAAAACATAATGGAAGCATGCAATGAAGGAAGAGATTGAAGCACTTGAGGAAAACAACACGGGATTTGGTGCCCAAGACTTCATCCATGAAGGTAATAGGCTCAAGATGGGTCTATAAACTCAAGAAGAATTCTGATGGTTCCATTAACAGGTATAAGGCAAGGCTTGTAGCAAAAGGCTTTGCACAAACTCAGGGAATTGATTATGAAGAGACCTTCTCTCCTGTGGTAAAGATGCCTACTATTAGGGTTTTGCTTAGTATTGCCTCTTCCAAGAATTGGAAGATACTTCAACTAGATGTAAAGAATGCATTCTTGAATGGTTGGATAACAAAAGAGGTATATATGGCACAACCACCTGGTTTTGAGAATCAAGTTTATCCTGATTATGTGTGTAAACTTAACAAAGCATTGTATGGTCTCAAGCAAGCTCCAAGAGCTTGGAATTTCAGGCTTGTTTCATTATTGCAGGACAAGGCTTTCAACCAAGCAAGGCAGATCCTTCACTCTTTATCAAAAAGAGTAACTTCGAGGTCATCTACTTATGTGTATATGTGTATATTATATTGACAGGAAATGATGCAGATGGTATGAAGAAGATCAAAGATCAGATGAGAGAAGAGTTCAAGATAAGTGATTTGGGTTCACTTACCTACTTCCTAGGTCTGGAAGTTGTCTACAAAGATCATGGTTTGTTTCTCACTCAAAGAAAGTACATTAAGGACATGTTGCCAAAATTCAAGATGCAAGATTGTAAGATTGCAGGTACTCCAATGGAGGTCAATCACAAATTGAGCTCACATGAAGGTGAACTCATAGAGGAAATCACATCATATCAAAGTCTAGTGGGTAGTCTCAACTATGCCACATTGACAAGAGTAGATATATGTTACAGTGTGAGTGTGTTAAGTCAATTTATGCACACACCAAGGAAACCACACATGGATGCTGCCAAAAGGATTCTCAAGTATCTCAACGGAACCATAAATGAAGGACTTTATTATCCTTATGTATCTGCTTTAGGTGTGAAGCTATTTTTTGATGCAGATTGGGATGGCTCCAAGGAAGATAGAAGGAGCACTTCAGGTTATCTTACCTTTTCAAATTCAAAGCTTATTTCATGGTCATCCAAGAAGCAACCCACAGTTGCTCTCTCTTCTACTGAAGCTGAATACAGAGGTCTTGCCATAGCTACACAAGAAGCTATGTGGATGAAGACATTATTCAAAGATCTTGGATTGGAGTTTGGAACTCCAAATATTTATGGTGACAATATGAGTTCTATTCATTTGGCTGCTAATCCTATTTTTCATGCAAGGACTAAACATATTGAAGTTCATTATCACTATGTAAGAGAGAAGGTTCTAAGCAAAGAGATTCAAATATCATATGTGTCCACTCATCAACAATGTGCAGATATTCTAACCAAAGCATTGGATGGTACAAAGCTTTGCAAATTCAAGGCTATGATTGGTTTACAGGTAATCTTGGAAGATTGAAGACCTCAAGCATACTTGGCTTGAGAGGGAGCTGTTGGAGCAAGTCTATGACAAGCCTAAGTATTGGCTTGAGTCCCACAAAGTCATAGAAGAAGCTTTAAAATGAAGACAATTTAAAGTTCACTTGTGAACTACCTCTTGTAACTTTTGAAGAGTTTACTTAATGTAAAAGTGAGAGAATCTTAATTGGTTGAGTCCAATTGAACAAAAAGGGAAAGAGGAGCCATGAATTCATGATTTGTGGTAGGTAGAGAATCAAATCAATCACTAATTGATTGGAGAGTGATTGAGGGAAGTTAGCCTCCCAAACTCAACTATAAATAGATTGCAATTTTAGTCGTGGTTAGAGAGACCTATGTGAAGACCTCCAAGAGCTGAGCTTTATGTCATATCAAGGTGTGATTACAAGGCACACATATGTATCAGTAAGTCCGTTGTATTGTACAAGCAATATACTTTCATTTTCATGATCATTTGAGTTCATATTTCCATGTTCTTGTGAAGTGTACTACTCACTGCCATATCTCTCAATTTTCTCAGTCAGATTGTAGAGATGGTTTCTCTGAGCTTGGTGCATCCTTTTCAGTGATTTAACTTGGTAATATCAGCTCTATAATGCTACTCGGCTAGTAATTCACCAAAATTGACCACAAGTACACTGGGGCCAGCTTCAGGTGGTCCTTCTATCTGCATGATGAGTTATGTAAGTGTGGAGAAGATCTGCTAGAAAAGATTAGCACATTAGTATGGAAATTAACCATGATCCCATTAAAGTGAGACCACAATCCCTTTCCATAACCGATGTGTAACCCATGTAGCTAAGTGTTGTGAGGTGGTTTATGGAATGATTGTTGCAAAACTAATGCAATTCTCTAGACACCTACATGCTTTTGATAGCGTATACATTGCTTGATGAGATGTTATTACAAGTGATGTTGGGTTAGTGTAGATGAGTTTATACAAAGTTGAGTTGTGAATGAATTATTACAAGGGAGTTGGTTGTTTGGGATGGGGTTAATGTTACACAATTGGTCATGAGAGGGCTTTTGGATACATTTCGGTATCCATTTCCTAAGGGTTGTCGAGTGGGTGGTATGTTTCTGCTGAGGGACAAAAGATGATTTTGGATATTGTGGTGTCGATGGGCAAAGAGATTTCTGAGGGGTATATGTTACATGGCTTGAGTCTTGAGCTATATACACTGTTTGGGTACCCAAATCAGCATGGGTGTAGGTCGATTTGTAAGGTACTTCTTGGCAATCCAAATCTGTCGACTGTTTGTACTTGTAGAAGAAGGTCGAGGAGATGTCAGATGCTAACTCTGCTTCTACCTTAACTTCCTCTTGTCGTTGTCTGCATTGTTGAAATCTGTTGGAGCTTTCTGTCCTTTTGGCACCCATATCTGTCTCTTGCCGCTTGCTTTGTGATGTTGATACTGTTGCTTTCTTTGCATCGCATGGTAGGGTCATCGGTTTGGGTTCCTCCATCGTGGGTGACTCCTTTGTGGTTGAGGTTGAGAGATCGGATGGATACTCTGCTTTGGAAAAGAAGGGAGGTCCAACACTTGCGGAACTTGCCCATTAGGGAGTACTTCGTTTTGTACCTTAAATCTAGGCCAGTCCACAGTAAGTGTGGAAGGATTGGCACCGCAGGGTGTTGTGCCCATGTGGCTGCTGATGCAGTCCACCTCACCACTGATGCAACCCACCTGACCGCTACTAGAAGACCGGGGGAAAATCTGTTGACACTCTTTTATCTGGCAACCATCCATTGCCAAGCTCTCATGGGTTGACTTTGGAATAAGCGTGCTTAGCCGAGGGATCTGGCCAAAGATCTTTCGGTCCTCTGTTGCATGTGTTTCATATGGTCTAGGGTTACATACCTCAGTCGGAGTGTTGTTAGGGAATTCAATCACTCGCTACTGATCTAGGGTTCCAATCTACAAGGAGCCTTGTCTAAGATTTAGGTCCACTGAGTGATTGTACAACCAATCTTGCCCAAGGATTAGGGGTTCTATCACGTTGTCGTCATGGCACACTAGTAGCTTCGCTATCATGGTCACATCGTGTATGAGGATAGGAAGGTCCACCTCACCCATGCAAGGGGTTTCCATGCCTCCTAGCCCTATGAGGTATGCCTCGATTGGCCACATTTCTACTCCTGAGTCCTTATAGTGGGACCATCTAATCGCACTAATTGCAGCACCTAAGTCAATTAAAGCCCTAAGCCCCTGGCAAGGGTTGCCATGCTCTAGCCTTACTGTAATGAATGGTCTCCTATCCACTATGCTAAGATGAGTGGTTGAATTTGCTCGACACATGGCCATGGGGTATCTGGGTGTTGTTTCCAGATGGTTATAATGTTCTCTCCCTTGTCCTTGTCTTCTTAGCTTCATGCGCTTAATGCGTTCTATAGCTTCTGCCTGAGCTTCCGCGCATAATCTTTTTTCTTCCTCCTTATGCTACTTAATTCCATTGATGATCTGCCTCACTATGTGCTCTTCCTCTATCTCTTCTCCAATGCTTGCAAGCTGATCTGCAACATCTTTCATTTTGGTTACATAATCATCCACTCCTTGCTTTGGTTGTTTCTTGAGGTTTGTGAATTCCATCCACAACTGATTCTTCCTAGCTCTTGTGTTGGAGGGGAAGTATGATGAAAGCACTTCCCAAATCTCTTGGGAGGTTTTACGATTTCTAACATGTGGTAACAAGAAATCAGAGATTGAGTTTAGTAGATATGACCTTGCAAGGGCACCCTTTGCACACCATGTGGTTAACCTCTCTTGCTCTTCCCTTGTTGGTTAACTCTTGCTCTTGAAGATTGGCATGTCTTCATCTCCTGAGATGTATCCATATAAGCTTTTCCCTTGAAGGTATGCTTGCATCCTTAGGGACCATGCTGAGTAGTTGTTCCTATCCAATTTGTCAATGAAGGATGGAAAATCATCTCCCATCTTGATTGTGTTTGCTCTGATACCACTGATTGAGGATATGGAGGATAATCACAAGAGATGAGTTGGTGTGGCTAAAACCTGCTTCACACTTGCTATAAGTGATGGCTAGAGAGTGTTGTGGGCCTCTTTAACTAGCTAATAAGCATAAGTAATCACATATTTTGCTTGTAATATGATGCTCTAATGACAAGATCAAAAGAGATAGGTAGGCATATGATCCAAAGTCTAAAACTTGTTATTTTGGTTGAGACACCTACTTAGAGTTTTGCACCATTCTCAGAGTACATCAGTAATTAATAAAATTCCTTTTGCGGAACTTCCACTAGCTTATCAAGCTAGCAATCATGAGTGAAAGGATCTAAAATGGTGAACTATATGCAGAGAAATATGTTTACCAAGTTAAACATCCATCCCAACTTTTACAGGCCTTGACAGTCACAAACTAGTGAGCAGAGATTGATTGATATCTGATGATTGCGATAAGTATTATCAATGAAACTTTAGAAGATTAAAGTAGATAGTATGCTTGAGCTACCATGCTTTAAATCAAGAGAAATGATCCACTGTATAGTGAGAACAAGTTCAGACAAATCCACCGTTATGATGGAGTATGACAAAGATATGAGAGTAGGAAGTAATAAAGATGTATGTATTAAATAATGTAAAAGTACAATGTCATTGGCAATACTCCATTGCTCAATGAGTGAGAAATGAGAGAGCTATGAGGTGAGCTCCTTTTCTCAATGAAAGTACATGAATATGATCTCTGAACCACGAGATACACGTGAGCATTTCATATCCTCTTTTATAGTTTTTGTTGGAGCCAAAGGTTTGAATTCAAATTCAAATCTACACCTAAAAGTAATCCTAAAGTATCAGATTGATTCTCTCTTGACTTCAACTACCAAATGATATGAGATTATATGTTTCCTAGCTCCTCGTAGGTTTATTGACCTTTTACAATGGGTAATTATGAAGCAAAGTTATAAGAGGCTGTACATATGAAGCCTTCCAGGTGATATGCTAATACATCAAGTTTATGTGAGTTTATCAAGTATGTAGGCTTGGGATTAATTGCACCAACAAGATGGAGTATCATGGAGATCTAGCAATTTGCTCACATTTTGAGCACAAAACTTGGAAGAGATACTCTTGAAGGTGAGCACTTTAACCCTATGGCCTCTAAAAATCAATAAGGCACTCAGAAATGTGATTTAATACATATCCGGTATCATGGGTAGGAAGGGTTGGAGTGAGTCTTTGTTTTGGAGAGTGGGTTAAGAGAGAAGAGGAGTGGGGGTGAAGTACATTGCACAAAAACGTTTTTTAAGTTTTGGTCTCTTTTGGCTGTAGTATCATGATCGGTCGAGTTTTCGTATCGTGATACCAAAATTCCTTAGTATCGTGATACTCGCCAAGTATTGTATCGTGAGTACCTCCTTGAGGTATTGTGATACCATTCTGGTATCATGTATCACCAAGTCGAGGTATCGTGATCGTGGTTTAAGTGGTATCGTATTGTGCACTTTGTGGTATCATATTGCAATCCACAAAACGGTATCGTATCACATAGTAGGAGGTATTGTGTATCCTCAGTCTAGAGGTATCGTATCATGCCTTAGATCCCATGGTATTGTGTATCGTCTCGAGAGAAGTATCGTATCATGAGAGAGGTTGGTCTTGTATCGTGAACCAAAAGAGGTATCGTATCGTAACCCCTTCTGGTATCGTATCAGCTAAGATCAGTATCGTATCATTGGGTATCTAGTATCCCCCCATTGGTACCATGTATCACCCTGGTTTGGTATCACCCATATCGATATTGTATCAGGGAAATTAGGAGGTATCATATCGTCCTCAATCTGGTATCATGTATCGTCTAGAATTGGTATCGACCAGACTAGTATCTTGTATTGTGGTTAACCCAAATACCCTAGAAGTGAACACTGAGAAACACAAAAACATTGGGAAGAGAATAAAGAAATTAGCAGACCCAAGTAGTGAATGAATTTGAGATCAGGACAAGTGCTAGACAGTCGAAGAAGCACCATTTCATCGGTAGGAAGTGCTACCCAACCAAATTCTCATTCAATCTGCTCGGACACATCTAGTGACTCAGAAGAGGAATTATCCATGGCCTCTAAGGACATGCATGGTTCAGTCCCAATAGAGATCTTTATGTCCAACAAAGAGGGAGAATACCGGACATCCTTACAATACATGTCCACCAACCTACAAGGAGTGCCCATTTATCTCGATGGTATAAATAGGTGAGTAGCACAAATGGCAAACACTATTGATTCTGATATAGTTCCAAGACCCACCGTCAAGTATGAAGGAGGCGTTTATATGGACAAGTTGGGTCAGATATATGTAGTGACTGAAAACCCAGATCAGATCAATGACAGAGGGGAACTAGAAGGACAAGGAACTTCAGAAAGACCTAACACCCGAAACATTGTGACTACCCCAAGGGGCAAGTCTGTAGTAACCCAAGTCTTGAGAGGAGATCTAATACCTCAATATGATTACGTGATGGATGTATATTTGATCCATGGGTCAGATTTACTTTTACAAACTGACTCACCTATGCAAGGAGGAGTAAACCCAATAACTATATATGAGCTGAGTGATCTTGAGGATGCATCTAGAGTCACATACCTAGATTGAAATTGGAGGAGATACAGGCTGGTAGAGGAAGTTGATAGGTCTCAGCTAAAATACATGGGGTTGCCTGTATTCCCTCCTTGAGAGCAGGCAACTACCTCGCAAAACCCTTTTGGATCCCATCAAGGAATGGAGAACAATATGTCAAGTCAAACGAGTCAACATAATATCCTCACCAAAACCCATGTTCAGCTCACTATGCTAGGAATGAATCCCCACAACCAAGCTAACCCAAGGATAGGAAATATGAATAGGTCGCCCTTGAGGGCAAGACCACAACCAGGTGTAAGATCAGGAATGCAACCATTGAGACCAAGAGTCCATGTAGTGATCAGAACCCTAGTGCGAGCAGGAAGATTAAGACCAATCTAGGTCACAAAATGCATGAGAAATCATTATGATGGCACGGGAGAGCCCTATGACCATATCACCAAATTTAAGCAAGTGTTGCCAACAAAACAAGTGGATGACTTTTTTGTGCAATATGAATCCTTTGGGCTAACCCTCATGAGAACAACTTTAACTTGGTTCCAAACCTTGGATCGAAATTGCTTTAGTAATATTGAACAATTCTTCCAAGAGTTTATTGGGGAATTCACCAAGCGCAGGATTAAGCACAACTCATCATCATTGATTCAGAATTTCAAACAAGCTCCAAATGAAATAGTAAAAATATGGCCCGACGTTTTAACTAGTATGTTGATAGGTGTCAAGTAACGGAGAGGCCCTCACAACAAATATCTATTTCTAGATGGATTGAATAATGGGACATTGAGAACCTTAGTCTATGTAAAACAGTTGTAGACATTGAGCAAGTGCCTCTAAGAATGCATAGACTTGGAAGAAAACTTAGCAGATGATCTTAGAAATACACAAAACTCCACTAAATGAGAAGAACTAGGAGTACTGTGACATCTAGTTCAAGTAATGTGGAGGATTTAGCCGAGCTGGTGGCTAAAAAATTAGGGGTGCACAGACAGAGGAACTATCAGAATCCCGCAGTGAGAATGCCAATGTTGAGAAGATGCACCCTATGCGGTGGAGACCATCCATCCCACACATGCACAAGAGGAGGAATAGGATTACCACAACCCTACTCATACAATAGGTAGCCACCTCAAGGAACCAACCTGTACTGTCATATCGAGCACAAATATACAAACCACAATACTAAAAATTGCCCATTTAATAGGCAACCAAGGCCAATAACTCAACCCCAATATAGACCTTATGAATATCCTCCTAATGAACAAGGTAGGAAGGTTCCTAGGTACAACCATTACCCAAGACCAATGGGAGCACCCAGGCCATATGAACAAGGAGGATATGGACAACCCCAATGTGTGTTAGGGCAACAACCACCCCATCCACAAAACATAGTGCCAGTCAAATACACTCAACCAAAGGAAAATTTGGAAAGAGCTATAGTACCAGCTACACCTTTAGCTAGCACAGAAAGGACTAAGCATAGAGCAAAATGAGAAACTCTATCCACAAGGAGAGCTAGAGAAGGAGAGATTGTCAATATGTAGGAAACGCATAGAAATAGCTCAAACCACTCTAGAACGTACTATTCCAATTCTTCTAGAGACAAGGATACTAGGAAACGAGTTCAATGAATTCCTAGAAGCCAAAAATAAAAAATCAATAAAGACACAACAAGAGGAGAGTAGTGAAAGAGACCAGCAAAATAGCAAGAAAGAACGGATATCTAAAATTCTAGAACTAGAAGCCAATTGGCCATAGGACTTGTGGGCCACCATTCGAAGAACTAAACACTTGTGAAAATCAACCTATCCCTAACTTAGAAGAGATATATGAGGAAGCGTCTGTCCTAGACCAAAACAGAAAAGAACTGAATAGCATTTCCATGCTACCCAATTATATGGGAGAGTATTAGAGAAGGTCAGTAATATTCCATGCTCCTACCATCAAAGGCAAGGAGGAAAGGTCACAAGATAAGACATCACACAACTTATCAGAGCTCAAGAAAACCAAGATACGATGCTTATTGACAATAGAAGAATTACTACAAGCAAAACCACAATTATGGAAGCAATTAGCCAGACATTTGAGAATAGAAATGAGAGAACCCATGACTGAGAAGAAAGAAGCGAAAGCTCCATCAACCATTCAAATCCCAATCGATAAAGTTGGAGAATTCAGTGAGGGAGATGAAGGAAATACGTGCCTCCCTATCACTTTTAGTGGATATATGACGAAAGCCATCCTAGACACTAGAGTTGGTGTAGGCATAGCTACCAAAGAGATTTGGGAAAAGTGGGGAAAACCTGCCCTATAACCAACATGCATGAAACT
Source organism: Ceratopteris richardii (assembly GCA_020310875.1). Classification (NCBI taxonomy): domain Eukaryota; kingdom Viridiplantae; phylum Streptophyta; class Polypodiopsida; order Polypodiales; family Pteridaceae; genus Ceratopteris; species Ceratopteris richardii. Next base: position 36,841,202 of record CM035440.1, read on the forward strand.
CCAACTAGCAGACAAACATGTAGATAGGCCATTAGGAATACTACAAAAAATCAAGCTGACCACCTGTGGGGTAGAGTTTGAACATACTCTAGCCATATGTCAATTTGGAAAAACCAATATTTGTGAAATGATTTTAGGATGACCATTCATGAGACAACTCAGAGTAGTACAAGATTGGGGAAGAGATGCTTTGTATCTACAACACCAAGGGACAACTATGAAGATAAATTTACACACCTTTTCATATAGGGATGTACCCAGATTACAATGGAACCCAGTCCATTGAGAAGAAGATGATTTGTCCATAGATAGTGCGGGATCTAGTGACCAATCATGGATGAATGAAGATGTTCAGCTATGGATGTGCAAAGAGGCCAAAAGAGAAGAAAACGAAACTTAATTATGGCACATAGGACATCAGAATTAGGAACCTATAGATGATCCAACATACATGCATCAAACCTTCCTAGATGAAGCATTCGAACCACACAGATGGATGGAAATATTAGCCACCCTCGATGTGTGTGTAAATGAGGAAGTACTAACCATGGACGAATAAAGAAGGTTAGAATGTAAATCTTTACATGGTAATCCTTCAAGAAATGGAAGCGAGAGAATTACTAGAAAGGAGTGGAAGGAGGAGTATGAAAGCATAGGAATGGAACCAGAATTTGGTTCAAAGAACGATACTTAGAAGATATTTAGGCGAAAAATGAAAAGGAGATGCCAAAATTATTTTCTCTAGAAGCAGTCCCAACAAGTCACGACAACAAGGAAAGGGAAGATAGAGTAGAGAAACCACCATATCTTTTCGAAGTTCCAGAACATTTCAAAAGACACGAAGTAGAAGAACAAAAGATAGCTATTCAAATGCCCAAGGGAGAAGCAACCGAAGGAGAAGCTTACGATAATAAGGAACAAACCAAGAAAGTACTAGTGACCATGGAAGAGGAAGAGGAAAGATGTACTAACATTAGAAAAGATGTATCTCCTAAAGAAGAACAAGAACTAATAGAACTAATCAGAGAATACAGGGATGTATTTGCATGGATCTACAATGATATCAAGGGAGTAGATCCATCCATCTACTCCTATAGAATCCCAATGACACCTAAAGCAAAACCCTTGAAGCAGCGTTCATACACATATAATGATGTTTATTCAGTGAAGATTAAAGAAGAGATTGACAAGCTGTTAGTGGCAAGATTCATCGATGAGATAGAGCATAAAGAATGGGTATCACCTTTAGTTGTAGTACCCAAAACCAATGGTAAGCTTAGAGTCTGCATCAACCTAAAAAAAGTGAATGCAACTACTATACATGATAGCTATCCTTTACATATCACTGAACATCTATTGGAAAGAGTTCTAGACAAGGAAGTCTACAGCTTCCTGGATGGATTCTAAGGTTACAACAAGGTAGCCATTGCTATGGAGGACCAACATAAGTTTGCCTTCGCAACTGAATGGAGAGTATATGCATTTCGAGTGATGCCATTTGGGCTCACCAATGCCCCCACAACTTTTTGATAATTGATGTGTCATGTGTTCAAGGAATTTTTAAGAAAAATCATGGAAGCATATGTAGATGATTTGTGCACTTATTCCCATCAAAGAAGTGAGCACATTCCATAACTATGGAGGATATTTGAGAAATGCCGTCAGTACTGAGTATGCTTAAATCCAAAAAAATATATCTTTATGGTAAGGCAAGGAAAGATCTTGGAACATATTGTGTCAAAGAACAGAATTTCTGTGGATGAGGATAAGATTAAGGTGATCTTAGAATTACCTAGACCTAAAAATGCGAAGGAAGTACAAGCCTTTATGGGACATTGTGGATACTATCTCCGGTTTATACACATGTATGCTATAATCGCAAAACCTCTGTATGGGTTGCTAACTCAATTCACTTGGACGAAGGAATGTGAAAAGGCATTTAATGAATTGAAACGATGATTAAATTCAACACCTATCTTGAAGGTACCCAATTGGGACAAAAAATTCCATATCCATGTGGATGCATCAAATCATGTAATAGGATGCATACTGGCTCAACTTGCAGATGAAGGAAAATTAGATCATCCTATGGCATATGCTAGTAGACAATTAAACCAGGCAGAGAGAAACTATACCACTACGGAATGAGAAGGCCTAGGAATGGTATACGCAGTCAAGAAATTCTGACATTACCTCCTAGCCAACAAATTCAAGTTCTTTATCGATCATCAGGCCTTACTATATCTAGTCCATAAGCCATGTAATATGGGAAGGCTAGTGAGATGGTTCCTATTGCTGACGGAATTTGATTTTGACGTAATAGTCAAAAAGGGGAATACTCATGTAAGAGTGGATCATCTATCTCGAATGAAACATGGAGAACCACCCAGTGGAGTGGCTGATGATCTACCGCATATGTACTTATTCAATTTAGAAGTGTGTCCGAAGTGGGCATAAAAGTTAATACCAATCCTCACGCATGGACCACACCATAGGATCAACCGAGATGCTAGGAAAGAATTTTGGCAATCATGTAACTTACATATTGTAGCAAGAAGTTTGTACTACAAAGAACCAAATGGCATATTATTGAGATGTGTCGAAGAAGTTGAGTAGAAAAAATTAATGGAGCAAGCTCATGTGAATTGATGGAAGATTCATAAGGGAGTTTATGGGACAATCAGAGAATTTAGAAGACTAAGAGCATATTGGCTAGACATGCCAAAGGACATACATGAACATGTTAGCAACTACCAAGAATGCTAGGAGAATACCCCAGATGACCATGTTTCTTTACAATTCTCTACAATAGCACCAGCTTGGAGTAATGCATTGGTAAAATTCTTGAAAACACGGACGCATGAGGAAGGAGCTAGTCTTGCAAGGAAGTGGGCCCTAGAGGAAATGAGCAAAGACTACACCATAATTGGAAAACAATCATTCAAAAGGGGAAAGGACAATCAACTACGATTATGCATACACGAAGGTGAATATTTACCCATATTAGAGATGGTGCATGCAGGTGCAACAAGAGGACATTTTTCAGCTGAAAAAATTGTAAAAATGATTCTCTTTGCAGGCTTGTGGTGGCCAACTCTACACATGGATGCCAACACGTATGTACGAAGTTGTCGAGGTGTGCCAAAAGACCAAATATCCTATAAGAAGAGATGACATGCCTCTAAGACCCATGATCTACACAAGAGCCTTTTCCAAATGGGGCATTGATTTCATAGGACCTATAAATCCTCGTGCCAAAGGATCACATGACGAATATATAATAGTGGCCACGAATTATTTAACAAAATGGGTAGAGGGGAAAGCAATGAGGAAAAATGATGCATAAACCACAAGTGTATTCCTTTTTGAAAATATCTTTACTCGTTTTGGATACCAATAGAAATTGTGAGTGATAGGAGAACACACTTCATCAACGAAGTAATAGAATCATAGATGAACGAATTCCTTGTGATTCACAAAAAGTTAGTCCCTTACCACCCTCAAGCAAATGGTCAGACTGAGATTTCCAATAAGGTATTATGCACTGTGTTGACCAAAATAGTCAACAACGGAAGGTCAAATTGGGACAAACAACGACATCGTGCAATTTGGGTCTTCTATGTGGCTTATAAGATGACCATTGGAACTACTCCATTTAATTTGGTATACGGAAAGAATGCAATTTTAGCAATTGGTTTTTTAATGCCTACCCTATGCATAGCACAACACAACAATTGTACAAGCCATGAACTATCTCAACAGTTGTACCAAATTGAAAAACTGCATGAAACAAGATTACAATCGATGGCAGGAATTTATGTGGCTAAAAGGAAACAAAAAGCATATTATGATGCACATATTAAGGACAAGGGCTGAAAAGAAGGTGATTTGGTATTAGTGTACACATTGAAACAGCATGCAAAGAAATTGCAGCAATGAGGATATGGACCATTATTGATAAATTGAGTCTCAACAAGTGGAGCAGTAAACTTAGGCACATTAGATGGAGATGTCCTTCCAAACTACATTAGTGGTTGTAGAGTTAAAAGGTACATGGAACCTTTAATGGACAGAATGTTAGCACGACTTGTGGGAGCAAAAATCTAAAAAAATGAAGAAGAAAGGATTAGAGAAGAAGCTTGAATGGAAGCTTTGGAATGAACCCAAAAGCGAAAAGAGTGGATGAAATAAAGAGATGAACGATATGTCCAAGGAGACGAACCGATACCCATGGCAAACTACCAAGTGGGTAATGCAAAAAATGCAGCTAATAGTATTTCCCGACCATACTTAAACCTAGGAATTGGGAACAAGGAATATCAACTAGTGGATGCATTGATTGACACGGGAGCAACATTAAGTTGCATGCAAGTGTTGTTATCAACTCATCTTAAAATGACCATGAGTCCCACTAAAGCATACATCATAGGAATTGGAGGACAAATTATTGAATGTGTAGGAGAAGTCATAATGTCCCTTCATCTAGGAAACTCCACTATGGAGCAAAGATTCTTGGTATGCAAAGATGAAGACCTTATTGAAAAACCTGATCCTAGGACAAGATTGGATCTTAGAGAATGAAGTCATCACACACCTTACACAAGGATAATAGCGGTCAAATAGAGCACAAAGAAGTCTTTAGCCTTATGGAAGCTAGGTTGTCCCAAATCATTGGCAGAATCTCACCTAGGAAAGTAGACCTAAAGGAAAATAGGGATGAAACTTCAAACAAGGAGGTGTCTCATGAGTATCCTAAGCTAGACTCACCTGCCATTAGTGAAGTGTTGCATGACTCTGTGACCAATTCTTCAATAGGATATGAGATTGAAAGAAAAAGAGAGGATAATTCATCTCAATCTATCAACACTATAAGGAACACACCGACCTGGAAGCCAATCTCAAGAATACCACCTCCAATGAACACACGACTATGATGGGTATGCAAAGATAAACTACCTCAGCATACCAGCATAACGCAATAACAGATTGACCATCCAACAAACATGCAGCAAAATAATCATAGTTTGAAATCGCAAGGTGATAGAGCAAGAATTTTTCATGTATGGCTTCCAAAATCATAGCAACACATGGATCCCAAAAGCAGTTCGAAGAACAGCAAGTCAAGAGATAGAAAAACTCAAGGAAATGTCATACCAACAAAATAAAGCAAAGGAAACTGGCAAGGATCAAAGAGAACCTTAAACAACCACAACACAGAAAACCCAATCCAACAACAAAAATAATTCAAAGATCACATTCAAGATTAGAGGAAAAAGAACACGACAACAACAAATGCCACCATCACAGAAAACAAGGTTAATGTGGAGACACAAGAAGCAACATGGAATCAACCAAGAGGATCAAGGAGACTTTTCTTGCACTCATAAAGAATCATTTGCATCCCGAGTATGCATGATAGGGCCACATTACAAGGCCATGCATTTGTCACATACCTTCTTCAATAAAAGTAGAGGGCACATTTCCATAACCAGAATAGGACTTAGCTTCTACTATCATAGGAATGATCATTTGGTGTAAATAAATAAATGCTTCAGCTATAAAATAACTCTTGTTTTCTATCAGAACTGAAAACTAAATATAATTATGGTAAGGTACCTTACTTGTCTCTAATTATGCAAGGGGGTTAGGAGTGGTAGAGGATGACATAATAACGAAATACACAAAAACATGCAAAATTGGTTTCTTTCTTGAATTGATCTCTACTACATTACTAGTGCAGATGGATTTCGAAGGCTCTAAAGCAACGGTCCAAGAGGAAATGCTTGAATTTACAATGAAGAGTGTGACAAAGGCCAAAGGTCATTGGTTCAGAGAAGACCAACCAACATGCGACCATTTGTTTTTCGTGACTATTAAGATTATGTATATGGACCATCAATTTCCACTGATATCATAAGACTTCAAGGTCTTACACGAGCTTCCATCTATGGTGGATGTGATGACGAAAGCTCCAATCCATAAGTATTTTGAGTTGCCAATCTATAAGTCAGATTTCCAAAGATGCACTCAAGTCATGAACACCATTCATCCAGCATTAGATAAACCATCAGTGCCAGAAGCTAAAGTTCTTGATGTAGAAGGAGAATTGGTAAATCATTAAAGAAGCATTTGGATGGATCAAGGACGGAACTACAGATCTCAAGGAAGAAATTCATGGCACTAAAACTAGAATGTTTGTTGATATTAATCCCATAGATATAGAAGAAGAAGTCAGATTGGTGCATCAACATTTTTGCTTTCCTAATATGCACAAATATACGACACTACAGAAAATAATAGTTCAAATATTATCTCATGCCACCAGGAAAATTGGTAACCAAATAAACTTGACGCCCTACAGTCAAGAATGATTATTTAAGGCCAAGAAGCTATGGGTTCATAAGAAATTTTTGAATGGAAGTGTGGCTCTAACCATATTGATATACCATGTGCTAGGCATTCAAGAATACCTCAAAGAAATGCCATCATCTACTGAAATGGCTAGGTATGTGAAGCCAACAACCGTTCCAAAAAAGAAAAAAGGGGCAAAGATGATCGAAGAGGTAGGAACAAGCAACAACTAATGATGTGAGGTGCCAAAAGACTAACAGAGGTACTTAAAGAGGAAGAAGCAACTCCACCATCAAAGAGGACACATGTACTACCTAGAACCAAAATTGAGAAGGCCACTCCTATTATTGAAATCAAGCTAAAGGAAGCTATGGAAGAGACTCACAAGTTCATGGAAGGATAGATCAATCTGCCAATCCAAGGGCATCATTACCATCAAACTCATACTGCGTCTATGCGAGGAAAGAGACTAATCAAATTTCACCTATATAGAGAATTGGGGCTATTCAATTCTAATTCATAATCTCAAATCCAAGAAGAACATGAACCATTGACCATGACTGTTGATATTTTAAGTGAATCAAATGATGATGGTAATTGGGATGAAATAAATCAAGTTAAGGAGTCACTTGAAGGTGAGATCAAGAAATCGGATCAAGTATCGGATGCTACCTTCGAAGATGGACCAAAGGAAGGATCAACCAAGGAAGATGTACATACATTGAAAATGAATGACACAACAAAGCTTCAAGTCATAGAAACCCACCTTGACAGTCGGGCTACAATGAAGAATCCAAAGGACGAGCACACACAAGAAGAACAAAAACCATTTATGCCTATACAGATAGTAGCAGAGCCTTCACCTCTGGATGTAACATTTCAAGGGAGTGCCACTAAGTCTACCACACATGAAAAAGAGGAACCTCGATCTTGGGTAGGCTCCAATGAACCTCCTATTTTTAGGAGCTACTGCTCTGTACTCAGCTCTAGGTTGAAGGGAGCGCCGACTACTGTTCGTGAGCCAATACACAGAGTCTTCTCTGAATCTCTGACCGCCCAACCGCGTACTATCGTTTTAATCTCTCTCAATCATTGAATGAGTCCTTAGAGCTACATATGGGTGCCACATGGCACTCATGTGTAAATCCATCTAAAATGAGGTTAAGAGATGGTTCCCATCTCCTCCTTTATTGACTCCATATAACATTTCCTTCCCCTTAACTCCATTTTTGTCCTCAAAAATGGTGCTGGAAGGTCTAAGAAAGAGGAAATCAAAGGAATAGTACTCCCACTAGATCCCCATGTAATAAAATACATGGTTCTATCTCCGTGTTGTTTCCCCATATCCTTCCCCTTAAAAAGACTCTTGGGAAGGTAGTCTAAAATTGGGAAACCGTCTCTGAAGGGTACTAACCCGCTCCCATGTGGCACTATCTTATGAACTATCTTTCCACTTTACTAGACACTTTTTATACAAGTGACTTCTCTTCCGTTTCTCTCGAGTGCGTAGTATGCTCTCATGCTCATGTGGAATAGATTGAACAGAAATAGGTTCTACTACCTCATTGTCTGGAATGAGGTTGTCAGATTCACCCAGCCTTTTCTTAAGCCGGCTGACATGAAAAACTGGATGGATTTGACTTTTTTTGGGAAGTTGGAGCTGGTAAGCCATCTTTCCTATTCTCTTAAGTATTTGGAAAGGTCCACAATACCTAGGAGATAGTTTTGGGCAAGGTCCCATCTTCATGGTTTCAGACCTAGATGGAACTTTAAGATAGACTTGCTCTCCTACCTCAAAATTGATATCTCTCCTTTGAGGGTCAGCATAGGGTCTAGCTCTATCCTGAGCTCTCCTAATGCTGTCTTTAGCACGTCTAAGCATATTCATCTCTTCCAAGAAGTCCTTTGCAGCTTGCACTTCTTCATTTTGCAAACCTACTGCATAAGGAGCTCTTGGTTGAAACCCGTACATAAGCATAAATGGACTATGCCCAGTGGAAGAGTGCTTGGCACTATTATATGCAAACTCTACTATAGGTAAGTACTCTTCCCAATTAGTTTGCCTTTCATTCACATATGCTCGAAGCATATCCTCTAGGATTTGGTTAACCCTCTCTGTTTGCCCATCCGACTGTGGATGCTTGGTCGTACTCATGCTAAGTCTCGTATCCAACCTTTTGAAGACCGCTCTCCAAAAGTGTCTAGTAAACTTCCTATCCTGATTGGAAACTATGTCTAAAGGAAGACCATATAACCGGTATAGGTTCTCTACAAAGAGTCTAGCCAACTCTAGTGTCTTCACTGTCGTATGTGTTGGAATAAACCTAGCCATTTTGGTTAACCTATCCACAATTACCCAGACTGAGTCGTGCCCCCTCTGCATCTTAGGTAATCCGACTATAAAGTCCATGGAGATACTCTCCCACTTCCCATTAGGAATATCCAATGGGTGGAGTAGTCCTCCAATCCTCAACCTCTCAGCTTTGTTGACCTGGCATTTCTTGCACTTAAGCACATACTCTAGGACGTCCTTATGAAGTCCGGCCAATAAAACTGCCTCTTAACAAGATCATAAGTCTTGTTAAGTCCTGGGTGTCCTGCAATAGGTGTGTCATGAAACCCATATAAAATGTGTCGTCTCATCTCAGTATCTCTAGGGACACACACCTTACCTATATATAACAGATATCCATCATGGACACTATAATTCTTCCACTTGAATCCTTCTTGAGTACCCATCGATACTCCATCCTCACTGGAAACCTGTATATCACGATCCCCATTATCTATGGCTTCCCAAATCTCGGAATATGCAGGATCAAGCCTACTTTTTCCTCTAATGGAATCAAGTAGCTCACTAGTGATCTGAGTAAAACTCAGCCCATTGAGCATAGGCATGCGGCTAAGTGAATCAGTCACTACATTAAACTTTCCCTTCCTGTACCTAAGCTCATAATCAAACTCCTGAAGGGTCTCTGCCCATCGGGCCTTACGACCTTTAAGGTCTGTTTGATTAGAGAGCCACTTAATTCTCTCTTGATCAAACACTATCGTGACTTTGGCACCATATAAATAATGACGCCACTTCTTCAAAGCATGGACTATTGCATACAACTCCTTCTCATAGACGGAGTAATTCTTCTGAGCCGGTTCTAGTTTCTTGCTCTCAAAAGCTACGGGTTGACCATCCTGCACTAAAACTGCTCCTATAGCAAAGTCACTTGCATCAGTCTCAACCACAAATGGTTTATTCGGATCTGCTATATGTAAAAGTGGAGCTGTAGCAATTGCTACTTTCAACTTTTCCATACTTTGCTTCTGTTCGTCTCCCCAGTGAAAGGCTTTCCCTTTCCCTTTAAGCTGTTCCATCATCGAGACACCAATCTTGGCATAGTTCTTAATGAATCTTCGATAGAAACCTGATAAACCTAGGAAGATCTGCAGCTCTTCCAGGTTCCTTGGATGTGGCCATTCCATAATAGCCCTTACTTTTTCAGGATCCATCTGGATTCCATCCTGGGAGACTATATGTCCAAGGTATCTAACTTCTGACTTGAAAAATTCACACTTTGATTCCTCAGCAAAGAGTGAATTTTCTCTTAGCACTTGAAATACATTCCTCAAGTGTTCCAAGTGCTCCTCTTCTGATGCTGTTGTCAGGATCTTACTCACGCGCATACAAAGATTACAAACACAAAAAACACACAGAGAATAGACGCAACAAGAGACGAGACACAACGCAGTATTGGGTGCAATCTCCCCCCACGCACTCTGTTTCGAGAGTCCACAGAGTGCATGTATTTATAGGACTTTTGATTATGTCGAAAATAGTGGTTACATGAGGGCGGCTTCGAAAAGCAGGCGTGAAACTAAAAGTTGGTAACTTTTACAGAAAGCCATTACTTTAAATAATAGAAACTGCGGTCTACAACGACCCTTATTCTAACCATTACTTTTCTAACAATAGAACCTTCTACGCAGGTTTATTTACAAAATAAATAATAATTATTCGGATTATTGATGTCCGCCCTTTCACGCCTTGCACGCTCCTCACGAACCTTCAGCTGCTATATCAAAAACATCAAAAACATATTAATACATTAAGAATATAATACTTTAACAATGCCTTGTTCAATAATATACAACATGCCTCTCAGTTGACAAGCAACTGACCTCAGTTGATAAAATAATGCAACACTCTAACAATTATAATGCAGTGTTCAACATATTCCATATTACTGTTACAATCCAACAATGCATTGGCCAACATATTTCATGTTACAATCCAACAATGCATTGGCATTCGATATTTCAATCCAACAATGCATTGGCTAACATATTCCATGTTACAATTCAACAATGCATTGGCTATTCGATATTTCAATCCAACAATGCATTGGCTAACATATTTCATGTTACAATCCAACAATGCATTGTTCAACATTTTCCATAAGGTATAACATGCCCCTCAGTTGAACAAGCAACTGACCTCAGGTGATAAAAGAATAAACATGGATGGCCAGTCACATGTTTCATCACTGAATAAAGAAAATAGGCATGTGCCATGTAAAAATACATGCATGGAAATGTTCATGGAGCTGTTACATTAATGTGTTTGTGTACGATATGCAGAAATTAAGTAAAAAAATGTAATCCAAAAGTGATGACAAAAATGAATATATGTATATGATAAAATAATAGTGAATTTTCTAATCATGAATTTATACTTGAATGCATGTGCATATGAATTTTGTAAAAATTTCGACAGCATAACGGCGTGATTTTGAAAACCGGAAATTTTCCGACAAACAATTTCCATGATACATAAAGAGACCAAAAGGGGATTACACACCCTGACATATGTATTTTTTTTCCTCCTCGCTAACCTGCAATAAAATACATACCTGTCCCTGCAATAAGAATTCATGTACCATACAAGACAAACATGTTTAAACGATGCGTATATTCCATGTACGATGCAAAACATGCATGTCCAAAATGTAAGTGGATGCAAAAAGAAGACAACTATGCATATAAATTGACAAGAAACGTATCTGGATGGTTACAAAGTAATTTGCCGATGTGTTCAGGTGCTGAAGATGATCCACCCCTTTATCATAATAGCATGACAATATGCCTTCAGGAATCGAGGCTACGAAAAGATGATTAAAAAAAAAAAAAAAAATTGTTTGATGATGAATGGGTAAAGTCCAAATTCTTTTGATCTTGGAAGAGAAGCTCAAAAGATATGTTATAGCCACTCTATAAAGAGATCGGAGATATCTTTCCATAGCAGTAAAACAAAATCTCAAAAATTAAAGGTAATATGCTCCTATAGACTAAATTCAATATGTAAATACATCACAATTATCAAACATGTAAGGTAAACTGTAAAGATAAGAATGAATCTTTAAACTCTTCTTGAAAAGCCTTCCAAGTGCGTGGACAATCTGCACGACGAGAAAGATCATTCCACCATATCTGCGCTCATCCCACCAAATAATTAGTGGCGAACTCGATTTTCTGATTTTCTGAATATAACTCATCGGAAAAGAAATCGTCGAATAGGGATAGCCATGATAAGACCAAGCGGCCATCTTTTCGTCCGTCGAATTGAAGCATAGCATAACGTCCGTGTATGGCTTGTTGAAGTGCTTGAAGTTCTTGGTTCATAATCTCTAACTCTTGTTCGAATGAAACTCCAGGTAAAGGTGAATTACTGTAATCCGCCATGGTGCTCTTGGATCCTTGCTCTCAACCTTGGTGTATTGAACCTTCTTGTTTGCAACCTTGGTGTCTCGATCCCGTGTTCTCAACCTTGCTTGGTATCTTGAACACTCACTCAAGTGCCACCCAATGATTTTGAAAGAATTCACACTTCCAAGCTAGCTCATTGGAAAGTTCGTTCCGAGAGCTTTCCAACGGTATATTACATGCCTCAATCCGACCTACGGATTGAAAGTTACACTTAATTCTTTGTTGAGTCCATCCTTGAAATTGCCGCGAGCGCCTTGCACAAGTACCAAAGAAAGAGAATTTGAGTACAACTCCAAGAGATGGTGGAGTGGTCAAAGTACTTCCCTTGAAAGTAGGAGGTTGTGGGTTCAAATCCTCCTACCTTAGGGACTCTAAATCTCTCTATTACCACTCAAAAATTAAAATTGTCTCGCGCGTAGCCAACGGTCGCCAAGGGAGCCTTGGGTGCCAATGTTGCCTAAGCTCTTTGCCTTAGTCGACACCTTGGAGTAAGCCGAAGGAGAAGACGTAGGTTCTGGTTCTGGATCAGAAACAGAAGCCGAAGCCGAAACAGGAACAGGAAACGGAATCGGAATCGCGAACAGAGAACAGAACCCTTTGTATTGACGCGTGCAGAGCTCTGATACCACTACTGTCAGGATCTTACTCACGCGCATACAAAGATTACGGACACAGAAAACACACAGAGAATAGACGCAACAAGAGACGAGACACAATGCAGTATTGGGTGCAATCTCCCCCCACGCACTCTGTTTCGACAGTCCACAGAGTGCATGTATTTATAGGACTTTTGATTACGTCGAAAATAGTGGTTACATGAGGGCGGCTTCAAAAAGCAGGCGTGAAACTAAAAGTTGGTAACTTTTACAGAAAGCCATTACTTTAAATAATAGAAACTGCGGTCTACAACGACCCTTATTCTAACCATTACTTTTCTAACAATAGAACCTTCTACGCAGGTTTATTTACAAAATAAATAATAATTATTCGGATTATTGATGTCCGCCCTTTCACGCCTTGCACGCTCCTCACGAACCTTCAGCTGCTATATCAAAAACATCAAAAACATATTAATACATTAAGAATATAATACTTTAACAATGCCTTGTTCAATAATATACAACAGATGCACTATAGATCAGAATGTCATCCAAAAAGTATACCACAAAGTGTCCTAGATAAGGCCGTAAAACACTATTCATGAGTTTCATGAAAGTGGCAGGAGCATTGGTGAGACCAAAAGGCATCACCAAAAACTCATAGTGCCCATATCTAGTCCTAAATGAAGTCTTAGGGACATCCTCTGCCCTAATTCTGATATGATGATATCCTGATCTAAGATCAAGCTTGGTAAAATACCTAGCTTGATGTAGCTGATCAAATAGGTCTTCCAATCTAGGCATTGGAAACCTATTTTTGGTAGTTACCTTATTAAGTGCTCTATAATCTATACATAGTCTCATAGAGCCATCTTTCTTTTTAACTAGGAGCATTGGTGATGCCCATGGTGAGTTACTAGGTTTGATGAAGCCCTTATCTAAATAATCCTGCAATTGCTTCTCAACCTCCTCATGTTCAGAAACACTAAGCCTATAAGGTGGTCTACAAATAGGGTTAGTGTTAGTAACAACGTCTATGGCATGGTCAATGTCCCCTCTCTCACGTGGTAGCCCTCTAGGTAAGTCAGTGGGAAAAACATCTCTGTACTCAAACATAAGATCCTTAAAACTTTTAACCACACACTCTTGCAAAAACGAATAGTAGAAAGTCCTGTTCATATTTACATTCCTAGCATGAAAATATACATCAGATGAGTTGTCTGTACAATGCTCCATATCATGACTATACAATAAAAACATGTCCTGTACATGCTAAGAATAACAGAGACTATACAACTCTAGTGAAGAAATGAGAGATGCACAAGGTACATCTCTCTCTCCCTGAATACAAACTTTACTTCCATTCTTTTCAAATTCGAGTGTGTTGTTTTTATAGCTGCATTTAAGTGTGTCTCCTAACCCCCATAACCACTCTCTTCCTAAGACTAGATCTGTCCTCTCCATATTCATAATTTGGAAGTCCTTAAAATCTGTATAGTCCTGCATCTTGACTTCCAAATTGGATACCATAGTATCCCATATTCTTTTATCTTGCCCTTGCATCATAGATACAACGTATTTATGTGCACTAGGCTGCTGGGGAATCTTTAGTTTCTTGACCAAAGCATAGCTTATAAAATTATGAGTAGCCGAGTCATCTATCATGACCCGCACCCTGGTCCCGTATACACTACCATGTAGCTTAACTAATTCATGTGGTCCAAACTGCGGTGACCACAATGACTGAGTCAAACAACAGGTGTGCTCTATATCCTCATGCATCACCTCCACTCCCTTGCAGCTAGAGCTCCATGAATAGGAAGGGTCTACACTAGGTGGACTACCTTTTTGCCCTTTTCGGGGGCCGTACTAGACTCTGGTCCCTTCTTCTTTTCTTCCCCCTTCTTGAGTGGACAGTTCCACTGTGAATGGCTAGGAGATAAGCACTTAAAACACAGGTTCTCTCTTTTGGCCCTCTCAAACTGATCTGTAGATAATCTAGGCCCTTGTGATCTTTGTTTCTTAATAAAAACTTTGTTTTTCCCAAAAGGAAACTTCTTCTTGAATTTAGTTGTACTAAGAGGCTTGAGGGGCTGATCCATCTCCATAGGAGTATATTGAGGACGGTTATGGTCCTCATATATCTGTGCGTATTTGATCGCCTCCTCAAACATCTTAGGTGCATTCCTTTTGACTTCCCTCTTTATGGCTTTGTCTAAGCCCCTAACAAACCCTCTGGTCTTCTGAAAATCATCTAAGCCCTTAAGTTTCAAATTGATCTCTCTATAGTGGGATAGATAGACCAAAAGAGGCCTACCTCTCTGAGTAATTCTATCCCACTCATCCCAATTCCTCTCCTCCTCGTTCTCAAGAAGAAACTCTTTTAGGAAAAGAGTCTCAAACTGAGTCCAGTCACTAGGGATGGAGTTCGCCTCCTTAAGTATCATCCACCACTTATAAGCACGCGGGCCGAGGGAGAGACTCGCCTCTAGCACACGATACTCAAGTGGGGTGCCCTTCAATTGATGCAAATCATGCCACTTTTGTAAAAAAGTGTAGATTGCATCCTTATTCTTGTCTCGGTCATCCCCCGTAAAGGTAGGTGTCTTCAAGTCTTTCAAGAGGGGAGCTTCCCTAGAGCTCTCTTCTTTATGCTTACTAGGAAGAGAAGTATCTTTCCTAGTGAGCTCCAAAGGAATAGAAGGAGTCTCTCTTTCCTTCCTAGCTAGGAAAGAGGTGACACTAGTCTCAAGTGAGATCATTTGAGACTTAAGCTGCTATATTAGAGATGTGATGCTACCAAGATCTTTCTCTAATTTAAGGGTTTGCTCTTTCAAGCCTATGAATTGGTCACGAGTGACAAATTCATCTATAAGTTCTTCATAAGTATACTCTTCCTGTGAAGGCTCTTTCTCTTCTAAGTTCTCTTCTATTTCTTGCCCTAATTCTACTTCTTCCATTCTAGAATCAGGATCCTCTAGTTGCTCTTTAGATGGAGAAGTGGTTTCAACTACTTGTTTACCTTTAGATTCCATGTTTTCTACCCTTCCCCGTTTGCTAACTAGAGTGTATGAAAATGAATGGAAGTAAAGTTCAAATATGCAAGAAAAAGAGAAATATATCACAAGAGCACTTCCTTGTTACAAAGTAGAGCCGCGAAAGCGAAATCCAAGTAGTCCTTGAAGCTTTAGGTTGCTGATTTTGAGTTCTCGCCAGGCCCAAACAAAAATTGGAAATGTTTGCTTGGTCCGGGGAGATTCTGAACACCATAAGTCATCCAAAACAATGCCAAAAGCATGTGGGAAAAGCCCCAATCGGGCAAATTGAGTAAAACTGAGCAACTTCTAAGATTTATCAATCCTTGCCAGTCCAAGAATTGCTGCCCAGCACCTGTACTTCAAGAATTTGAAACTATCCCAAGTGAAAAAAGTGAATTTGGAGTCCGAATGACGAAAAACTAGGCCCGAGAGTGGCCGCCTAGTTCCTGCTGAAGTGCTGCAGAGAGATTTTGGTGGGGCAAATCTCTTCCAAATCTAGCACCGATGGTTTTGAGCGAAGCTAGGAGTGTAGCTTCGAAATGTGACCAAGATTTTTGAAATCCGATTCGAATGAGGAAGCTCTGATACCAAATCTTGGGTAGGCTCCAATGAACCTCCTATTTTTAGGAGCTACTGCTCTGTACTCAGCTCCAGGTTGAAGGGAGCGTCGACTGCTCTTCGTGAGCTAATACACAGAGTCTTCTCTCAATCTCTGACCGCCGAGCCGCTTACTATCCTTTTAATCTCTCTCAATCATTGAATGAGTCCTTAGAGCTACACATGGGTGCCACATGGCACTCATGTGTAAATCCATCTAAAATGAGGTTAAGAGATGGTTCCCATCTCCTCCTTTATTGACTCCATATAACACTCGAATTCAGCTACAAATGAGACAACCAAATAATGAGACAATACATGTTGACAAGGGTAAGTATGTACAAATAGGTGAAGAACCGAGCAAGTATGTACAAATAGGTGAAGAACCGAGCACACCAAAAACATGGCTCAATGTGGATGTAGCACAACTAAAGCCTATAGTGAAACAAATGATCTAGACAATCACAGACACATAACAATAGCTCATGGAAGCGGATAGTGATTATGACAAAGCATTAATAGAGAGAAATCAATTCAAGACACTGAGTGAAGAATTATTTGCTCGAGTATTGCATGCTCAACAGGCACTTACAAATAAAGAACAAGAAACAAAGGAAGTCGTGGAAAGATGCAAGTTACTAACCGTAGAAAATCAGAAGCTGCAGTATCAGCTTAAGGAGCTTCAAGACAAATATGCAGCCAATGAAGGTGAAAAGGTATGTCTATCAAATACAAGCAAAATCTTAGAAGCTGAGATAAAATTATACATGGACGAGGCAGACAACATGAGATACATGAATAAAGAATTAATGAATGCAATCTTGCTTGACCAACCACTCGAAGTGCCAAAAGATAACCAAAACAATGCACAAGAATTAGAAGCTTAGATAGCCAAGTATGCAGATCAGCTAAAGCAAGAGCAAGAGTTACGAGAAGAATGGGAGAAAAAGTACATGTGTGATACAAATGAGCTTAGGAAAAGGTGGAACACTATAAAAGCTAAAATTGTAGAACACTGTAAAGAAGATGCGAATCAAATAGCTTTACTTGGTGAACGACTCCTACAAAGTAATGAAGCACTCTTAACATCTAATAATGAAATAATTGAGAAAGAGGCAATTATTGAAAGCTTGTGGGCTCAATTATCAAAGAACCATCCAACGGGGACATCTATAGTTCAAGGCTCTCAAGCAAATACTGTGGAGATTGAAGTATGTCCTATTTCTCCCCCCATCCATAATTCACTAATACATGTGGAGGAGGCTGAGAAGAGTGCTGATAGAAATACACAGCCTATTGCAGAACTAAGCCAAAATGAGCGGGCACTACTGGTGTCCCAATTTACAGGACAATTTGAAGATCAAGTCATGAAAGTAATGAAAGAAGAAAAAATCAAAGGCAAGAATTTAAAGAAAGTTTTGAAGCCCTTAAGTGTGCGATATGGCCTATTGAAAGAAGAAACCAGGAAATATATCAAGAGGACTACACAAAAAGAACCAAACCAAGAATTATAGTTCAAAACAAATACTTTCTCTCATACACAGGAAGAATTTGACAAAGTAGATCCGATATGGAGATGAAAATTTTTGGAAAAGAATCTGAGTCTATGGGTACACTGGGAATCGGCACCATATTTATTACAAGTAAATCCATCTTTTTGCCCAGTACCCCGAAGAAGATCTTGGACGCAATTTTGGGAAGAACACTATCAAGGCACACTCAATAATCAATGGTTGAATTAACCACTATTACCAAGCCCGCCACATAACTACTTACCCATCGAAGAATATATGGTACGTACAATAGAATTTTGGCTCTCGAGATATTCTATAGTCCTTGACCTAAGAATCAAGATGACAAATAAAGTTTTGAGTTGCTACTCACAGTTTTGAAAGTCTTCAAACATGCTCAATACACATTTTTGAACTTCATCGGCATTAATCAAGGCACAAATGCCCTCATTTTTTATCTCCCCATCATGCCTAGCCGACTTAGAATCATGGCTATATACTCATGCTTGATGTTCTTACAAGGTTAATATATGCAGATATTCGAAGAGGCATTTTTTACATGATTTTTTGAAGTGGACTTGGAATATTTTGTCAAAATAACCTCCAATTTAAATGCTCAATTGGTGGGCTATGAATTGAGCTTCTTTGCAGACCATAGTCAGGCACCAAATGATAGAGTCAAATCAGCCCAATGGAAAGAACTAATGATATGTGAAGCTAATATGCTGAATCAAAGAGAGCAATTAGCTATTCAAACATACTCACGCCACTTGCCAAAGCTTTTCGGGGATGACAAAGTTTAGGAGGAGGGCCATGTGGAGGGAGAATCAAGTAAGAAAAGAAGAAGAAGAAAATCAAAACGAAAAATTGTCCAATGAATAAAACCCACCCTCTACCCAAAGCCCCTCGGAGGCACACATCAGGCCATAACGCCAAAGAAGGAGGCCTCAAAGAGTGGAAACAAAGATTTATCCAAAGGCCAAAAGTTAGAAAGGGGTAGAGGTTGAGAAGAAAAAAAGAGTGACTACTTTAATCACATTCTTAGCCACTAGGTGCATGCGGTGAAAAGAAGTAAACAGCCTTCAGCAATACAACAGGGTCAAATGTGTGAAAACAAAGATTTATCCAAAGGCCAAAAGTTAGAAAGAGGTAGAGGCTGAAAAGCGGAAATGGGTGACTAAGACATTGACATTCTTAGCCACTAGGTGCATGCGTGGCAGCCCAAATTATCATGGCAACCCAGATGTATGAGTGTAAGGAATACCAAGGAGAGGATGGAAGCATAGGACTTAGGATCGGATAAAGTAACAAATTGTCTGAAGGTCCTAATTGTCTCCTCGACTGTTGGATGTGTGTATTGAAAGAACAATAAGCAAGCCTCAAACAAGAAGCAAAGCTTGTCAAGGGACGACAGAGAGAGAGAGGGGGATAGTGGTGTAGAGAAAAGGAGCACAGAAAAGGGAGTCCCCAAAATTTTCAAATTATGGGCATAATTTTCTTCTTCTAGTTTCTATGAAACCTTCATGAAGCCATGTAAATGCACTAGAGGAGTCCTCTAGATGCATGAACTACCACTATTGTAACATAATCCTTGTAACATAGGAGGAATTTAGTGCTTTTCAATAAAAGTATTGGTCTCTTGTGTGAAAAGGACCGATTCTAGGGCACATGTATATAAGTCACTTGGTGATTCTTGTAAAGAACTTCTTGCCATTGTGAGAATTGAAGCTAAATTTTGAATTTGCATCTTTCCTACTGATTATCTTCTTCTCCAAGAGCTTGTGTGTGTTTTTCATGCTTGAAATGTGTGTGTGGGATTGTGGTCTACCCGTGTGTGGGACTATTGTCTACCCCTTCCCTTCATGTTTGAACTACTATAGTGCGTGTGTGAGACTTGAGGAGTTATGGAGCAGGTGTTGGTGTTTCCCACCATTCACTATTTTGCTCATAATATGAAGTACGTTTTTCATATTCAAACTACCATTAGATGCATCTTGTCGAGACTTCAAAAAGAACCCACCATTGACCATATTTAGAGTTTGAAGCTGAGAGAAAAGTTCAAAATTGTGCTTACTACTGTAAGAGGTATCATGATGTGCATTTTTTAGAGTATTCATGAGTTGAAGACGTATCTGAGACAAGTCACCTGCATTGTAGCACTTACACTTCACTTTCCATCACGTGTGCACATGTCTTCATACACTTGATACGTCTAATATCTCGAATTGATAATTAAACGTGCATTGATCCACCACTATATGCACTTGTGGGGTGATTGAGGTACAATCCCAATCAACCCAAGTCCCTAAGTCTTCACGAGTTAGGTACACAATTATCTTTTGTTGCACATCAGAGGGCTAGAAATTGCAACTGATTTTTGGAATGCTTTGGAGGAGCATTTCCAAAATACAACCAAGTCTAGGAAGGCCTCACTATGGGTAGAATTCACATCCTTCAAGAAGAAAGCCTAACAATCAATTTCTGATTATGTAACAAAGATGAAAGACATTGCAAATTGCTTAGGTGCAGTTCAGGAAGACATTGAAGAGTATAAATTGGTAAGACAAATCCTTACAGGGCTAAGAGGAGATGAAAGGTGGAGGTCTTTCATACTATCAAATGAATTGTCATTAGATCGTTTCACTCTAGATCCAAAATCAATTGTTAGGACACATGCTAACATTTGAATATGATATTAAAGGTGTGAATAAGAAAGTGTAGCACAACCTATGTACTCAAAAGACGAGAAGAAGAATGCTAAAGGCAAGCAACAATTAAATGAAGAAGAAGGCACCTCGAATCAAGCCAACTTCATTAGAGGTAGAGGAAATGGTAGAAGTAGAGGAAGAGGTGGAAAGAATTAAGACAATAGCAGAGCTTGTTGGATTTGTGGAAAAACAAATGATTTGGCAAATGAATGTTGGCATAATAATTAGAACAATGGAAATCACAATCAGAATTACAACCAAAGAGGTAGAGGAGGAAGAAATCAACGAGGTAATTATAGAGGTAGAGGGGTAGGAACTCATATGATAGAGGAGGTGGAAGAAATTTCCAAAATCAGTCCTACAACAACACCTACTACAATTATGCATCAAATCAAAAGGAGGATTCAACTGTAATTATGAATGCTACACATGAAGCACCAAATGAAGATGAGAGAGTGTTCTACATTGACTCAAGATGTAGCAATCATCTGAGTGGTAACATTGCTTTGATGATTGACATGGAAGAAAAGGTCAATGGACATACATTACAAACAAGTGACAACACCAAACACATAGTGAAGAGAATTGGATCAATGAAGATAAATAATATAAGTACACTTTTGAATAAGGTACTTTATGTTCCTACAATTCCAAAGAATTTAATCAGTATAGGACAAATTGTTGAGAAAGGTTACGAAGTCAGGTTCACTAATGATGGAGTTTATGTTGAAAAAGAAGGTAGAATCTTTACTCTCAAGGTACAAGGTAATGTAGGACATGCCTTGTTTACTTATGGAAGTCAAAAGATGACTGAATTGGACCTATGGCATAAACGACTAGGACATTTCAATGAGAGAGGTATAAAAGATATGGCAAAGAATGGTTTAGTGCTAGGTCTACCCAATATTCAAGGTCAACACATGACATAGAAGTGTGAAGCTTGTCAACTAGGTAAAGCACATAAACAATCATATAACAAGT
This sequence comes from Ceratopteris richardii, assembly GCA_020310875.1. Lineage (NCBI taxonomy): Eukaryota > Viridiplantae > Streptophyta > Polypodiopsida > Polypodiales > Pteridaceae > Ceratopteris > Ceratopteris richardii. The sequence continues at coordinate 36,862,744 of CM035440.1, forward strand.
AGGGCTTTATGTATACAAACAAGCTTGAGTTAATTCATACAGATTTGTGGGGTCCTTCAAAGGGATCAATCTTCTCTTTATCTTTGTTCATGCCCTCATAAGCATCAATTTGTGATTGGTTTGCACCAACACTCCTGCATAGCTCTTTGAACTTTTGCTTTTTTGTTGGTCAGAGCCTATTGCGATTGCATTAACTGTGCAGATAGTTGTTCATTTAAAACCTTGAAACAATCTTTTTTGACATGTACTTGTTCATATTGTTTATCGGCTTCAACTAGGTGCTATTGATTGTCCATGGCCATTTGTATCATGTATTTCACCATTGGCTTAAGCTAGGTCATGTCCACATTTAACCAAGTATGTGGTGTTATTGGTCCTTCATGTGTCTGTACATCTTTGCCTTGGTTAACATGTAATGTGTCATTAAAAGGCTGCTGAATTTGAAGGTGAATTTGTGGTTCAGCCTCTTTAGTTTGGTCCTTCTATGAATTGCTTCCTTTGAAAGTCACATCCATCGGTGATGGCTCTACCACTACTCTTATTGGTTCAAAAGCTTCTCTTTGGTCATACTCCTCATCTTGGCCTTCTTCCTTAGGATGCACCACTCTTTTTTGGCCTTTAACAGAAATTTCTTTGAATTGCATTTTAGTGGTCTCGTTTACTTGAACGATATACACATCTTTTGTTGTGTGGATGTCCTCTTGTTGTTTTTTAGTTATTATGTTTGTGGTAGTTCTCTTTTCTCTTCACCAGCCACCTCTTGTTGGTCGACCACTTGATCTAGTTTGTCCCATTTGTTATCATTATTTGTTTCTGTTTGAATATCCACATTCATCATGGATTGCTTGTTATCTTCTTGAGATTTTGATGAAGAGCTTGAATTTTTCACTCGTAACTCTTTGTATCTATGTAATTGAGTTAGTCTTTTACCCGATCAGTTGTGTTGTACTTCACTTGTATGCCCATAATGATGACCCTGGACAGATAGGTTTACTTGGCCTTCCTTGTATTTATGAGTTTGTAGTAAGGCTTCTTGTAATTGAGCTTCTGTAATCGGATTTGGCCATACTAAATTTGTTTTTGGAAGCACATGCGTTCTTTTTTAAGCTTGAGTGACCTATACTATGGTCTCTTCCCTCAATCTTTTTGCTCCTCTCATTAAAGGTTTTGAACTTGTTCACAATTCTTCTATAATGAATGCACCTTTTCGTTTCTTAGGGACAATTGTTTATCTCACATATTTTTCTGTTTCAACAGTCAAGGGCATTTCTCAGAGGTTCTCCTGAATATTTAGAGTATGGTATATTACAATCAATGTGGTACTGCCATTGAGGAACGTTTTGTTGCCCCATTGCTTCTTGGCTTCAAATAGGTGTTCTTGGACATAAGGTGTGAAATCTACTTGATTTCCAACTGTTGGCAGTAGTCAAGGAACTGAAGGACTCACAAGACAAGGAAGCCTACGAAGGGAGTTGAAGCGAAGAGAAAGCACAAGCAGACACAGTAGTCAAAGAAGATCTGGCAAGTAGGCCATTTAAATTTTTCATGCATCAAAGAGTTGGGCACACAAGAAGAAGGAGCAAGTAGGGCGCTCTAGGAAATGTATGTCAAAATGTTAGAAGAAATCCCTACAAAAATAGTGATTTTCATTACTAAAAACCATTTTAAATACCATTTCATATTTTTGTAGCTGCATTTTGTGCAAGCCAAGGAGTCCTTGAGCTTGAGGAGCTTTAGAAGTACCTACCTATCAGTTTTCACATTTTTTAGACTCCGTTTGAACCTCCAAATAGGTCCTAGAACCTAATTTTTAACTAGGCCGGACACTAGGTCTGGACAGGGCCAAAAGCTAGTGAAAAACTATAAATAGAGCTAGAGAGCTCATTTTTGAGGTTAGCTTGTAATTGACTTGAACTTGTATGAGCATTTTGAAAGTAATCTAAAAGAACTCCATTGTCTTCCTCTTTGTTCTTGCTGTGTGTGCGCGTGTGTGTGTATGTGTGTACATGTTTGTGTGCTTCTCACTCACGCACTTGTGCCTTCACTTGCTCGAAGTCATCATACCATCCTCAACACACACAAACGCACATTCACACATGAGCACGGGTGGAATCACTTGCAAATGGGCCCCTATACAACCTCATTTCCAAGCAGACACCCTCATAAAGTCCTCCAGGGTCTCCACAAAACCAAAACCGAAAGCCATCCATAGTGTTTGGCAGCTTAAAACTTGTAATAAACCCCCGGCCCCCATTTGTAAATTCATCTCCCCTTGCTAACTACATCACTCATACAATACATCTTTCCATCTAGCTCTTAAGACTATCCATTCATTAACTACACACACAACCATCGAGCACTCACTGACCCACTAACCCATTACTCACCTCATGATAATGTTGTAACGGGGACAAAAATTGTTCTAACTTGTCCTTTACGATGTTAACGCCTGCTTCTATATTCTCACAAAACTAGCAAGCAAACTGTAACATGGCAGAAACCGGAGGCACCAGTTCCCAGGCAGGGTCTAGCGCACAGATTGTGGACATTGAAACCCTCCTCCTTGAACCACACCTCACCGAAAGGCCTCAAGAACTTCAAGCAGTGCATGTGCTTCCTATTCAGGACCCTCCTCAGGGACACACTTCTCAAGTGGGGAAACACGCTCATTGGTTTAGTGATGTCGCAGGGCCATTGGGTGATGGCACCTACTTCTGGGAAGCAAAAATTGAGTTCAATGGCAAATGGGGACGCTACCATTTCTTCACTCGCGAATTTGAGAACTATCAGAATGTAGAAGTAATGTGATCCGTATTCGGGAGTAGTAGAAGTAGAAGAGGATGAAGAAGAGACAAAAGAAGAAGAAGCAAACGAGGAGTATGATCAAGAATATGAAGAACTTTCTGAACTAGCAAGTGCCCCGACATACTCGGCCCAAATAAAAAGATTACACGAAACCATGAAGCGAGTACAAGAACAACACAAACTGTCGCTCGAGACATGAAAGATGATCATGAGCCAAATGTTAGCCGAGGAAGGTGTGGATGACATGTTTATTGAATCAATGAACTTGCACGCTGACGCGGTAGGTTTAGATGAGGCTGTTCATGCAGCCATGGCTTATATTCATCAATTTGAGAAATGAGTGCCTACTCGCCCCATGAGATCCGGCAAAGAAATCCATATCAGAGCCAGGAGGTAACACACAAACAAAAGAACATCAGGAGGAACCACTCTCACCACCCACCTCACCTCTCACTACACAAGTCACCTCACCACCTGGCACTACCACGCCTATTCCTACGATTACCACATTCGTCATGGGAATTCCTCTCTCTCCCGGCATCCAATTCGGAGGAGCTACCATGCCCACTTTCACAACGCTCTTCACAAATATCACATCCACCCCACCCAATGTTCCCATCTACATAGTCACACACACGTTCGACATAATGGAAACATCACCAGCCACAACACCACTCCCTCCCCCCACGCAACCTCAATCTCCCATACCCCCTCCACCTACCTCACCACTTGACTCCACAGCATTCACAGCTCCCTTTCCCTTCCCCATTCCCCCTGCATTTTCATCTTTCCCTGCATCGTTTAATGTAAATAGTATATTCATGGCATTACATCAATGTGTGTATCAACTTCAGAGTGAGTATCAGGCCCTCGAAGACCGTCATCATCAACTGACTACGAATCATCAACAACTACAGAGACGGCTTACAATTATAGAAGAAGAAAATGCAGACCACAATCAACGTTACACCACACTGGAGCAAGCTCATCAAACCCTTCTGGAGGCACCCCAACCATCACAAGTGCTAGGAGTCAAACAACTCGAAGCTTTACTAGAAGTCTACCAAGCAGATAATCTAAGAGTCCGGTGTAATTTGACTCTAATTAGAAAACACATGGCTACTGCACTTGAAGAAAACAATGTTGGGAGAGGATGGTTGGATGCACTCAGAGATTGAGTAGGTGTTGCTAAACCTGCTTCACACCAGCCCTCCTTTGACTCCAAGAATGATTAATACACTTGCTTAGCTTCCAAATGATACCAAGAAAGCATATATGTACTTTGCAAATGATATGTGTAATGATCAAATCAAAACAAACTACTTGAGACTTCAAAAATCCAAGAAAACTTGCTATTTTGGTATTGACACCTGCTCAGTCTTTCACTCAGTATGACCAGCACACTTACAATTGATCAAATTCCTTCTGGACATATTAAATTAGCTTAACAAGCTATCATTTGCAAGTGGAATGAGAAGAAATGACAAACCATACTCTGAGAAATCACTTTAGCAAAATAAAGTTTACCCCCGATATTTTAGGAGCTCTGCAGTCACAGACCAATGAGTACTTCGACTAAGATTTCTCTGCAATGGCTGAACCAATTGACTTAAAAATTTCTAGGCGTGTAGAGAACTTCGAGCTGAATCCAATATGCTTTGAATCACTTGAAATGGTTGAGTAGATCTTGAGATATGCCTTGTTGAAGTTGACTGACTTGGAGTAGTATACTCAGAGAATCACAGAGTAGATGAATGTAAGTATTTGTATTAGATCATGTAAATGTACATTCCCATTGGCATGATAAACATAGCCCAATGGTACTCAGAGGTGTAGGCTATAGAGTAGACCTCACACACTCAATGATCACAGATGTTAGCCTCGGGAATGGTGAAGAACACCCGCGACTTTTTTCTTGTAGTTTTTATAGGAATTGAGTGTGAATTTTAATTTTGAATTCAAGTCAATCTCCTAAAATCTTTCACCTAAAAAGGTAATGAGATATTCTCTCAATCAATCAACGACCTTTTCCATGACTTTCAATCAATTAGGTGTGATTACATAATATGCCAAGACACTAAGACTTTTACAAGAGATAAAATGGTAAGAAATCATAGGCATAAGTTCCTATGGTCTTTGCTTCATGTAGAGTCTTCAAAGTAGATGTCCAAGCCAAATGTGAAGGCTTGAATTGCACCAAAAGCTCCCCCTCAAGCCAAACACTTTGGCTTAAGTCTTCATCTTCAATCTTCAACCACATCCTGCAATCCAATCATGGATTTGAATCTGCATAACTTGTTTCCATCCAAAGTTTTAGTGAGTAAATCTGCACATTGCATATTAGTAGACACATAAGTCAATTGAATGTCTTTGCTTAGCAACTTTTCTCTCACATAGTGGTAATGAACCTCTATGTGTTTTGTCCTAGCATGATATATTGGATTAGCTGCAAGGTGAAGAGAGCTTGTGTTATCTCCAAAGATGATTGGAGGTCTAGTATATAAACCTAACTCTGTATACAAAAGCTTTAACCAAATAGCTTCTTGAGTGGCATTGGCTAGCCCTCTATACTCTGCTTCAGTAGATGACAAAGCTATTGTAGGTTGTTTCTTGGCTGACCAAGAAATAGGTTTATCACCTGCAAAAGATAAGTATCTTGATGTGCTCCTCCTATCATCCTTGCATCCTGCCCAATCTGCATCTGAATACACTTTAATATCAATGTCTGATGTATAAGGAAAGTACAAACCATGATTCTGAGTTCCCTTTAGATACTTCAAGATCTTCTTTGCAGCCTCAAGATGAGGTACCCTTGGTTTGTGCATGAATTGACTTAGCACACTAACTCCATATGCTATGTCAATTCTAGTCAAGGTAGCATAATTCAAACTACCTACCATACTTTGATATCCTGTAATGTCTTGGACTTCATCCCCTTCATGAGCACTTAGCTTTAGGTTGACTTCCATTGGAGTACTAGAAACTTTAGCATCCTGCAAGCCAAATTTCTTTAACATGTCCTGCACATACTTCTTCTGACTGATATATATGCCTGAATTAGTATAAACCAATTCAAGTCCTAGAAAGTATTTCAATAATCCAAGATCATTGATCTTGAACTCCTTCATCATCTGATTTTTTGATGCTTCTGATTCCTTGGACATCATTACCTGTAATGATGATGTCATCAACATAAACACAGAGATAGATTACCTCTGAATTGCTCCTTTTGATACACAATGATGTATCTGCCTTGCTCATAGTAAACCCTTGATCTTGGAGATATGTTGTCAACCTGTAATTCCATGCTCTAGGTGCCTGCTTCAATCCATATAGAGCCTTCTTCAATTTACAAACATAATTTACCTTCTTGGGATCTTCATAGCCAGGTGGTTGTGACATGTAGACTTCTTCAGATATCCATCCATTCAAGAAAGCATTCTTGACATCTAATTGGTACATGTTCCAATTCTTGGATGCAGCTACACTCACCAAAATTCTGATTGTTGGCATCTTGGCCACAGGAGAAAATGACTCCTCATAATCAATGCCTTGGGTTTGTGCAAAACCCTTGGCTACCAACCTAGCTTTATACCTGTTGATTGTACCATCAGAGTTTCTCTTGAGTTTGTAGATCCATCTGGATCCTATTACCTTCATAGAGTCTTTCTTGGGTACCAAGTCCCATGTGTCACTCTCTTTGAGAGCCTCTATTTCTTCATCCATAGCTTCTTTCCATTCTGCTTTGGTGCTTGCCTCCTCATATGAACCTGGTCCTTCATTTAACAGATCCTTTGCAAGATATACAGAATGCTTAGTTACAAGAGATGTATCATACCCAAATCTGATTGGTTTTTTGCTTTCTCTCATAGATCTCCTGATTGACTGATTTGAGGATTCTGGAATATCCTCTAGTTGCTTCATCTTCATCTTTCCTTTGGACTTCCATGCTTTGAATTCCTCAAGGTTGATTGTGTCATCATCCTCTGAACTTGGATCTTCTTCCTTGCTTGGTTCTTCTTTGATTAGCTTTGGAAACTCCTCTTGCAAATCATAAGGTAGACTAACCTTCCTGCATTCATTCTCATACCATGAGTCATTCTCATCAAAGATGACATCTCTGCTTACCTTGAAGCCTTTGTTTGTTGGGTTGTAGAATCTGTACCCTTTTTTATTTGAATCATAACCAATGAAGATACATTTTTCAGCTTTAGGATCTAGCTTTCCCCTTACCTGTGAGGGAATATGCACATATGCAATACAACCAAAGATTTTGCAATGATCCAAAGATGGTCTCTTACCATGCCAAGCTTCATATGGTGTCATGCCATCAAGAGACTTTGATGGCAACCTGTTTATGAGATAGGTGGCAGTAGATACACTCTCTGCCCAAAGATAATTTGGTAATTTCTTTTCATTGAGCATAGACCTAGCTGTTTCTACAATGAGTCTATTCCTTCTTTCAGCTACCCCATTTTGTTCAGGTGAGTACCTTGTAGTTATCTCCCTTTTGATGCCTCTTTCCTGCAAGAAATCTTCAAACTCATTTGAGAAGTATTCTCCTCCTCCATCTGACCTTAGCCTCTTCAAGTTTCTTCCTGTTTGGTTTTCAACAAGTGCAAGATACCTCTTGAAACAATTAAACACTTCATCCTTATGCTTCATAAAGTATAAGACAGTCCATCTGCTATAATCATCAATGAAGGACACATAATACCTTGATCCTGAAATGGAAGGATCCTTGCTAGGTCCCCAAACATCTGTGTGCACCAAGTCTAGGTAATCTTCATGCATAAAGCCTTTCCTTGAATAGGGCAACCTGTGGGACTTACCAAACTGACAAGCACCACACTTGTAAATCATGTGTTGCTTGGACACATTAGGTATCCCAAGCACACATTGATCCCTGCACATTTGCTTTAGGGTTCTTTCACCTATGTGACCTAGCCTCTTGTGCCATATTTCTAATTCTGAAAGTGTTTGATCCTTGTAATTGTATAAAGCAATGTTTTTGGTGTCTTCTAGCTCAAAAATAAATAATCTACCTGATTTCTCTCCCTTGGCTATCCTTTTGAATCCATGTCTTGGGTCCTCCACATATGCTCCATGTTGATTGAACCTGACCTGCAAACCTTTCTCCACAATCTGACCAACACTCATTAGGTTCTTGGTAATGGTTGGTACATAAAGTACCCTGCTCAATAGGTTTTGGTTACCATCACAAGTTTTCACATTTCCAATCTTTACAACAGAATGTTTAGTATCATCACCTGTCTGTACCTAATGTTTGCCCTTGGGTTCTTCCATATCAGAGAGTAGTGCCACATTACAAGCTACATGGTTAGAACACCCTGAATCAATATAAAATAAATGATCATCATTTGTACCTGCCTTGGAGGTCATATTCATGATCAATAGGGAGTCATCTTGCTCCTCTGTGTAGTTTTTGTAGTCCTTTCTATTTCTGAATCCACCTTGGTAATTACCATTGTGGTTGTGGTTGTAATTGTTGTTGTACTGATTGTTGTATCCATTGTAGCCTTGGTGTTGGTTGAATCTACCTCTACCTTGAGAGTATCCACCTCTTTGATAGCCTCTTCCTCTCTGATTCTTATAATTTCTGTAGCACTCATCTGTGGTATGGTTAGACAATCCACAAATGTTGCATGGTGATGAGTTATAGTGTCTACCCCTACCTGACTTACCTCCTCTGCCTCTACCTCTCCCTGCATAGTTAGCTTGGGAGGTAGAGCCTTCTTCTTCTTGCTTCTTCCCTTTACCTTTATCTTTAATCTTCTTATCACTATATAGAGCAGAGGGGTTGTTACCTTTTGATTGTTCTCCATTCTTTGTAAGCTTTGCTTCATGTGTGAAGAGTTGACCAATCAGGGTTGTTAGATCAGGAGCATGTATGTCCATGTATAGGTCCATTGCTGTGGTAAAGCTCTCCCATTTGTCATCAGCCTTTAGTCCATTGATTACCTGCCTTACTATTTGCTCTTCTTCAATCTCCTCTCCAATACTTGCAAGCTGGTCTGAAATGTCTTTGACCTTAGTGACAAAGTCTGAAACTGATTGTTTTGATTGCTTCCTAAGAGTTGTAAATTCAATCCATAGTTGATTCTTTCTAGCCCTTGTACTTGATGAGAAATATGTTGACAAGGTTTCCCAAGTCTCTTGGGAAGTCTTGCAATTCCTTATGTGAGGTAAAAGGAAATCAGATATAGAGTTAAGAAGATATGACCTTGCCAAAGCATCTTTTGCACACCATGTGTTGAGTCTCTCTTGCTCTTCCTTGGTGGGTAGTCCTCTAGCTTTGAATGAGGGCAATTCCTCATCTCCTGAGATGAATCCAAATAAGCTTCTTCCTTGTAGATAGGTCTTCATCCTTAGAGACCAAGCTTGGTAATTGTTCCTGTCCAATTTGTCAATGAATGAGGGAAAACCATCTCCCATGTTACCTTATTTGCTCTGATACCACTGTTGGGAGAGGATGGTTGGATGCACTCAGAGATTGAGTAGGTGCTGCTAAACCTGCTTCACACCAGCCCTCCTTTGACTCCAAGAATGATTAATACACTTGCTTAGCTTCCAAATGATACCAAGAAATCATATATGTACTTTGCAAATGATATGTGTAATGATCAAATCAAAACAGACTACTTGAGACTTCAAAAATCCAAGAAAACTTGCTATTTTGGTATTGACACCTGCTCAGTCTTTCACTCAGTATGACCAGCACACTTACAATTGATCAAATTCCTTCTGGACATATTAAATTAGCTTAACAAGTTATCATTTGCAAGTGGAATGAGAAGAAATGACAAACCATACTCTGAGAAATCACTTTAGCAAAATAAAGTTTACCCCCGATATTTTAGGAGCTCTGCAGTCACAGACCAGTGAGTACTTCGACTAAGATTTCTCTGCAATGGCTGAACCAATTGACTTGAAAATTTGTAGGCGTGTAGACAACTTCGAGCTAAATCCAATATGCTTTGAATCACTTGAAATGGTTGAGTAGATCCTGAGATATGCCTTGTTGAAGTTGACTGACTTGGAGTAGTATACTCAGAGAATCACAGAGTAGATGAATGTAAGTATTTGTATTAGATCATGTAAATGTACATTCCCATTGGCATGATAAACATAGCCCAATGGTACTCAGAGGTGTAGGCTATAGAGTAGACCTCACACACTCAATGATCACAGATGTTAGCCTCGGGAATGGTGAAGAACACCCGCGACTTTTTTCTTGTAGTTTTTATAGGAATTGAGTGTGAATTTTAATTTTGAATTCAAGTCAATCTCCTAAAATCTTTCACCTAAAAAGGTAATGAGATATTCTCTCAATCAATCAACAACCTTTTCCACGACTTTCAATCAGTTAGGTGTGATAACATAATATGCCAAGTCACTAAGACTTTTACAAGAGATAAAATGGTAAGAAATCATAGGCATAAGTTCCTATGGTCTTTGCTTCATGTAGAGTCTTCAAAGTAGATGTCCAAGCCAAATGTGAAGGCTTGAATTGCACCAACAAACAAGCGTCTGCAGAAGCAAAACAAAGAAAACCTGGAAGCTGCCATGGAAGGCTCTCCCCACGAAATCGACCCAGAACAATTCAAAGCAGTCCCCTCAAACACAATGAAGACAATCTTGGAAAGCTATGTAGATCTATTAGAAGCACATGACGATTTGGAAAAGGAACGGGATGCACTATGCCGCCAGCTCAAGGAACAAGAGGCACAACCCAAAGTTATAGAAACAACCACGACTTCAGAGGAAGTAAAGGCATTAACAGAACAGGTGGCGGAATTGCAGAAAAAGTTACTGGAATATGAAAGATAGCACTCTCCAGTTGTAGAACCAGAGCCAGATGAATTGGTACCCATTGAGGTGGATGAATCGTATGAGGAACCATATGTTCCTATGCCGATGCCAGGAGGTCAGCAAACCTCAGAAGGAATGGACACCTTGGAAGTTGAAGTACCCGAATGGCTTCAGACACTCGAAAAGACAGCGAAAACCCATGAAGATCGAGTGGCAATCCAAATCCAATCAATGGCCAAATTAGAAGACACTATCATAAAGTTAGAGTATTTCCGCAGTATGTCTCATCATAGATGGATAGGCACCAACAACGATCAGTATGTGCCATATTGTGTACTCCTGGCAGATTACAACGCAGAGATTCAACGATGATGTGGCAAGGCTCCAACCTTTGCCACACAATTTGGGCCCGATGATATCCCAGAGAGTGCTAAAAAAGGATCCATTCATCAACCCACCTGGAGGATCCGCCTTCTTGAGACCTATCCAGAGATGGTTCGTACTTGGACGAACATGCCACTCTTTATTAAATACAATCCCTGTTATGTTCCAGTCTTCCGCAGACGCACGTGGCCCGAATTTACCATTGCGGTAAAGAACGTCAAAGGTTGTGCAAAGTGGTTAAATTATGTCTATCTAGCACCTCCCCAAGGACCTCCTACTGTTGCTTACATGATTTCTACAATCCGTCACTGGAGCATTCGCCTACAGAACACCCCTGATGTGATGGCACATATGTGCATGAATATCTTCGAATTAATGCTCATCACATTCAGGACATTCAAGAATATCAAGGACCCCAACTTTTCAGGAGTTGGCTTCACTACAGGCAACCAAGATCTGATATATGACATGAGCACTACCCCCTCAATAAAGGTAGTATATGCCTGGCACGCAAGAATAAAATACCTCCCAGCATGCTTCAAGCAGACCTTGGAGGAGATGTTCATCACAGGGTTCTGGGAATATCACTCAGGAATATTTGTACTCAAGCCCTCACATCTCCTCCAACTATTCGCTGTGGAGAGGACCATTTACTCAGATCAATTGCGGGTGCCCCATCCATACGTCCCAGGTCCAGTCGATTGGGATGCATTGTTAACAGACCTAGCACGGGGGCTACCATTAGAAGAACACCACCTTGCTTCCGTTGTGGTGCAATATTACGTCCAACACACAACTAGGCAAGGGTCTGTCAGAGACGACAGACGCGAGAGAGGGGGGGTGTTGGCAGTAGTCAAGGAACTGAAGGACTCACAAGACAAGGAAGCCTACGAAGGGAGTCAGAGCGAAGAGAAAGCACAAGCAAACACAGTAGTCAAAGAAGATCTGGCAAGTAGGCCATTTAAATTTTTCATGCATCAAAGAGTTGGGCACACAAGAAGAAGGAGCAAATAGGGTGCTCCAGGAAATGTATGTTAAAATGTTAGAAGAAATCCCTACATAAATAGTGATTTTCATTACTAAAAACCATTGTAAATACCATTTCATATTCTTATAGCTCCATTTTGTGCAAGCCAAGGAGTCCTTGAGCTTGAGGAGCTTTAGAAGTACCTACCTATCAGTTTTCACATTTTTTAGACTCCGTTTGAACCTCCAAATAGGCCCTAGAACCTAATTTTTAACTAGGCCGGACACTAGGTCTGGACTGGGCCAAAAGCTAGTGAAAAACTATAAATAGACCTAGAGAGCTCATTTTTGAGGTTAGCTTGTAATTGAATTGAACTTGTATGAGCATTTTGAAAGTAATCTAAAAGAACTCCATTGTCTTCCTCTTTGTTCTTGCTGTGTGTGCGCGTGTGTGTACGTGTGTGCATGTTTGTGTGCTTCTCACTCATGCACTTGTGCCTTCACTTGCTCGAGGTCATTATACCATCCTCACGTCTTCCCGGATTGACATTAAAGGAGGTGCTACTCATCACTGAGCTACACCAACCTACTTTGTTGCATGATAGGACTTGCACTACTATTTTTTGAGGTAAGGTGTATCTATGCATGTTTGAAAAACAAAAGTGATGATGTACTAGTCGTACCACCCCTTCTATGTTGATCGTGTTGATATCTAAGAATGCTCATTTTTTTGCTTGATGACATTCTTCCTTGAGGTCTGTAATGCCATCCTTGGTCCACCCGAATGCATCTTTGATCAATTCATGAGTAAACTTGATTGTTGTCCAATCTCCTTGTAAATCCAACACCTTTGCTTCGGGCATTGTCAGCATCTCCAATGTAGGATGCAAAGTATTTGTAATTTGAGTACATTTTTCAAACTCAGGCTTATAGATTGGCATGGAAAAATATCTCCCAATGTCAGCTTTCATCAATACATCAACTGTTGATGGTATATCTTGTAGTAATTAGAAATCTTGAGACATGACAAGAAATTGATGATTCATGTCCATGATTCTAATAGTAATTAGAAATAGATGATCGCGTGTAGGCTAGTCTTTCTGAAACTAGTATCCTCATGCTTTGGTTGCACTTTCGAGAGGAAATTCCAATGTCTCTTCTTGCAAAGTTGCTTCAACATCTTCAAAAGCCATATGCACTTGAAATTGAAGCACCACTTAATCACAATTTTGAATAATTGTTTTTTCCAATATAAAGGGAGTTCGGCCTTAGCCTACTCTCCTGGACTTGTATTAAATAAAAGGGAAAGAAAAGTACAAGTGAAGGGGACTAGTGCCCATGGGACCCCCCAAGTCCCACAAAGCATGGGTAGATCTTAGAGAGTTTAGATGGCATTACAAAGAAGGTTAATCACCCTCTCATCACCCTCATGAGGGGCCCACTTGGGTTTAAACTTGTTGTTGATTAGAAGGAGCACTTTATGATGCCTAAAAGGGGGGGATTTCTTATAATTGGTGATTCTTTTACTGAGAAGGAATAGCAATTTCTCAATTGAACACTCTTTGGGGAGTCACCAAGGTTATAAGCACAACTTTCCCACTAGATCTTTTAGAGGGCCTACCCTCTGATGGCATTCTAGAGAGTCCTCGAGTAGTCGATTACTTATCCCAGTAGAGCTTGTTTCCAGTTGATATGCTTTTGAAGTCTAATTTTCTTTCTGACAATCTGCCAGAGCCTGTTGGAGTTGGGACAAGTAAAGAAGATGTGACCAACATCTTCAATGGATTGGCAACAATGCTTGCACCAAGGAGACAATCCACAAATTTTGCTAGCCTTTAGGTTGGTCTAGATTCCCCGATGAAGAATTTTCCATAAGAGGATAGACTTTTTATTTTCTATGAGAGCGTTCCACATAGCAATGAACTTCAACTACAACTACATCCACAACAGGCACCACTTCTTGTTGAGGTTGACCTAATAATCAATGCTTCCTTTGATCTTCGAGATTTTTGTTAGGCAATTAACATTATGCCATTTGAGACCCAGTGGGCACAACGAGTCATGTACCATGAGAAGATGAACTTTAGAGCGGTCCCAAGCAAGATGTCTACTTTGTAAAATATTCCATTCTTCATAGGTAATGTTGACGCTAGGGTCAATATCCTTGAAGTTGATCCATTGGTTGGTGTCTTGGTTCCAAAGATATTCACTTTTTTTGAAGCCCTTGTTCTAGAGCCTCTTGGCACTTTGAATGTTCCAAGATTCCATGTGGATCAGAAACTAGATAGAGTCATTCTGTCTGATACCGACCACCCACTTCCAATCTTCACTGATTCTTATAAAGCTTTTAACTTTATTCCAACTCTTCCATAGGGAGCACACCAAATTCGAGTCTTTCAGGAAAACTGTGATCGAGGAAAACAAAAGGGCTAGAATGCCAAGATTCTTCCAATTTGGAAATCCCACAAAAGTCAACACGTTCTTGTTTCTAAAGATCAATTAGGCCCACGAAGTCTCTCCATTTCACCACACCTTAATCATCCATTTTGTCGCACGTTTGTTGGCCATGAACCCAATGTCCAGAATACCAAGGCTGCCACTATCCCTTTGGCTAGTGCAGAAGACCATTTGATTTTAGGCACCCCCTCTTGTTGTGGGTTGCCATCCAAAGGAAGTTTCTACAGATACTTTCCAATTTGGACAACTCTTGCTCTTTCGGTCTCCAACAAGAGAGGAAGTAAATGGTTGACAAAATGAGGAATGTGTTAATAACCATTGTGCGACCCGCGAGATTGATTTGCATACCTCTCGAATAGTTTAGCTTGCTTTTGAATCTGGCCAAGACTCAGTTCCACCACTGCTCCAACGAGATACAAAAGCCTAAGGGAATCTCAAGAAGCTGGAAAAACTTGGCTTGGAGGAATTTTTTGACCACCATATTCAAAGAAAAGGTCGGGTTGGATCTCGATAATAGCTCTAAAAGCGGTCTTTGAGTGGTTGATTTTGGATCCAAAGGATTCACAAAAAGTATCAAGGCACCTCCAAAATGTCTCAAGGCTGGTACGGTCATTGTGGACAAATGTGTTCATATCGTGGACAAAAGTCTCATGGTGATTTGCCCATGGTTATTGGGCAACAAGAGGCCTTTGATATCACCAACTTCCACTTGTTGTTCCACCAACTAGCTAAGCCCTTCCGTGTCGATGGCAAAGAGAAGGGGAGCCAGTGGGCACCCTTATCTAATCGATCATTTGAATTTGATCGCCTTTGAAAGATGGCCATTAACATTAATTTGAGTCAACGCATTTGCCAATAGGGTCGAGATCATCTTAGTGAATCTCTGGCTGCAACCGAGAGCTTTAAGTGATTGCAAAATATAGTCCCATTCCAGCATGTTGTAAGCTTTGTCAAAGTCGATCTTGAGGAAAACCACATCTTGTCTTGACTCATCAGTGAAGTTGAGGCCTTCCAAAATATCAATTATGGCTTCCAATATTGACCTACCTTTGACAAAACCTTTTTGCTCTTTGCTTAGTCGAACTCTCAAATGGCCGGAAATTCTGTTGGCTATGACTTTAGCAATTATCTTATATCCCATTTGAAGCATCATAATCGGACACCAATTCTCAATTCTATTCTTTTCCCCTTTTTTGTGGATTAACTTGATGATGCCATTGTTCAGACAAGCTAGAAGCGCACCAAACTCAAGCACCTCTTGCCAGAACAAACAAAGAAGGGTGACCATCACGAACTTGAAGGACTTAAAGAACTCATTAGTGAGCCCGTCCGGCCTCGAGCTTTTGCCACTAGGAAGGGCATCAATGACTTCAATGATTTCTTTTTCCGAGATAGGGGCATCAAGCAAGGATCGAAGGTTGTGTGGGATCCTATGAGAGGATGCCCTAGAGATATCCGCCATGCAGTCGTCTATGAGGGGAGAGGGGAGTCGAGATCCCCATGAGTCTTGTAAAATGTTCTTCAATGATTCCGATACTTTCTTCTTTTGTATTGCATACATCGCCATTTGAGTCTAGCCATAAGGGGATCGATTCTCTGTTTTGTTTCCTTTTAAGAATGTTGCACATCTCTTTGATGGGCTTGTCGGCTTTGCCAACCTACCACTCCTTAAAGAATATTTGCAAATTTTTCCTTTGTATTTCTTCCTCATCTCTCAGCAACACTCTGATTCTTCATAGACCCTTCTGGGATTGAGCTTTTCCTTTGTTCACTTCCTCCTCAAGCCTCCAGACTCTATGACATAGAGCTTCTCTACATCCATGCCGAACAATCTAGAGCATCTTCTTATTCTTATCATGATCTATTGTGACTTTTCGACCACACATCTCCAGCTCTTGGTTGGGGATGAACAAGGGGACGGAGGGGACAGAGAAAGAAGTTGAGCAGGCATGAAACCAAAGAGCATTAAGGGTTTTGATGAGATGTTGGAATGAGATAATGATCAGGTAGTAATTACAGATGGCGAGGTCAATGCATTGCAAGAGGGAAGGATGGCCCCATAGATGAATAATGCTTTGAGCTATGTAGCTTCTATCGAGTCTAGCTTTCTTCAAGTCCTCACTCACATTCGAATCTTTGAATCCGACCAGATCCAAGTGCAGTTTGCTTTTGTCCCAAGTTTCTTTCTCATGATTGTCGATGACCCGGCCGTTGTTGTTCCATCTATCCATAGGGTCCTCCACCATACTGAAGTCATTAAAAATAAGCACGTTGTGGGGGAGCGAGTCCAAGGAGGCCCAAGTGTCTAGTCTCTCCAACTCCCTGTTTGGGGCATACATAGAAACTAACGTGAATCAAAAGGGGGCAGCATAGGAAATTGCAATCCACTGATGGCTTTGATCTTCAATGGAGTTCTCACGCTTTTCAAACCAGAGTTGATTTATACCAATTATCATCCCACCGGACCCCCCAGGGTGCGAGTTCGAAATCTAGACATGGGTCGGGGAGACATGTCTAAGGCGTTTCTGGAGGTTTGCTCCATCAATTTTAATCTCTTGAATCAGATAAATTTAGGGTTTAGGCTAATGCCATGAAGCCATTGACCAATGATGGTCCCTCTTGAGGGGTCAGTCAGCCCCCTAGCATTTAACGAGATGATGGTCATTGCCATAAGTTACCCTCTTTGTGGGGAGGGGCCTTATCCTTTCTTCTCTTGGATTTGTCTTTCTTTTTTGTTGGGAGGGGCTCCTGACTTAGTAATTTGTTCTTGTGGGGGCTTTTCGAAGGTAACTCAATAGGTTTTTTTCCCTTACGGGAGGCCTCCTGTTGGAATGAACAAAAAACCATTTTCAGGATAGTCGATTCAATGATGGAACTTTCACTATCCATATTGTCTTTGTTACTAGTGGTAAAGCCGTCTTCTTTGCTTGTAGTGTAGCCTCCTTATTGGTTTCTTTGTTGTCAAGGATCTCTAGGGATTTGTCGCCGGTGTCCACCTCAAACTGGTTCATACCTGGGTAATCAAGCTCATTAATCTCCTTTTCCAGATTGCAATACAAGTTGTTTGGGGGGTATCTCGAATACAGTTCCTCTTAGACATCACCCTAGGATATCTTTCCCTTCTTCTTTTAGCTTTTGTGATCCCATGTGAGTTACTTTCTAGGTTTCGGGAGCCCTTAACTTCCTCTTCGTTTGTCGAGCGATTGAGTGTCCCATTGTTGTCTTGAGTTTTTCTGGATGCTTCTTGTTTTTGTTTGCTTTTTTGTCTCAGTGGGCAATCTTTAATCATGGCCTTGTTAGTCACAATGAAAACACATGTTAGGCATGTTTTTGTAATTAACGTCTTATTCCTAGACATCCCCTTTGCCAAGGTCCACTTTGATCTTTGATGGAAGTGGTGTGCTGAGGTCAGCCTCGACATAGATTTGACGGTGCCACTGATGATTGAAAGAGTGCCTTGCACCTTCATAAATGAGACCACCAACGTCCTCTCACGATGCCAATGGCTTGGCGATTGGAGATACGATGTCCCACACAAACTTGTACAAGAATTACGGCAGGTTAGTGAGCTCGACCTAGAGAGGGTAGCAGAGAGATTTAGATTTGTTAGGAATAAAATCGAGGGACCATCTCAACAAGCACAGGGTCACCTACCCGAGTTGCCAGGTTCTAACACTAAGGGCTTGGAACACCATATCTTCATTCTCAAAAACTAGCAACATATGACTAGCCAGTAAGAACTGACACTTGCTAACAATCAACTTGTGGGGGAACCACTCTTTTCAAAGCCATTGGTGCAGAGTTTCAAGCAAAGGCCTAGGGCCAAACACTTGTCCAACGAGACATACTTTCTTGAGCTCTTCTTGCTTTGACAGAATTGACAGCTCTACTATCTTTGCAGCCTTGGGCTTAATCCTCCATATGTGCATGTCTTCGAGTTATAGCTTTCTTTTGTTGGTTTTTTCATGTCACCCTTGGACATTGATTGATATGTTGAAGTCTCTAGCCATCCTATGCATTGCTTTTTCTAAGGTCCTTACACCTTCTTTTTCTTTTTCCTTGATCTTCTTTGGAACACATATTTGATGATGTGATCCTTGAGCATTTGCTACTCATTTAAGTATCCATATTTGTAATATCCTTGATCTAGTTTGCAATAAGTGTTGATCTATTTTGTTTCTTGCCTCTTAGGTTTCATGTGAGTCTCTAGTTTTTCCTTGCAGTGATATGATCAAAGCTGATCGTTGTAGACCCATACTTATTTGCTGCTTTGTCTTTGTTGTCTCTATGTTAAGACTCTAAATGGTGTGACCTTGTCACAAGTCCCTTTCATGGATGACCTTACTCAGTCGCTCAAGCTCACTCTCTTGAGAAGAAAGGATAGGTTGATCAAGCAAATGAGGACAAGTTGTAGGCATATGGAGAATAGAGGAATTGGTAGACAAGGGATTTGATGGAATTTCTTGAACAAGATCATCTAGGCTTGTGTTCCTAGGGTCTTCCTCCCATGCCATTTTTAGGGTTTTCTCATCTAGTAGATTAAGGGTGTCTCTTTCATCTATTTTTGCTGATATGTATCCTTGGGCAAGGTGGATAGTGATTTCGAATTCAAAACTCCAATCTTGTTCTAAGAACAGTTCTTCTAGAAGATCTGAGTCCTTGCAAAACTAAGAGCCATTGTTGCATGGTATTGTTCCCTAAATGTAAAGACATTAAAATATCCCCTAAACACTCAATAATGCTGCCTCCAATTCCTATCATATACACCTTTGTTGGGATACGTTGTGCCTTCAATTTCTCTGCTAATGAGGTGTG
Source organism: Ceratopteris richardii (assembly GCA_020310875.1). Taxonomy (NCBI): domain Eukaryota; kingdom Viridiplantae; phylum Streptophyta; class Polypodiopsida; order Polypodiales; family Pteridaceae; genus Ceratopteris; species Ceratopteris richardii. Next base: position 36,882,004 of record CM035440.1, read on the forward strand.
TATACTACTTAAAGTTGCTCCCATGTTGATCAATGAATCTACAATTGGTGTTAGCCTTAGTGTCCATGTGAAAGGCCAAATGGCCACTAGACACTTCTTTGTATATGTTCTTTAATAAAACATATTGTGGCCTAGTCAGCCATAGACTATCAGTTCAACTGCATTTGTAACACCTAAGAAGTCTGTGTTCATGCTCCGTGTGTACTATGTTTTTCTATGTATTCTGCACCCTCTGTGCAGAGTACTCATGTGCAGCTGTAGTAGCTCCATTTTCTACTCTGAGGATATTGTCGTGGAGCTCTCAAGAAGGAGAGCACACTGTGGTGCATCACCATTGAAATACTTCACTGGTATCAGAGCAGTTTGATGCAAAAGCTTTGTTCATTATGTGCGAGTGAAGCGAGAACCTCCTCCCTTGGCTTTCTTCAAGGCTTATGACTAAGGAGGTGACCAAGGCATAGACCTTGGCATACCTGTGTGAAGAGATGGATAGGTATGTGCTTGAAGATGAAGAGGTGTTGCAAAATCCTTGATCTACACCAGCCAAATGAACTCCAGGAGTATATGGTGGGCCCTTTTAGCTTGCCAATGGATGTATTAGACACCCTATGTACCTTGGAAGATCACTCTCAAAAAGATAGATCAAAACAGATAAGTTGAACTCCAGGAGTATACGGTGGGCCCTTTTAGCTTGCCAATGGATGTATTAGACACCCTATGTACCTTGGAAGATCACTCTCAAAAAGATAGATCAAAACAGATAAGTTGGAGTTAGCTCAGAGGTGAAAACTTGCTATTCTTGGTTCATACATATGTCCAGTGTTTTACATAATTCTCTGAGCACAGTAGTAATTAGCTTAATTCCTCTTGGGTAAGTCTAGGTAGCTTAAGGAGCTAACTTTAAAGAGTAATCTCATAAAAAATAATAAACCACACACTGAGAATGAGTTTTAACAAGTGATGACATCATCCCGATTTTCACGGGCTGCTATAGTTTGAGACTAGTGAGCAGAAAAATGACCATAACTCCAAATTTAGAAATCCAATGGTTATGAAACTTTGTATGGTTATACTAGACAGTAAGCTGAATCCAAAAAGCTTTAAATCACTGAATTTGGGTAAGTAACCACTGTGAAATGGCTCTGACAAGATGAGTGAAAAAAATCGGGTACCTGACAGAGAAGTGAAAAATTCACAGATAGTGTTGACTTCAACTGAACATAACTGAAGATTGAAACATCCAAATGACATGAAAATTTGTGAGCATATAGTAGACTTATAGAGATAACTTTAACAAGTTAAATCACTGAAAATAATGCACCAAGCTCAAAGAAACAATCTCTACAATCAGACTGAGAAAACTGAGAGTAATGGCAGTGAGTAGTACACTTCACAAGAACATGGAAATATGAACTCAAATGATCATGAAAATAAAGTATATTGCTTGTACAATACAATAAACTTACTGATACATATGTGTGCCTTGAAATCACACCTTGATATGGCATAAAGCTCAGCTCTTGGAGGTCTTCACATAGGTCTCTCTAACCACGACTAAAACTGCCATCTATTTATAGTTGAGTTTGGGAGGCTAGCTTCCCTCAATCACTCTCCAATCAATCAATGATTGATTTGATTCTCTACCTACCACAAATCAAGAATTCGTGGCTCCTCTTTCCCTTTTTGATCATGTGGACTCAACCACTTAAGATTCTCTTACTTTTACATTAAGTAAACTCTTCAAAAGTTACAAGAGGTAGTTCACAAGTGAACTTTACATAGTCTTATTTTTAAAGCTTCTTCTAAGACTTTGTGAGACTCAAGCCAATACTTAGGCTTGTCATAGACTTGCTCCAACAGCTCCCCCTCAAGCCAAGTATGCTTGAGGTCTTCAATCTTCCAAGATTACCTGCAAACCAATCATAGCCTTGAATTTGTAAAGCTTTGTACCATCCAATGCTTTGGTTAGAATACCTGCACATTGTTGATGAGTGGACACATATGATATTTGAATCTCTTTGCTTAGAACCTTCTCTCGTACATATTTATAATGAACTTCAATATGTTTAGTCCTTGCATGAAAGATAGGATTAGCAGCCAAATGAATAAAACTCATATTGTCACAAAAAATAGTTGGAGTTCCAAACTCCAATCCAAGATCTTTGAATAATGTCTTCATCCACATAGCTTCCTGAGTAGCTATGGCAAGACCTCTATATTCAGCTTCAGTAGAAGAGAGAGCAACTATGGGTTGCTTCCTGGATGACCATGAAATAAGCTTTGAACCTGCAAAGGTAAGATAGCCTGAAGTGCTCCTTCTATCTTCTTTGGAGCCAGCCCAATCTGCATCACAAAATAGCTTCAAACCTAAATCAGATACATAAGGATAATAAAGTCCTTCATTTATGGTTCCTTTGAGATACTTGAGAATCCTTCTCGAAGAAACCATATGTGGTTTCCTTGGTGTATGCATAAATTGACTTAGCACACTCACAGTGTAACATATATCTACTCTTGTCAATGTGGCATAGTTGAGACTACCCACTAGACTTTGATATGATGTGATGTCCTCTATGAGTTCACCTTCATGTGAGCTCAATTTGTGATTGACCTCCATTGGAGTACCTGCAATCTTACAATCTTGCATCTTGAATTTTGCCAACATGTCCTTAATGTACTTTCTTTGAGTGAGAAACAAACCATGATCTTTGTAGACAACTTCCAAACCTAGGAAGTAGGTAAGTGAACCCAAATCACTTATCTTGAACTCTTCTCTCATCTGATCTTTGATCTTCTTCATACCATCTGCATCATTTCCTGTCAATATAATATCATCTACATATACACATAGGTAGATGACCTCAGAGTTACTCTTTTTAATAAAGAGTGAAGGATCTGCCTTGCTTGGTTGAAAGCCTTTGTCCTGCAAGAATGAAACAAGCCTGAAATTCCAAGCTCTTGGAGCTTGCTTGAGACCATACAATGCTTTGTTAAGTTTACACACATAATCAGGATAAACTTGATCCTCAAAACCAGGTGGTTGTGCCATAGATACCTCTTCTGTTATCCAACCATTCAAGAATGCATTCTTTACATCTAGTTGAAGTATCTTCCAATTCTTGGAAGAGGCAATACTAAGCAAAACCCTAATAGTAGGCATCTTTGCCACAGGAGAGAAAGTCTCCTCATAATCAATTCCCTGAGTTTGTGCAAAGCCTTTTGCTACAAGCCTTGCCTTATACCTGTTAATGGAACCATCAGAATTCTTCTTGAGTTTATAGACCCATCCTGAGCCTATTACCTTCATGGATGAAGTCTTGGGCACCAAATCCCAAGTGTTGTTTTCCTCAAGTGCTTCAATCTCTTCCTTCATTGCATGCTTCCATTCTGTTTTTGCTTTGGCCTCTTCAAATGATGATGGCTCCTCTTGGTTTATGTCCTATGCTATGTAGATAGAATGTTTAGTTACTAATGAGGTGTCAAACCCATACCTTTCTGGTCTTTTTCTTTTCCCTCATAGATCTTCTTAGGCCATGATGTGATGATTCTGCCTCATGTCCAAGTTCCTGCAATTTTGCTTTACCTTTAGACTTCCATGCTTTGATCTTTTCCATCTGAGATTCTTCATCATCCTCTGAGGTGTCTTGTTCTTCAATCTTTGGTTGTTCTCTACCCAGCTTTGGAAAATCTTCTTCAAGATTATATGGCAAATTGACCTTCCTGCATGAATCTTCATACCATGAATTGTTCTCATAAAAAACTACATCTCTGCTTACCAAGAATCCTTTGTTGGTAGGTTGTATAACCTGTAGCCCTTTTGATTGTTGTCATATCCAATAACTACACACCTTTCTGCCTTTGGATCCATCTTGCCTCTAACTTGTGAAGGAACATGAGCAAAAGCAATACATCCAAAAATTTTACAATGATCTAAGCTTGGTCTTCTTCCATTCCAAGCCTCATATGGAGTCATCCCATCAAGGGATTTTGAAGGCAATCTGTTAATCAAGTAAGTGGCTGTACATAGAGCCTCAACCCATAAGTAATTAGGTAAATGCTTTTCATTTAACATAGACCTTGCAGCTTCAACAATTGTCCTATTCCTCCTTTCTGCCACTCCATTTTGCTCAGGAGTGTACCTTGTAGTTACCTCTCTTTTGATTCCTCTTTCTTGAAGAAAAGAATCAAACTCATGGGAGAAGTATTCTCCCCCTCCATCTGACCTTAGCCTTTTTAGTGATTTACCTGTTTGATTCTCCACAAGAGCCAAATATCTTTTGAAACATGAAAAAACTTCATCTTTGTGTTTCATAAAGAATAGGATAGTCCATCTGCTGCAATCATCAATAAAGGAGACATAATACCTTGATCCAGACATTGAAGCTTCCTTGCTGGGTCCCCATACATCTGTATGAACCAACTCCAAGAGATCTCCATGCATATAACCTTTCTTCATGAATGGTAACCTGTGAGACTTTCCAAATCGACATGCACTACACTTATAAATCATATGTTGTTTTGACAAATTAGGGAGTCCAAGTACACTTTGGTCCCTGCAGATTTGCTTTAATGATCTTTCACCAATATGTGCTAACCTTTTGTGCCATACTTCCAATTCTGTGAGTGTCTAACTACCATAATTAAAGAGAGCAATGTTTCTAGTGTCCTGTAATTCAAATGTGAACAATCTACCTGTCTTTTCACCTTTTGCAATTTTTTTGAATCCTTGACTTGGATCTTCAACAAATGCTCCTGCTTTTGTGAACCTAACTTGCAACCCTTTCTCTACTATCTGCCCAACACTTATCAAATTCTTTGTAATGGTAGGGACATAGAGTACCTTACTGAGTAGGTTGATGTTTCCATCAGGTGCTTTGACATTGCCTATTTTCTCCACCGGATGTTTTGTATCATCTCCTGTTTGTACCTCATGCTTATTCCTTGGATCTTCTAAATCTGATAGGAGTGCCACATTTCTTGCCACATGATTTGAACAACCTGAATCTATGTAGAAAACATGCTCATCAGATTTACCTTCCGGCATAGCCATGTTCATGATCAATAATGAATCCTCTTTGTTTGAGTCTTCTGTGTAGTTATTGTAGTCTCTCCTTCCTTTGTAGCCTCCTTGATAGTTTGAATGATTGTAGTTGTTGTAGCTGCCATGATAATTGTTAAACCTTCCTCTTGAGTAGCCATAACTTCCTCTATTGTATCCTCTTCCTCTTTGATTCCTCGAATTCCTAAAGCAATTTTCAGTTGTATGATTAGTTAATCCACAAATAGAACATGAGTTGGAGTCTTGGGATCTCCCCCTGCCTTGTCTACCTCCTCTTCCTCTACCTCTGCCATGTCTTCCTCTACCTGCATAGTTAGCTTGATATGTACCTGCTTCATCATCCACTTTCTTTGCCTTTCCTTTGTTATCTTTGGACTTGCTTTTATCAGTGTATAAAGCTGAAGATTGATTACCTTTAGAGTTTTCTCCATTTTTTATAAGCTTTGCCTCTTGAGTAAGTAGTTGTCCAATGAGTGTATTGAAATAAGGTACATGCATGTCCATGTACAAATCCATAGCTGTGGTGAATGCTTCCCACTTGTCATCTGCCTTCAAGCCATTGATGACCTGCCTTACAATTTGCTCTTCATCTATTACCTCTCCAATGCTTCCCAACTGATCTGCTATGTCCTTGAGCTTTGTGACAAAATCAGTCACATTTTGTTTGGGAGCCTTCTTGAGAGTTGTGAAATCAAGCCATAGTTGATGCTTCCTAGCTTTAGTACTTGAAGCAAAGAAAGCTTCAAGTGCATCCCACACTTCCTGAGATGTCTTACAACTTGTAATGTGAGGCAACAAAAAATATGAGATAGAGTTGAGGAGATAAGACCTTGCAAGTGCATCCTTGGAGCACCATGTGCTCAATCTTTCTTGCTCTTCTTGTGTTGGTTGACTTTTGTTCCTGAAATTTGGCATAACTTCATCTCCAGCCACATAACCATATAAACTTCTACCTTGGAGATAAGCTTCCATTCTTAATGACCAAGCTGAGTAATTACCTCTATCCAATTTGTCAATTGATGAAGGAAATCCATCTGCCATGTCCAACCTTGCTCTGATACCACTGTGAAGAGATGGATAGGTATGTGCTTGAAGATGAAGAGGTGTTGCAAAATCCTTGATCTACACCAGCCAAATGAACTCCAGGAGTATATGGTGGGCTTTTTTAGCTTGCCAATGGATGTATTAGACACCCTATGTACCTTGGAAGATCACTCTCAAAAAGATAGATCAAAACAGATAAGTTGGAGTTAGCTCCGAGGTGAAATCTTGCTATTCTTGGTTCATACACCTGTCCAATGTTTTACATAATTCTCTGAGCACAGTAGCAATTAGCTTAGATCCTCTTGGGTAAGTCTAGGTATATCAAGGAGCTAACTTTCAAGAGTAATCTCATCAAAAATAATAAACCACACACTGAGAATTAGTTTTAACAAGTGATGACATCATCCCGATTTTCACGGGCTGCTACAATTTGAGACTAGTGAGCAGAAAAATGACTATAACTCCAAATGTAGGAATTCAATGATTATGAAACTTTGTATGGTTATACTAGACAGTAAGCTGACTCCAAGAAGCTTTAAATCACTGAATTTGGATAAGTAACCACTGAGAAATGGCTCTGACAAGATGAGTGAAAAAAATTAGGTACCTGACAGAGAAGTGAAAAATTCACAGATAGTGTTGACGTCAACTGAACATAACTGAAGATTGCAACCTCCAAATGACATGAAAATTTGTGAGCATATAGTAGACTTATAGAGCTAACTTTTCCAAGTTAAATCACTGAAAATAATGCACCAAGCGCAGAGAAACAATCTCTGCAATCCGACTAAGAAAACTGAGAGTAATGGCAGTGAGTAGGACACTTCACAAGAACATGGAAATATGAACTCAAATGATCATGAAAATAAAGTATATTGCTTGTACAATACAATGAAATTACTGATACATATGTGTGCCTTGGAATCACACCTTGATATGGCATAAAGCTCAGCTCTTGGAGGTCTTCACATAGGTCTCTCTAACCACGACTAAAACTGCCATCTATTTATAGTTGAGTTTGGAAGGCTAACTTCCCTCAATCACTCTCCAATCAATCAATGATTGATTTGATTCTCTACCTCCCACAAATCACGAATTCGTGGCTCCCCTTTCCCTTTTTGATCATGTGGACTCAACCACTTAAGATTCTCTTACTTTTACATTAAGTAAACTCTTCAAAAGTTACAAGAGGTAGTTCACAAGTGAACTTTACATAGTCTTATTTTTAAAGCTTCTTCTAAGACTTTGTGAGACTCAAGCCAATACTTAGGCTTGTCATAGACTTGCTCCAACAACCTGGTCATCTGAGTCACTAAAGTCACCATTGGTGCTATTGGCTGCGTGCGAGGGAGGACCTCAACGATCAAAGAAGATAGAGGTTCCTGGTACTTCCGAGCAGGTCACCCATCCCAATATTGTTCCCCCCCGAGCTCGCTTAACCGTGGCAATCTCTTGCCACTAAGCTACACTCTTGTGGTGTGTGAAAAAGGGGAAAAGACTAAGGTTAACATTACCTTGAGCATGATTTGGTCCCTCAAAGCTTCATTCTTTGCTTTCAAAGACTATTTTTGAAGCATTTTTGGGTGTCTTTTGAAGCCATTTTGGAGTACTTTCGCACATATTTCTCTTCACATAGGTCCAAGAAAATCAAGAAGAGTATTCTTTGTACTTCTTTGACAATAAATATCAACTTTTGGGGCTGTGTTTTCAACCACATTCATAAAAACTATAGGTTTCTTGAAAGGTTTTTCAGTTTTGGTGGGAGCAACTATTGCAAATTTATTCACGTTTCCTAGCCTAAAACATCACAATTGATAGACACTTGCAGGTGTTGTTGGCTAGTTTTTGGGTTGTGAATTCGGCCTTGTAGTGTCATTTTACTACATATATTGATCACATACACACCATGTATGCTTATGTGGATACCGCTTATGTACATCCATGTGGTCATTGATATAGCAGTTATGTTTTTGCATAAAGCCTTTTATGTTTGATAAAGAGGGTCGTGGTGAGGTTTTCTTAATTGGGAGACACCCAGATGTCGGGGTCTCTTCGGTGATGCAGGTGGAAGAATTACCCAGCCTCACCATAGGAGATGTATGATTATTGTTCATAGGTGCTCGATAAGCCTAGTTGGCTTCTATTGGGTAACTGATTATATGCAGTGGAGTCAATGATTCACTATGCATGTACACATGTCAGTACTTGTAGTTTTATGATATTTTGACACTGGTCATATGCTCATTTTACAGAGGATACTTTGGAAAAAGTTTTCTAGATTTTTTGGTTTTGTCAACTATACAGTGGTTGACTTACTCCTTGATATACTTATTCGTTGGTGTTTGGACTCTTCTATCTCCATTATCATTCTATTTAGTTCTCTATCATCATGGCATCAGAGGTCTTAGGCACATCTCATGGATTAGGGTCTAGTGCTAGTGTTCCAAGGAGGAGCTGTAACTTGCAGGGCAAAGACCATTTTGAGATCCAAAAATTTGATACCACAAACTTTGCTCTATGGAAGAATCAGATTATAGCTAATTCAAAGGAAGCAATGGAAGCCAGTAAATAGGATTTCAAAGAAGCCTGCTCACATGGATGAAGATGATTGGGATGAGTTGGATGAAATGGCCAGGTCTACCATTCACTTGCACCTAGTAGATAGTGTTTACTTTACAGTTAGACTATGAAACTACAGGGGAGCTTTGGAAGAAGTTATGCAATACATATGAAAAAGATACAGCATCAAATAAAGTGTATCTGATGAGAAAATTATATGAAATTCGCATGAAGGACACAAATAGTGTTGCAACTCATCTAAATGAGTTTGATTCTATATTCTCCTAGTTACAAGCTCAGAAAATGGGTATTGATAATGAAATGAAAGTAGTATTGTTGTTATGCACCTTGCCATCATCATGGGATACGTTTTGTACAGCTATTAGCAATAGCGCACTTGGTGGTAAAATTGTCTATGATGACATATGTGGAGCACTCTTGAGTGAGGATATTCGTACAAAGTCTATGGTTGGTACTCAGAGTGGAGATGCATATAATGTTTGTGATTCTTACCAAGGAAAGAATCAACAATGTGGTAGGAGCAAGAACAAGGAAAAGAATGGTCAACAGAATAAGAGTAGAAGTAAATCAAGGAAGGGGGATATTGAATGCCATTATTGTCATAAGAAAGGACACATGAAGAAAGACTATTATGCATTAAAGAATGCTAAAGGTAAAGGACGGAATGTTGATGGGTATGTTAAACAGTTACCTGCACCATCTACTTCAACTATGAAGATTGAAGAAATTAATGCTATTTCTGATGATGTTGATGTATTCACACTTGACAATATTGTGCCGAGTGAGGCTCTTATGGGTGATTCTCTTTCCCACATATGGCTAGTAGATTCTGGTGCTTCTTTCCATGTGACACCACATAGAGAATGGTTCTCTAATTATGCAACAAAGTCTTTTGGTACCGTGAGACTTGGTGACCCTTACTAGTGTGACATTGTGGGGATTGGACATGTGGTTGTGCAGTTCATTGATGGTTCAAAAATTACTATGCATAATGTATGCCATGTACCTCAATTATCATGTAGTTTGATGTCAGTTGGCCAACTTGATGACCTTGATTACAAGGTGGTCTTCTATGCTCAGTCCTTTTGTATATCAAAGGGCAATATGGTTATTGCAAAAGGAACCAAAGTTGGCTCACTTTATCCTTTATTTGTATCACATAACAAACACTTGTTAGCTGTTATTGAATAGCCTATGGCTTGTATTTGGCATGGTTCTTTGGACCATATGTCTTGTAGTGGAATGGAAAATCTTTCTCATTCTGGCTACTTACCTGTGTTATATTTCTCTAATTTTTCATTTTGTGAGCATTGTCAATATGGAAAGCAAACCAGAAATGTGCATACAACACACATTGACTCTTTGATTCAGCCTTTAGATCTCATTCATACAGATGTGTGTGCTCCTATGCCCACTAGGTCCTTAGGTGGTTCTCTTTCCTTTGTCACTTTCATAGATGATGCTACTAGAAAAGTTTGGGTATATCCTATCAAATCAAAGGATGAGGTATTCCCTACTTTTAGAAAATGGCTTGCTTCAGTTGAGACTGAAAAAGGAACAAAGCTTAAGGCTTTACGTTCAGATAATGGGGGTGAGTATACTTCACATGAATTTAGCATTTTCTGTCAGTCTAGAGGGATTCGTAGAGTTCACAACTCCTTGTACCCTAGTACAAAATGGTGTAGCTGAAAAGATAAATAGAATTATTCAAGATAGATTACTTTCTATGTTGCATCATGCAAACCTCTCACAAGGTTTTTGGGCAGAAGCAGTATTGACTGTAGTTCATGTGATAAACCTTTCACCTAATACTGCCAAAGGTCTGAAAATGGCACAAGAGTCATGGATAGGGAAGCCACCATATTATGATCATCTTCGAGCTTTTGGGTGTGAATCATATGGTCATATAACCAAGAATTGTAGACAAAAAGTTGGACCATAAGTCAAGGAAACGCATTTTTCTTGGATATGGTCGAGAAGGACATTTTGGATATCGCTTATGGGATCCTAAAACAGGGTCAATGATCAGAGGTAGTGATGTCATTTTCAATTATTCTAAGATGCATAAGCAGCCCATTAAGGATGTTGACGTGAGAAGAGTGGTGTTTGAGGATACTATTCCTCTAGTTAGCATGCAAAAAAATGGTGCACATAGGGACATTCAAGAGAATGTCTGATCAGATCAGTCTACACATGCTCCTGTTAAACAACCATTTAGATGTTCTGCACGTGTCTCACATCCACTTGATAGATATGTTTCAAGTTTAGATTGTGTGATGCTAACAGATGCTGGTGAGCCTTCTTGCTACAAAGAGGCTATGCCGACAAAAGATCATGTCAAGTGGGAGCATGCCATGAAGAGTGAGTTGCATTCTATTCACAAGAATGGTACTTGGGATTTAGTACCTTTGCCAAATGGAAGGAAAGCTTTACCATGTAAATGGGTATATAAGTTGAAATTCACATCAGATAGTGCTTCTCCAAAGTATAAAGCATGACTTGTTTCAAAGGGTTTTAAGCAACAACGTGGCATTAATTTCAAGGAAATCTTCTCTCCAGTGGTCAAGATGACCACCCTACGCATGTCGCTTGGATTGGTTGCAATGGAGAACATAGAGCTAGTCAAAGTGGATGTGAAAAATGCTTTCTTGCATGGAGATCTTATAGATGAGATCTATATGGAACAACCAGAGAGTTATGTAGTTCCTGGAAAGGAAAGTCTGGTTTGTAAGCTCAAGAAGAGCTTGTGTGGACTTAAATAGTCCCCTAGACAATGGTACCAAAAGTTTGATGCTTTTATGAAGTCTCAAGCCTTTTCTCAAAGCAATGAGGATCATTATCTCTACACAAAGAGATGCTCAGATGGCAGCTTGATATGCTTGATAATTTATTTCCATGATATGTTGATTGCTGGGGAGCCCTCTTATGACTTCTCAATTCTCAAAATGAAGTTGAGTCATAAATTTGATATGAAGGATTTGGGGGATGCCAAACATATTCTTGGCATGTGCATTACTCGTGATAGGAGTAAAAGATGCATATACTTGTCTCAAAGTGAGTATATATCCAAAGTACTTCACAGGCTCAATATGCAGGGTGGAAAGGCATTGTGTACACCTTTGGCCACATATGTGAAATTGAGCAAGGATGATTGCCCCAAATCAGATGAGGAAAAGGAATTCATGACCAAGGAAGCATTGTGGCTTTCTCTTCTTGCTTATGATATGGGTTTTCCTCAGCATGTACCTTGTTTGCTCAATGAAAATCAGGGTGCCATTGCTTTGGATAAGAATCCTATCTATCATGCAAAGACCAAGCACATTGAGGTGAGGTATCACTTCATTAGAGACTGCTTAGCCACTAAGCGCATTATTCTTGAGAAAGTTCAAACTTCAGATAATGATGTAGATGTTTTGAAAAAAGATCTACCACAAGATAGCTTTTGACACTGCTATCACTTGATGGGGGTTACTTGATTCATGATCTTACACAGTCACTTGTAAACTGTGTAACATGCCCATCAAGTAGGACGTATAGTTTGCATACTTACACTCAGGTATTCTTTATCATTATTTATTTTTCTCCCATAGTTACTTTGGCCATATTGGCCTTTAATGGGAGATTGTTACCATTAGTGTCCATCAGAAAGGCCAAATGGCCACCGCACACTTCTTTGTATATGTTCTTTAATAAAACATATAGTGGCCTAGTCAGCCACAGACTCTAAGTTTGACTGCATTTGTAACACCTAAGAAGTCTATGTTTGTGCTCCCTGTATTATGTTTTTCTGCGTATTCTGTAGCCTCTATGCAGAGTACCGTGTTCCGACCTAGGTGCTCAGTTTTCTACTATAAGGATATTGTCATGGAGCTCTCGAGAAGGAGAGCGCATTATGGTGCATCGCCATCAAAATACTTCAATTTGTAGTAGTCTTTACCAATACCTAGGTTTAAGTATGGTTATTTGGTGAACTTTCTTAGTTTTTTTGTTCAATTAGTGTGGTATTTCGCCATAGGGATAGGTTCTTATCCTGGTAAATATCTTTCATCATGTTGTCATATCCATTCTTTGCATTTTCATATTCATTCAAATGCTTCCACTTTGTCTTCTTCTCATATTCTTTCCTCTTCTTGTTTTTTATTTTGTGCTCTTAAAAGTCTTGCTAATGTTCTTTCAGTTAATGGTTCCATATACCATTTGACCCTACAACCACTTATGTAGTTGGGTAAGATGTGTCCATCAAGTGTGGCATACCCTTGTGTGCACCTCACTTGTTCTCATGAGCCTATTCCAAGAAACTCTTTCGCTCCTCATCTTCTACACATCTTAGAAGTACTCCGTTAGAGTCTCTAAAACACAAATTGCCTACCACAATGTGGAGGTTTCATGATTGCTAGAACTCTTTCTTGTTGTTTGCATTAATCTTATGATGTGGTTCATGTGTAAGTATAGGAATCAATCTTTCGACCCATTTTGGACATACTTCTAAATTGAATAGGTATGTGTCAGGTAACTCCTCACCTACTCATCTAGGTGGCTCCCCATGAGTCATTCTTGATAAATGGTCCACCCTTACATGTGTATTAGCCTTCTTTACTACCACCTCAAAGTCGAAATCCATTAGTAGTAGAAACCATCTCACTAGCCTCCCGGTATTACATGGTTTTTTAACTGTTGGAGTTCAAGGTCTACGGAAGCACACGAACAACACAAGGATGAAGAAGAAGCTTGGAGCAAAACACAATACGGAATGTATTACCACTAGAATGTACAAAGATAAAAAACCCGTTAGGGATATAGGCATATATACAGGGGGGAACCTCTTAAAGAAGGAAAAAAGTGCCCGGGAAGTGCTAGAGTGCACACACATTACTAGCTAAATATATCAACAAATCCCCCCCTAGGAGTGATGTAAGGAGCTAGCACTCATGTATAAGGAAGTGCCAAGCTATGTGGAATCATTTCACAAAAGGAAGTATGCCCAAAGCTTTGTGGAAAGCTTCAAACTTCTCACTAGGTAGAGCCTTCATGAAAATGTCGACAATGTTCTCCTGCATGGGCACATATGCCAAGCTGACCTCTCTAGCAGAGAACATCTCCTTGACCTAATGGTAATGCACCTCAACGTGCTTAGTGCAAGCATGAAACATAGGGTTCCTCGCAATTAACAATGCGCTCTGACTGTTAGTGAAGATGGTGGTGGCAGAAGACTGACCAACACCCAAATCACCCATAAGGCGTCTGAGCCACACACACTCAATAGTTGCTGTGAAAGCTGCCCTATACTCAGCCTCACAACTGGAAGTGGCCACAGTAGGTTGCTTCTTGCTCAACCAAGATATACATGAGCTACCAAGCATGAAGCAAAAGCCACTAATGGACACACAAGTTTCATGGCAACCAGACCAATCAGAGTCAGAAAGCTATGTGTACAAGAAACTTTTTCTTAGTAAAAGTTATATACAATCGTTAATATTAATGTGAGTTACAATTATTATTTGTATTCAAAATATTTACATTTAATCAATGTACTTTTGTTTGATTGAATGAACACACGCAGTTCATAAAGAAGAATAGAAGCAGATAAAACATCATTTAGTTCATATGGACCATGATGGTTTTGTTTCCACATTTGTAAGCATATGTATTATTGAAATTTTATTTTTTATTCTATGTAAAAAACACTAATCATTAACTTTTTTTATTTGAGTACTTTTGGATATGTTCCTTTGAGTACTATTGAATTTGATAGTTTATTTTATTTCAATTGATTTTT
>CM035440.1:36898962-36956462 GCA_020310875.1 Ceratopteris richardii
GATCTACAAAGTTTCTATATGAGGGCTTACTAGTGTGGAATGCTATGGAAGGCTCAACATGGACCATGCTTATATATAGCTTTTACAAGGGGAGTCAGTATAGATAAATGTAGTTAGGAGATACAAAATAGTCGACAAAATATATAATCTGACACCATCTCCATGACCAGTTGTTCTACCATCTCGGCCCTATGGGCTAGGGGGATAGGCCCCCCAGACCCTCTAGAACAGGGCAAGCCCGTCTCTGTACTACCCCCATGAAGCTTCTATAGGGAAAACATGCAAAACCACAAGGCTTTTATTTTTTCCTTGAATGGAAACCCAATGGTCTAGAAGTTTAGGCCCTACCTAATCTAATGGCTAGGCTCACAAAGATCATCTATTACCATCAATAGTCAAACATAGACCTCATCTAACTTCGAAGATAGGGTTGTAAAAATGTCTAGGCTCTCACTATCGCTACTCCTCATAATGGAGGCCTTACAACTTAGAGCACCATGGATCATTTGTGGTCACTTGAGGGTGGAGTATTGAATATATCTAACACGACACATATGCAATATGATTCTATATGCAAAGACATAACTTTGCATATGTGATGTTTGCAGAATGTTGCATAATTGACTTTCAAAAAATCATTTTGACTGTCACAAGAAGCCATGAATATATGATAGTCCATGCATGACACTATATTAGTTAGCTCAAACTCGAGATTCGACTGCATTCACACAACCTAGTAAATCTATGTTTGTTCTCTATGTGGTCTGCAAGTTGTATGTGGAGTACTATGTGTGGCATTCGGAGCTTGGATTTTCCATGGCATGGAATCATCGTGAAGTTCACATGAATGAGAATCTAGCGTGGTGCATCGTATTTGTAGTACTTCAGTGTATTAGAGACCTTCGATGCAAAAGGTTTTTGATGTTGTGAAAGTGAAGGGAGTACACACTCGTCCACCTCAACCTTTCTTCAAGGCTTATGACCAAGGCATAGATCATGACATAATTTTTCATGAGTCACCAAAATGAAGGGCTTTGGTGTGCAGAACAAGAGGAGGAAGGAGGAGATGGAAGGAGAGAGAGGAACGGAGAGACGCGCACAAATGCCTGGGAGCCTCAAAACCCACATAATAATCTCTCTTGAGGCAATGCTTTATATATGATATATATATATACACACACACACACACACACACATATATATATATATATATATATATATATATATATATATATATATATATATATATATATATGAATATATGAATATATGGGTAAGGTCACATGACCCTTACATCCCCAACAATCTCCCACTTAAGGGCCAATGTGACCAAAAGTGGAAAAATATACAAAGAATGATGTAGAACTATATAATAGTGTACAGGAAGAGTCCGATCTCAACCCATACTAATCAACCTACACCAACTACCTCGAACAAGGTGTATCCATGCACCTCAAGCTGCTCTAGACTCATATCAATAAGA
Source organism: Ceratopteris richardii (assembly GCA_020310875.1). Classification (NCBI taxonomy): domain Eukaryota; kingdom Viridiplantae; phylum Streptophyta; class Polypodiopsida; order Polypodiales; family Pteridaceae; genus Ceratopteris; species Ceratopteris richardii. Next base: position 36,900,446 of record CM035440.1, read on the forward strand.
GTCGAGCTCACATCTGATTGATGCAAGAACTGATGAAGTTCCTACAAATCTCTCACTCACTCTATGCATGTGTCAATCATCGAACGACTGACAACTCCAAGTGCAAATGCTCCAATAGCAACTGCAATGTGTAGTCTCAAGCATAACAACTCGTACACCAAACTCCAGAATGCTGACAAAACATGTGCTATCTTGGCTAACCTAAGCATGTCAGCCATGCCTCTATCACACGCATCCAAAGCACCATCATCAAGACCAACATGTCCTGATATATCTGTGTCAACATCTGGCATGAGCGAATCCAAGAATGACTGCATGATTGCTAACTCATCAACATCTACAAGGATGTGTCTAGTTGTGCATCTCGAGAGCTAAACTGCTCTATCATACACTGTGTATCATAAGAGCTATCCTGCTCTACCACACCAAGTGTATCATCATGCTCCACATGAGCTAACTACATGACATCGATACCAAGGTCAAACTGATGATCTAACTCTAACTAAGTATCATCACAATGCTCTACATGAGCATCCACATCATGCTCTAAAGCATCCAACTGATCATCCAAAGTGTGCTCCATAATAGCATCTATATGATCAAGAAAAACATGCTCTATAAAAGCATCATGAGCATCCAAAACATGCTCTACATGTGCATCCATCTGAGCATCTAAATCCTGCCATACATGTGCACCATGAATATCCATAGACCTATCTGTAGGTAGACAAAATGAGACATGACGAGTCTCACATTGCACATAAGGCTAAACTCCCATTGAGATGAGACTGTCTCTCACGTGAAGTACCTGTAGTGGATGCATGTGCCCAATCCTAGCACCTCTAACAAGCATAAGCTATCCCAAATGCAACTGAAAATGATGCTCACCAAGGAATGCATAACATCTGCTCTCCTATAACTGGCTGACTGAAATCAAGCTCATAGGGAATGAACACATAGTGTACATGTCTGAGCATAAGTGATGCTCCACTAGGTATCATAAGGCATACATCTCCTGCACCCTCAATGTCATATGTTGTACCATCAGGCAAGTGCACACATCCACGACTCTCACATGAGAATCGACAAAAGCACTCATGATGTGGAGTAACATGAAAACTGGCTAATGCATCAAGCAACCAAGCCATATGTGTGCTATCCAATGAACAAGAGGAATACTGAGATAAACCATAAGAGAAAGTGATATCACCATTACTGGCATAATCAACTACCATAGACTCTCCTGAAATCACTACCTAACCTGCATCATGTGCATATCTCTGATGTCATCATCACATCCGCCTAAAGCAACATCGTCGAATATGGCCCTCATGACCACAGTGCCAACATCAAAGTTGTCGATGTGATCTATGTATCACATGAGTCAATGGACTCGCATACATATCATGTAGTCTCTACCATAATGCACTACTCATCTCCTCATACATATAGAATCCACAAGTTGTAATCAGATAGTGGAGTTGGCCAATGCATCCATATCCATCCATACGTGGTCGGGCATGTCACAAGGCCTCTATGCATCTCTATGCACATACATGTGTAACCCTGCACGAACCAATGTATGTCACATTTGAGCTTTCCATCTCGGAAAGTCAGTGCCATCAAACTGAGAAGGCACCATGCTGGCAATCCAAGACTAGCAATTTAACAAGAGACTAGAAACAGTACTCTACCATCAATAGGATCACACATGCATATCCATATGCATAACTCACATCACAAATGTGTCACTGGAGAAGAAACCATGTAAACAACCTGTCACATAACCATGTATCTAGCATGCACATAAAACCATGAGCATAAGCTTGCTCACAAGTCTCCAAAGTGACCAAATAGATGTAAAGAATCCTGGGAAAAATTTGACAGAGTATCCCTTGTAAACAGATAAATCAAACAAGATAACCAACATCAAAAGAAAAATGAGTAATTTGTCACCATCTGTCACTGATCCAATCAAGGATAATGGCAAATACATATGCCCACAAGCTAATGGCAATATATGCCAATACAATGGTGATACACCTCCCACTCAAGAATAAATCTTGCAAGATGATCAAACTTTTCACGGATAACATGTGACCAAGTCCAAATGAATGGAGATAAAGAATGATCCAAAGCATCACACAAGCTTCAAGATCCACTAAAGCTCTTTTCTAGCGTACAAGTTGAAGAAATTTCGACAACATCTCCTCTGTAAAATGGACTATGAACCAAATAAACCATATGGAAATCACCATTCACATATGCCAAGAATCACACTGGCAAATACATATGAATCAATGACCAAATGCTAATAACGGTGACAAACGAATGTGTAACAGAGGTTCCAACCTGGACCATGTACCTGTAAAGAAAAAAAAATACAAGTACCAACCAAGATCCACAATTAACTCTCACACAATTGTGTGCAACCGGTAACTAAATCCATAACCAAGTGGCATAAGCAAGATATAGACCACAATGCCACTATACATCCATGATCGAACTCATGGTGACATAAACCTCAAAAAAGAGTATACCATAATGTCATCTTACATGCCAAACACGTGACAAGTTCATGCTCTACTCTCATATGGAGGAGCTACCATAGTGATCATACATGTACAATGCCTTGAAGCTCTAAAAATAAGAGCTTGCACACCAAAAAATCTCTCTCGAAGAAGTTCCAAACCAAAATGAAACTCCAAAAGCAACTAGGGTTGTTTTGGTGAAAATATGTTGCTTTGTGTTTTGCTGTTTCAAAAGTGATAACATCTGAATCTAAAATTTTGCTCTTCAACAAACCTTCGAGAACTTTTTCTTTGCTATGTAACAAGATAAAAAACACCTCAATCAGATGTGCGTAGCTCAAGATATGCACAAAACAAATATCAGTTCTCAATTTCACCTTCACCTGTAGCACTGCTTCTCTATATTCTGCAATTTTGGCGACCTTGCACTCAGTATCTGGATTTGTGATTTTCTACAAATTTGTAGAGGCTACTCTACGCTACACATAACAAGTTGAATCATCTCATTCCGATTTGTAAAACGCAACTTATAGCCAAAACACTAACCTATTGTTCAAGTGATTGTAGATTCATCTTCTACATTAGTCTGTGTTTTTTGAATTTTTGGTAGTATAAAACTCCAAAGCAGGTTCTACACGCTTTTTTGAAGTTGTAGCCCTCTATGTTAGCTACACACAAAATTTTACAATGCATTAATTTGAGCTTCCAAGCTCAAGTTATGGCCAAAATACTGAACTGCTATTGAGAGATGCCGACCTTCACTTTCACCTCTTATGACCTAAGCTTCCATTGAAGCTTCTTGCACACAAGCCTTCATCATGCTCTGATACCAATGAAGGTATTTGGTGTGTAGAACAAGAGGAGGAAGGAGGAGATGGAGGGAGGAGATGGAAGGAGAGAGAGGAACGGAGAGACGTGCACAGATGCATGGGAGCCTCAAAACCCACATAATAATCTCTCTTGAGGCAATGCTCTATATATGATATATATATTGTTGAGCCCATAAAAGTCATGTTGGTCAAAGTCAACTGCAGTCAAAGTCAACAGGTCAAAGTCAACAAGGTCAAGGTCAAAGTCAACAGGTGCAAAGTTAAAGTGCTAAAGTGCAGGTGTCAAAGTGCACAGGTAGTGCACAATTAGTTGTCCACAAAGGGTAAATTGGAGAAAGTGGGTTGCAGGTTGCAGAGGTATTTTCTCTAATTTCCCTAAGGTTCAAAGTGTGTTTTAAAGTGTTTTGGAAGGTTCAGGTGAACCCCCCTTATGTGCAAAAGTGAAGACTTAAAAGGAAATGTGAAGGTATGTGAAGCGGTAGCGTACGCACAAGTGAAAGTATGGCCCCCCATTAAAATTTTGATTTTAGTCTAAAGTCACTACAGGACAAAACAGTGAGTCGTTGGCTGCCACTTGTAAAGACAATCTTGGGGCATCAAAGTGAGCACCAAGATACCATTGCAGTTAGGAGCGTACGTGATCGACACTCAAATCAAGGCAAGGCCATTCTTGGACCAATCTTAGAGTAAGCAAGAAGAGCATAGGCTAAGTGGAGCAAGAGAGAGAAGTGCAAGAGTCACCAGGGTACGTCGCACAGAAGTGGAAGTGCAAGGTGCATAGAGAGTGACCAAGGATTTGTGCAGAGAGGTGCTAAGCTCTAATCCCCACAGTATCTCAAGGTCTTTTGGCAGTGCGCGCGTGCCGACAGCGGGTATTCACTCCTCCCCCTTTGTGGAAGCTTGGTGCAAGGTGTGCACAAGGATAAGCTTGAAGCAGGTGGAGGCCTGTTGCAGAGGAGGCCGGCAGCAAGAAGACATTGGGTTATTGGGTATTTTGTAATTGGACACTTTGTGGGATGGTGCACAGAGGTATTGGTTTATCTTGTATTTCAAACATTGTACTTGGCTCACTGTAATCAATCTGCAGAAGCTTCCCGGTGTATTTTCTCTTCTTATTTCTCCGCTTTTCTCCTACAAACCCTCAAACTCCTTATTGTCTAAGAATCCCCCAACAAATTTGGCACGCCCGGTGGGACCTCCAAGGAGATTTGAGCATAGGAGACTATATATTGCCATTGGAGGACAATATTCCAGTGTCGACAACATTACTCCAGTGGGCCAAAAGGTACATACTTTTATCAAGTGTCTCATTTTAAGTGGACTATGAATAGCTCATGACCGCGACCCGGTCACAAACCTTGAGAATCAAGTGCAAGCAGACAAGAAGAAAGACGAACAGAAGATCATCGAGTCCACTTTCATCGACTTCATCGGTAGGAAGCATGGCAGGACAGGTGGACCTAGAAATCTTGCTCTCCAGATTAAACATAAAATTTCCCTCCTTCAGGGGTTTAGCCCAGGAGGACCCAGATGAGCACATTCGACGATTTCTTGCATTATGTAAGACTAGGGGGCTAATGGGTAGGGAAGATGCTTTCTTGATACTCTTCCCCGCCACATTGGAAGGACTGGCAGACAAGTGGTTTAGCCAGTTTGCTGAAAATCACTTTACCTCTTGGGATTTGATGAAAGAGGCCTTTAAGAATCAATTTCAGCATGGCAACACGGCTGAGATCATTATAGAAGAATTGGAAAACTTAAAGTTGGGTCCAGGAGAGAAGTTCCCCGAATTCGTGACCAGGGCCAAAGCATTAATGGCTAAACTACCGGATCCACCACACGACTTCTTTGTCAAGAAGTGGTTAGCCAAACCCTTACCTGTGGTCACCCAATGCAAAATAAAAGAGTTAGTGCTACCTACTGCCTCTGTTGAGGAATTCATCAATACGGCCACCCGCTTGGAACAGATAAGGCACCAGTATGGTGCAACTTCTTCCCAACCATCATATGGGTCAGAACTGGAGGACCCAGTGAGCCAGTTAAGAAGGGAACTGGAAGGCTTGAAAAGGAATAAGCCCTATACAGAGGAGGAGACCACTGTAGCTCAGCTGAGAAGAGAGATTGAAGCCCTCAAACTCCAAAAGGAAGAGGAAGCCCAAGCAGAGGAATTAGCTCAGCTGCGACAGGAGTTGCAGGAGCTCAAAGGAGGGGGCATCAAGAGTGGTCTTTGGTGTTCCATGTGCAGCAAACAAGGGCATATAGTAAGTGAGTGTCCTCTGTTAAGTGTAACTTGCCAATTATGCAGGAAGGTTGGCCATGAGGCCCATGAATGCCAATCAAGGGGAATGCCTGCAACGACATACTGGACCCAAGGAGGACCCCCAACAACCACAAATGTGATGGCTGCTGCACAAAATCAAGGTAACAACTATAACCCTAGACAGAGGAATAATTTTGGAAATGGGCCTAGGAGGCCAATAATCTGTTTTAGGTGTGGAGAATGTGGGCACTACCAAAGTAGGTGCACCCTACCAGAGAATGCACCTCCTTGCAGGAACTGCCCTGAGGCCAGAGACCATTATACAAATTGTTGTCCTAAGAATCAAGCCTCTTCATCAGGGCCCCATATCCAAATGATTTCTGTGCAGGAAGAAGAAATGGCAGATCAAGTTAAGGTGCCATCACCATCTACCAGGGTGGTGCAGTTAGAGGAAATTGACTCTTTTACTGTGCAGACAAGAAGCAAGGGGAAGGCTCCAGTGGACATGGGTCAAGAATCATTGATTAATGGATTAAACAGAGACAAAGGTGTGTCCGAAGACCTAGCCACCACAAGTGCAGACACAAGGCAAAAGGAAAATTGCATAGGTACCAGTGATGCCATTGGACATGCATTCAGCAGGGCTCATGAGGAGTTGGATAAGTCAAATGGAGCCCAAGCTCTTAAGGAATCAGAAGCCTCCAGACTGCTCAAGTCCATGAAAAAGGAGGTTAGTATTTTTGATTTAATAAAGATGGATGGGAAGTTCAGGTCAGAACTCTTGCAGATAATTGATGAAGCTTCCACTACAAGTTTGGTGGCAAAGACTGCTGTTGTACATGAAGGAAAAATTGTAAGGGAAGCACCCCTTACAGATTATAAAAGTCCTCGGCTGACAGTATCTATCAAGGGTCATGAATTTAAAGGAGTTATTGTGGATGGTGGTTCTGGCATTAACTTGATGCCTGAACATACAATGAAAAAAATTGGACTCCACCCTTCAAGGCCTGCAAATTTCACTGTCACTTTGGCAGATCAGAGCAAAGTAAGGCCCTTGGGAGTAATCCCAAAAGTTCCACTTGAAGTACAAGGTAATTTATTCATCCTGGATTTTGTGGTTTTAAGATTACCCCAGGTTGAAGGAGGATTTCCCCTCTTAATTGGACGACCATGGCTGAGACATGCAAGTGTCATTCATGATTGGGGCAAGGACACTATGTGGGTACAGAAGAAAGGGCAAGGGCCGACACAGATTTATTTAGAAGAGGGCCTAGATAATCAAGGAAACACTAGCATGATGCAAACGGTTGGCATATGCATGGAGCCAGAATCGGAGGATCAACCCCAAACAGATTTCGAGGAAGAAGAGGATATTCTAAATTGGCTCCAAGCAGGCTACTCTTCCTCTTGTTTTGGAGTTTTCATTAATAATTGTTGTACAATTGAAGGTTATGATGAAGATAAGGAAAAAGTCGAGGTTGATGGATTGGGGGAGCACCCTTGAGTGAGGATATTCATAGAAAATCTATGGTTGGAACGCAAAGTGGAGATGCATATAATGTTCACGATTCTTACTAAGGAAAGACTCAACAACTTGACAAGAGAAAGAACACAAAAAATAATGTTCAACGGAATAAGAGTACAAGTAAATCAAGAAAGAGGGATATCAAATATGATTATTGTCATAAGCAAGGACACATGAAGAAAGATTGCTATGCATTAAAGAATGCTAAAGGTAAAGGACACAGTGTGGATCAGCATGTTAAAGAGCTACCTACACAATCTGCTTTGACTTTGAAGATTTAAGAAATTAATTCTATTTTTTATGACACTCATGTGTTGGCACTTTACCATATTGTGCCCATTGAGGCTCTTATGGTTGATTCTCTTTCCCATGTCTGGTTGCTAGATTCTAGTGCTTCTTTCTATGTGATACCACATAGAGAATGGTTCTCTACTTATGCAATAAAGTCTCTTGGTATCATGAGCTTGGAGACTCTTACCAATGTGACATTGTTAGGATTGGAGATGTGGTTTTCTAGCTCATTGATGGTTCAAAATTTACTATGCATAATATGTAGCTTGTACTGGAGTTATCATCTAGTTTGATGTCAATTCATCAACTTGATGACCTTGGTTACAAGGTGGTTTTCTATGCTCACTCCTTTTGCATATCAAAGGAAAATATGGTTATTGCAAAAGGATGCAAAGTTGGCTCACTTTATCCTTTATTTGTATCACACAAAGAACACTTGTTAAATATTATTGAATAGCATATGGCTTGTATTTGGCATGGATGCTTGGAAAACATATCTCGTAGTGGAATGCATACTCTTTCTTGTTTTGGCTACCTACTTGTGTTATCTTTCTCCAATTTTTTATTTTGTGAGAATTGTCAATATGGAAAGAAAACTAGGAATGTGCATAAGATGCAAACTGACTCTTCAAATCAACCTTTAGATCTAGTTCATACACATGTGTGTGGTCCTATGCCCACAAGGTTATTTGGTGGTTCTCTTTACTTTGTCACTTTCATAGATGAGGCTCCCAGAAAAGTCTTGGTATATCCTTTCAAATCCAAGGATGAGGTATTCCCTACCTTTTGAAAATGGTTTTCTTTAGTTGAGGCTAAAAAAGGAATCAAGCTCAAGGATTTAGGTTAAGATAATGGGGGTAAGTGTACCTCACATGAATTCAACCTTTTGTGTCAGTCTAGAGGAATTTATAGAGAGTTTACAGCTTCTTATACCCCAATAGAGAATGATGTAGTTGAAAGGATGAATAGACCTATTCAAGATAGAGTAGTTTTTATGATTTATCATGCAAACCTTTCTCAAGGTTTTTGGGCAGAAGCAGTATTGAATACAGTTCACGTGATTAACCTTTAACGTAGTATTTCCAAAGGTATGAAAGTGGCACAAGAGTTATGGAGAGGGAAGCCACCATATTATGATCATCTTTGAGTTTTTGGGTATGAAGTGTATGTTCATATACCCAAGAATCATAGAGAAACTTCAGACCATAAGTCAACAAAACACATTTTTCTTGGATATGCTCAAGAATGCAAAAATAGATATCACTTATGGGATCCTTAAACACGATCAATGATCAAAAGTAGTGATGTCATTTTCAATGATTCTAAGATGCATAAAAAACCAACTAATGAGGTTGAAGTGAGAAGTAGTGTTTGAGGATACTAGTCCTCTAGTTAGCATGCCTAAATATGCTATACATAGGGATGTTCAAGAGAATTTCTAATGAAATCAATCTGTAAATGTTCTTTTTCAGTAATCATTGAGGCATTCTACATGTGTCTCACATCCATCTAAGAGAAATGTTCCAAGTTTGGATTTTGTTAAGCTGATAGTGCTAGAGGGACTTCTTGTTACAAAGAGGCTATGTTCATAGAGGATCATGTCAAGTGGGAGCCTGTCATGAGGAGTGAATTGGAATCTATTCACAAGAATGGTACTTGGGGTTTAGTACCTTTGCCAAAAGGTAAGAAATCTTTACCATGTAAATGCATATATAAACTAAAATTCACATCAGATAATGCTTCTCCAAAGTATAAAGAATGAATTGTTGCAAACGGTTTTAAGCAACAACATGGTGTTGATTTTGAGGAAATCTTCTCTTCAATAGTCAAGATGACTAAATTGTGCATGTTGCTTGGATTCGTTGCAATAGAGGAATCAGAGGTAGTCCAAATGGATGTGAAAACTCTTTTCTTGCATGAAGTTCTTACAAATGAGATCTATATGGAAGAACCAAAGGGTTATGTAGTTCCTGGCAAAGAAAGTCTAGTTTGTAAGCTGAAGAAGAGCTTATATGGAGTCAAAGAGTCCCCTAGACAATGGTACCAAAATTTTGATGCTTTTATAAAGTCCCAAGGCTATTCTCAAAGCAATGAGGATCATTGTCTCTACACAAAGAGATGATGAGATGGTAGCTTGATATGCTTGATACTTTATGTCAATCATATGTTGATTGTGTTTTTTTTATTTCCCCAAATGAGATGAGGAAAAGGAATTCATGATGAAAATTTGTTATTAGTCTGTTGTTGGTAGTCTCATGTATGCTATGGTAGCTATGATGCTAGACATTGCATTTGTAGCAAGAGTTGTGAGCAGATATATGTCTAATCATTAGGAAGAGACCAAGATGATTTTGACATATCTCAGTGGCACTAAGGACAAGTGTCGACTATTGCGTAGAGGAAAAGGGCATCCATTATTAGTTACACAGATTTTGATTATGTGGCTTGTGTAGACAATCAGACATCTATATTAGGGTGCATTTTTTATTTTGCTAGAGGGTCTATCTCTTGGAGATCTCGCCTTCAAGGATGTACAATTGTTTCCACTATAGAAGTAGATGTTGCAGCAAGTGAGGCATGTAAAGAAGAATTGTGGCTTTTTGGTCCTGCTTGTGATATGGGTCTACCTCATCATGTACCTCGTTTGCTTAGTGATAGTTAGAGTGCCATTGCTTTGGCTAAAAATTTGGTCTATCATGCAAAGACCATTCACATTGAGGTGAGGTATCACTTCATTAGAGATTTCTTAGCCACTAATCTCATTATTTTTAAGAATATTCATACTTGAGATAATATTGGAGATGCCTTGATTAAAGCTCTATGACATGATATCTTTCGACATTGTTGTCACTTGATGGGGGTTACTTGATTCCTAATCTTGCATGGTTACTTGTACCTTGTCTAGCATGCCCATCAAGTGGAAGTTATAGTTTGTATACTTACCCTTAGCTAATCTTTATCATTCTTTATTTTTCCATATAGGTCTTTAGTGGGAGATTGTTATTGTTAGTGTCCATGTGAATGGCCAAATGGCCATCAGACATTTTTGTATATGTTCTTTAATAAAACATATAATGGTCAAGTCAGCTACAGACTCGAGGTTCGACCACATTTGTAAAACATAAGAATTTTATGTTCATGCTCTTTATATGTAATGTGTGGTTTTTGTGAATTCTACAGGGTGTATGTTGAGTATTGTGTGCGGCATCGAATGATCAAATTTGCAATGTGAGGGCATCGTTGTGAAGCTCACATAAAGGAGAATCAGCATGGTGCATTGCAATTACAACACTTCCCAACATTTTTTAAGGTCACACTAAAAGATCTTCTATAAATCTTATGACTTAGTACTTATTGCTATGTAGCAAGTATTCTCTTACAATTTAAGAACATCTTATATGTGAGTACACACATTTTAGTTGCTTCGTAATATAGGGATCCATGTCATCAGACTAAGACCTAATCTCAAAGCCTTTAGACACTTTGGTCAAGAAAGCAAGAAATGCAAAGACTTCATGTAGAGGGGCTATAGGTGGTTCTTTGCATCATGCATGGTTGGTTTTACATCACTGTAATGATTGGTTTTTGTGTCTGTTTTTTAGAAGTATTTTTTATTTTAATTAAAAGGTTTTGTGTAAAAGAATTGTAGGCAGATATAAAGGAGTCTCATGAACCTTTTATCCCCTTTATGACGAATTTAGCTACTTTTAAGTTTTGGATTACAAAAATGTCATATCTCTAAAATGGGTGTTTACTCTTATTATTCCCAATTCTTCTACCTAGGTAATTTAGTGATTTCTCAATATACCACCTCTTGGGAGGACCAGCAAAGTTCAAAGCACATCTTTGCTTTCAAGGTTTCTAGAGTCTTCTCCTTTGATCACATTCTAGAGATGAATTGAGCAACTTATCCTCTCCCCCAAAAGGGTTTGCTTCCAATTTGTTAGCCAATCAAACCTAAACATTTTCTTCACACTTTTCCACAATTTGGTGCTGCTCAAACAAGAGAGGAAAAGATTATCAATATCATAAATATGATGAATATTAAAAAGAATGAAAAATTTTGAAAAAATAAATGGCATAACCTTGAAGTCAGAAGGGCATATAGTAAGAATCACTCCTTAATCATGATGTTGATATATTTAGGTAGTGATGTGTGTGAACACACTAGGACCACCAGGGCACTTTTTTCCCTCTTTAGGAGGTTCCCCCCCCCCCCCCCTTGTATATATGCCTATTGCCCTAATGGGCTACTTATCTTTGTACATTCTCTAGTAATACATTCAGTATTGTATGTTGTGCTCCAAGCTTCTTCTTATTCCTTGTGCTGTTCATGTGCTTCTGCAGACATCTAACTCCAACAATTGGTATGGGAGCAAGTCATCGCTTCATCTAGGGCACCGTCAACACTCCTCCATTTGCAGTCTCAGATTCGCACGAAATTTGGTGAGCATACTCAGGGTGTTTCAGAGATCAAAACAGCTTTGCTCTGTGGTTGGTTTCTTTGTGGGCCCCACCTTGTGGGCTGGAAATGGAGGTTGAGATGGCTCCGAAACAAAAATCTGGCAAAGATGAGTGACCCTAAAAGGATAATTCTCGAAACTATTTTTGAGGCCTTCTACCTTCATGTCAATTTTTGTAGCAATGTGAGATTGTTTGTGAATCACACTTTCTCCATGCCTTCTCACATACTCTTCACCGTCAGCCTTCTCTACAAGCTCTCTACAGTCACACTGGCTGTGATACCATCTCATGAGGAAGGAGATAAGGAAGAGATATCACATACACACTCTCACAATCAAAGAAGATCACACACATAGATTGAGGAAAGGAAGAACATTCTTCTTCTTCTTCTTCTATTACATAGAAGGAATGTACAAGAATGACCTAAAAACAACAATACAACAAGTGTAATATTTAAAGAGCAGTACATAAGGAGAATCCTAATTGTCTGGGAATGAGTGAGCTGGCCAGAAACAAATGTGCCATCACTCTCGATAGATAAATCTAGTAAAGCTCAATGAAATATCCTTGATGTATACTGGAGTGACCACTATACATTTTAGAGAAATGAAAAAGTATCAATATGTGTGTGTATATGTGCATGTATATGCATGAGTATATATATATGTGTGTATATAGTATCTTTATGTGTATGTATATGTGTGTATATGTGCATATGTGTGTATACATGTGTGCATGAATGTACACATATACTTTTGTATGTATGTGTGTGTATGTATGCATGTGACTATATGTATGTGTGTGAATATGTGTATGTACATGTGTGTATATGTGTATGTGTTTGTTTCAATGTGTGTATGTATATGTGTGTGTAAATATGTGTATGTGTGCGTATGCATTTGTATGTATATGTATGCTTGTGGCTATATGTGTGTGTGTGTATGTGTGTGTATGTGTGTATGTGTGTGTATGTGTGTGTATGTGCATGCATGCATATGTGTGTGTATGTGTATGTGTGTGTATGTATGCATGCATATGCATGTGTATACATGTGTTTTGTATGCATGTGTATGTGTGTGTATATGAGTATGTGTGTGTGTGTGTGTTTATGTGTGTATGTATGTGTATGTGTATATATGTGTGTATAAGAAAAGGATACAAAAGCTCCTAAGATTTGAGCTTGAATTTTAACACTCCCCCTCAAGCTTGAACCTCCAAATTTTCAACCTAGGTCTTTTAATCCAATACCTCTTTTACAATTTGTAAGCTTGATTGAGTCTACTACTTTTGTGAACATGTTGCAATTCAACCTCCTTGGCCAACACTTTCCCTCTCAGGTAGTGATAGTGTACATCTATGTGCTTGGTCCTAGAATGCAACATAGGGTAGGTAGATAGGTACACACTACTCATGTTATCACACATGATTGGAAACTGGTTGAACTGTGAATTCAGTTAACCCATGAGTTTCTTGAGCCACATAAGCTCTCAATTACCTTGTGCTAAAGCTTATAAGGAAGATAGGGCAAATGTAGGTTGTTTGTTTTCCATCCATGAGATGCGCTTCTTGCCATCATCACTACATATCCACTTGTGCCTCTCGTATCGTCTTTGGAACCTACAAAATCAACATGTGTATATGCTTCAACCTACAAATCATCTTCAAAAGGATGGAAAAGACCTTCACTCAAGGTACCCTTGAGATATCTTAGTAGCCGCAAGTAGATATGGAACCCTAGGTGTGTGCATGAATTCACATAGCACACCAAGTTTACATGGTAAATCATTCCTTGTGAGTGGCATGATTCAATTATCCCATTATAGACATGTATGAGAGTGTATCCTGAACTCATCACCTTTAGTTGAAGTCAATTTCGTGTTTACCTCCATTGAGTTGCTCAATGGTTTGCACCCTATGAGTCCATACTTCTTCAATAAATCCAATATATGCTTTCTCTGCATAAGCCAAATACCATTATCCTTATATATAGCTTCTATACCTACAAAGTATCCTAGATCTCGAAGGTTTGAGATCTTGGACTCCTTCCTAAGCTTATCCTTCATATCCTTGATGCCTTCTTCATGATCACCTATGATAATGAAGTCATCCACATACACACATAATTAGACAGATGCTTAACCTTATCTTTTGTAGAGCAATGATGGATCTGCTTTGATTGTATCCACAACTAATCAAGTAGTCTGTAAGCCTTTGATTCAAGACCATATAGTGATTTCTTTAACTTTCAATTATATTCATCTATGATTTTATCTTCAATCCCTAACAATTGGTCCATGTATACTACCTTCTCTACCTCTCCATTCAAAAATGCATTCTTCACATCAAGTTGATATATCTTCCCATGCTTGCATGCTACAATAGCAATGATTGTTCTGATGGTAGTCATCTTAGCTATATGGCTAAGTGTTCCTCAATAATCTACTCCACATGTATGAGCAAATCCTTCAGCTACAAGCCTAGCTTTACACCTAGCAGTACTACCATCTAAATGCTTTTTTAGCTTATATAGCCACTTGTTTCCAATGAGCTTCATATCCTTCTTCCTTGGCACTAGTGTCCAAGTGTGATTTTTATACAAAGCTTTGATCTCCTCCTTCATAGCCTCTTTCCATTCCTTGCATGTATTTCCTTCTTTAAAGCATGTGGGTTCTTCAACAAACTTGTTCATATATGCATACTTTCTAGCCATGAGTGAATCATAGGTAAGGCTTTCAATTGGATACCTTACCCTATCAGACCTTCTTATCTCACCATTCCATTGATTTGGATATTTACTATTGACCTTTGAGATCTCCCCCTTCTTTGCATGATGGTATGCATTGCGCTCAATCCATAAATCTTCATCTTCTTCTATCTATGTGATTTTAGCCTTACCCTTGCTACTTGCATCACTAAGTTGTCTTGATGTAGGACTTCCTCCATTCCATGATGACTGATTGTTACACTTATGTGTTCCTTGAGTAGCTTTGATGTGAATCTTTTCCCTATACATGGACACTTTTTACTCTAGTGCTAGGTAGAGGTTTTTCTCCCCATGTGGTACTTTGTACTTAGGGATATATTTCAAATCTTAATTCAGTTTTGTTCATCATCAATAGAGAGAGCTATTCCAACCATTCATCTTCTTCTTGTGTCTTGCTGCATTGCCCCTTGCGTGTGCTTCTTGTGCCTATTTTGCACTTCTACACACCCAATAGTGGTATTAGAGCAGATTCAACATTTTCAAGTTTTGATTTTTTGTGTCACAATGTGCATGCACTTTTAATGGTGCAAATCATCTCCAAAGCATAGAATAAAGATTTCTAGTAGCCAATAATTATTTTCCCTGGTCGCACTAGGGTTTTATCCCCATTTTGAAGCCATTAGTCCACTCACAATTGCCATTAGATTGATAGATTGTGAGATGAAATTTTAGCATTCATTTCAACTTTCATTGAAGTAAAGACCTTGTCACATTCTTGTTCTTTAGTGAAATGGTGGGAAACAATGACTTGTTTGGCATGCTTCAAGCTGAAGGTAAGCTTAATGGGACCGATTATTTAATGTGTTCTTACATGATGAAACATGTTCTTGTTGCAAAAGAACTATGGAGAATAGTGGCATATGTAGATCGAAAACTCGAAGGTTCTTCTACTTCACAATCTATTGTCACAGATGGAGCTTCTTCTTTAAGTATAATGGTTACTCCTTGTCCACCTACACAGGAGAAACTTAGATGGGATGGAATAAATGCTCAAGATCATGCATTGATTGTGTTTTAAGTGAAGTTTCATACAAATACACACATTTGAGCATGTTCTACATGAAGATAGGCATGGGAAACTCTTGCTTCTTTGTATGCCGTCCGTAATGAAGCACATGTTGCACACTTGAGGATCTCTTTATGGCTGAAAATGATTTTGTGTATTAGGGACAAAATAGAAACTGGCAAACATAGATGCGATTATTCTATATGCATCACTCATCTCTACATTGTTGAAAGGATACTAGAATCTTTTCAAAGATTCGCCACTACAATCCATTTGGTTGCAAAAGGGAATCCAAATATGTATGTATTTGATGAGGTTGTTTCTCTTCTTTTGCAAGAAGAGAACTTTAAAGTGAATAGGAGTGGTTTTATTGAGGGAATGTAAACAATTATTATCTCACAAAAAGGGAAAAGCAAGTATGGTTCAACTTTGGGTTCATAAAAAACAAAGCCTCACCCTTCCTCTTCCACTCATTCATCAAATGATGCTGATTTGCAAAAGAGGAAGAGATTCAAATATTGCTAGAAGGTTGGTCATACTATTCATGAGTGTAGAAATCTTGCTAAGTGCAATGAAAAGAAGAAGGAATCCAACATGTCTATTGCTGAAAATTCTTCAAATGCAAAGAATGATGAAGGCAACATGGCTCAGGATTTTTGGGCATGCATTGTTACATGTCATTATGATGCATCATTGCATTTTAAATATATGGTTATGAGTGAGGATGGTTTAGATTGGTTCTTTGATAGTGGTGCTTCAAAGCACATAACTTTATGCAAAAGGTTTTTTGTATCTTTGAAAGATGCACCCAAAGGATGACATGTGGTGTATGAATTCATTGCCTCTTATCCTATCATTGGAGTAGGAGACATTGAGCTTATGGCTGCAAATGGAGGTGTAATTCTCTTGAAAAATGCATTGTATGTACATGGTATCAAGAAGAACTTAAGTTCAATTCCTTCGATTGCCAAAGCTTGACTTCATGTACACTTTGTCGATGATAAGTGTATAGTTCATGATTTCAACCATGTTGATATTATCATGATGTCTATTACATTACATTAGTTAATGGTTTGTATCACTTGGGTACATACAAGAGGGTTGCCTCAAATGCCTTGGTTGCTCATACTTCTTCCATGGTTGAAATGGAGCTTTGACATCCTTGTCAGTTGAGCTTCAATAGTTTGCTTTAGTTGCAAAGGAAGCACATGATTATTGATTTTCCAACACTTGAGGCCATTGAAAAGCACACATGTGAAGGTTGCATTCTTGGAAAAATTCATCGTGCATCTTTTCCAAAAGACAGCCATATACACACTACAAGAAAATTGTAGCTTGTTCATAGTGATGTATGTGGTCCCGTCAAGACTCCATCTTTTAGGAAACATATATATTTTATCACCTTCATTGATGATGAAATGTCTCATATGAAAGCAAAGAATGAGGTATTTTCTTGCTTCAAAGCATTTTTAGCTATGGCAAAAAAATTTCTAGAACCAAGCTTTTGACTTTATGCATTGATTGTGGTAGTGAATACGTGTCACATTATTGTAATGCATTTCTTTGTGAAACAAGAATTTCACACCAATGTGTGGTGCCATATACACCTCAAAAAAATGGTGTTGCCTAGCATGAAATGGCATGATTTATGGTTAAAGGAAATCAATTTCCTGATAAGTTTTGGATTGAAGTGCTCATGTGTGCAAACTACGTGTTGAATTGCTACCCCACAAAAGCATTAAGAGCCATGATTCCTTATAAGGCTTGGAATGGACATAAGCCTATGGTTAGTCATATGTGTGTGTTTAGTTTTTTGGCATATGCCCTTATGCCATCACAAAAACATCACAAAATTGATGACAAGGCAAAGAAATGTATATTTTTTGGTTATAGTGTTGAAAGTAATGGATATCATTTGTACCATGCATTGATGGACACAATTATTGTGAGTTGATGTGTGATATTTTTTGAAAATTAAGTTTTTCCTCTACTTGAATCCAAAAAACAACCAACACTTAGCTCACAAGATGTGTTTGATACACTCATGCCTTTGTTCCAAAGTGGTGCGCTTGACTATGGCCATACATATTAGCCAAGTGAGCTTCAAATGGTTGAAAATGTCCAGCAAAAAAAGAGCTAAAAATGTATAGCATTTCCAGCCAAACATGGCTCAAAGTTTCCAACCAAATGTTGGAACTACTGGAAATTTCCAGCCAGATATGGCTGAACATTTGGGACAAAATATAGGTCAAAATGAGCACAAAATTCAGCCTATGCATGATATACATGTTGATGATGTATTACATAATGAATGTATGTCTATCAAGAGCGCACACCTATGAGAAATTGGCTGAAAAGAACTTTGGAGGATAGCAAATTGAATGCATCTTTACTTGGTAGAACAAGATCAAGCTCTCCATGCATTAGGTATTTTTGTGGATTATTCTCTTATTGCAAAAACATGTAATGAAGTGAAGTAATTCGATGGCAATGCACCACAATGCTCTCTCCTTCTCGAGAACTTCACGACAATATCCACGAAGTAGAAAACTGAGCTCCCAGGGCCACACACAGTACTCCGCACAGAGGCTGTAGATATACACAGGAAAAACACAGTACACAGGGAGCACGAAGATAGACTTCTTAAGTATTACAAATGCGGTCGAACTTACAGTCTGTGACTGACTAGACCACTATATGTTTTATTAAAGAATATATACAAAGAAGTGTCCAGTGGCTATTTGGCCTTTCACATGGACACTAATGGTAACGATCTCCCAGGAAAGGCCAATATGGCCAAAGTAACTATGGGAGAAAAATAAAGAATGATAAAGAATACCTGAGTGTAAGTATACAAACTATACCTCCCACCTGATGGGCATGTTACACAGTATACAAGTGACTGTGTAAGATCATGAATCAAGTAACTACCATCAAGTGATAGTAGTGTCAAAAGCTATCCTATGGTAGAGATTTAGTCAAAGCATCTGCAGAATTATCTCGAGTGTGAACCTTCTCAAGAATAATGAGCTCAGTGGCTAAGAAATCTCTAATGAAGTGATACCTCACCTCAATGTGCTTGTTCTTTGCATGATAGGCTAGATTCTTAGCCAAAGCAATGGCACTCTGGCTGTCACTGAGCAAACGAGGTACATGCTGAGGTAAACCCATATCACAAGCAAGACGATAAATCCGCAATGCTTCCTTACATGCCTCACTTGCTGCAACATACTCTGCTTCTATGGTTGAAACAACTGTACATTCTTGAAGACGAAATCTGCAAGAGATAGCACCTCCAACAAAACGAAACCTTTTGAGAATTGACAAGTCATAGGAGGACTTCCCAGCAATCAACATATCATCGACATAAAGTATCAAGCATATCAAGCTGCCATCTGAGCATCTCTTTGTGTAGAGACATTGATCCTCATAGCTTTGAGAATAGCCTTGGGACTTAATAAAAGCATTAAACTTTTGTTACCATTGTCTAGGAGACTGTTTAAGTCCATACAAGATCTTCTTGAGCTTACAAACTAGACTTTCCTT
Organism: Ceratopteris richardii; assembly: GCA_020310875.1. Lineage (NCBI taxonomy): Eukaryota > Viridiplantae > Streptophyta > Polypodiopsida > Polypodiales > Pteridaceae > Ceratopteris > Ceratopteris richardii. Next base: position 36,919,663 of record CM035440.1, read on the forward strand.
GCCAGGAACTACATAACCCTCTGGTTGTTCCATATAGATCTCATGTGTAAGATCTCCATGCAAGAAAGCACTTTTCACATCCATTTGGACTAGCTCTAAGTCCTCCATTGCAATGAATCCAAGCAACATGCGCAAAGTAGTCATCTTGACCACTGGAGAGAATTTTTCCTCAAGATCAACACCATGTTGTTGCTTAAAACCCTTTGCAACAAGTCGTGCTTTATATTTTGGAACTATCTGATGTGAATTTCAACTTATATACCCATTTACATGGTAAACCTTTCCTGCCCTTCGGCAAAGGTACTAAATCCCAAGTACCATTATTGTGAATAGAATCCAACTCACTCTTCATGACACGCTCCCACTTGACATGATCCTCTGTCTACATAGCCTCTTTGTAGCAAGAAGGCTCATCGACATCTATTAGCATAACAAAATCTAAACCTGGAACATATCTATCAGGTGGATGTGAGACACGTGTAGAACGTCTCAATGGTTGCTGAACAAGAACATGTGCAGACTGATATGAATGGACATTCTCTTGAATATCCCTATGTGCAACATTTTTATGCATGCTAATCGGAGGACTAGTATCCCCAAACACCGCTCTTCTCACTTCAACCTCCTTAATGGGTTGTTTATGCATCTTAGAATCATTAAAAATGACATCACTACTTCTAATCAATGACCATGTTTTAGGATCCCATAAGCGATATCCAAATTTTCCTTCTCGACCATATCCAAGAAAAATGCATTTCTTTGACTTATGGTCCAACTTTTGTCTAAGATTCTTGGGTATATAATCATATGCTTCACACCCAAAACTCGAAGATGATCATAATATGGTGGCTTCCCTGTCCATAACTCTTGTGCCACTTCCAGACCTTTGGTAGTACTAGGTGAAAGGTTAATCACATGAGCTGCAGTCAATACTGCTTCTGCCCAAAAACCTTGTGAGAGGCTTGCATGATGCAACATAGAGACTACTCTATCTTGAATAGTTCTACTCATCCTCTCCGCCTCACCATTCTGTACTAGGGTATAAGGAGCTGTAAACTCTCTAGGAATCCCTCTAGATTGACAGAAAAGGTTGAATTCATGTGAGGTATACTCACCCCCATTATCTGAATGTAAAGCCTTAAGCTTAGTTCGTTTTTCAGTCTCAACTGAAGCAAGCCATTTTTTGAAAGTAGGGAATACCTCATCCTTCAATTTGATAGGATATACCCAGACTTTTCTAGTAGCATCATCTACAAAAGTGACAAAGTAAAGAGAACCACCTAAGGACCTAGTGGGCATAGGACCACACACATCTGTATGAATGAGATCTAAAGGCTTAGTTGAAGAGTCAATGTGCGTTCTATGCACATTTTGGGTTTGCTTTCCATATTGACAATGCTTACAAAATGAAAAATCAGAGAAAGATAACACATGTAAGTAGCCAAAACGAGAAAGATTTTCCATTCCACTACGAGATATATGGCCCAAACGACCATGCCAAATACAAGCCATAGGTTGTTCAGTAACAGCTAACAAGTGTTCTTTCTATGATACAAATAAAGGATAAAGTGAGCCAACTTTGCTTCCTTTTTCAATAACCATATTTCCCTTTGATATACGAAAGGACTGAGCATAGAAGACCACCTTGTAACCAAGGTCATCAAGTTGAACAACTAACATCAAAATGTGTGATAACTGAGGTACATGGTGTACATTATGCATAGTAAATTTTGAACCATCAATGAACTGCACAATCACATCTCCAATCCCCACAACATCACACTAGTAAGAGTCACCAAGTCTCACAATACCAAGACTTTGCTGCATAATTAGAGCACCATTCTATGTGTGGTGTCACATGGAAAGAAGCACTAGAATCTAGCAGCCACGTGTGGGAAAGAGGATCAGCCATAAGTGCCTCAGTTGGCATAGTACTATCAAGTGTCAACACATCAACATCATCAGAAATAGCATTAATTTCTTCGATCTTCACAGTCGAAGTAGATGGTGCAGGTAACTGTTTAACATGCCCATCAACATTCTGTCCTTTACCTTTAGCATTCTTTAATGCATAAGAGTCTTTCTTCATATGTCCTCTCTTATGACAATAATGGCATTCGATATCCCTCTTCCTTGATTTACTTCTACTCTTATTCCATACCACTCTGAGTTCCAACCATAGATTTTCTACGAATCTCCTCACTCAAGAGTGCTCCACATATGTCATCATAGATGAGTTTACCACCAGGTGCACTATTGCGAATAGCTGTGCAAAACGTATCCCATGATGATGGCAGGGTGCATAACAGTAATACTGCTTTCATTTCATTATCCATATCCATTTTTTGAGCCTTTAATTGGGAGAATATAGCAACAAATTCATTCAGTTGAGCAGCAACACTATGTGTGTCCTTCATACGAAGGTCATATAATTTTCTCATCAGATACACTTTATTTGATGCGGTCTCTTTTTCATATGTATTGCATAACTTCTTCCAAAGCTCCTTTGCACTTTCATAGTCTAATACTATAAAGTATGTTAAGGAAACACTCACGAATTTGATGCAACAAACAAAGAGAGAAATAGAATCCTCCGGAAAATCAGTGCATAGGTGTACAGTATGCGAAGTTAATGCGCGGTGTCCGCATAACAGAGCAATTAACCGCGGCGGGCGCGTAAGGCGCGCATAACGAGAATTGAAGAATGACAGGGCAGAGGAGCGCCAAAGAAATTGTATATATATATATAGCAAGATTTGAAGAACAGTGAGTGTGGGAGTACATGCATGTATGCGAGAGACACTGATACACAGAGGAGAACGAGAGACTGAGAGAAGACGCCATAGATCGCGTATGAGTGAAGAGAGAGTTAGAAGTTCTCAGAAGACGCCATAGATCGCGTATGTACAGATGAATAACACAAGCCTGAAGTGTCGGGCCTTTTCATCTGAAGAGAGATGGTAATAAGAAACTACTCACTGTAGGAGAGTTTCTGTGACTTGAGCAAGAAGAAGCCAAGCTTACTTGTACACATCTTCTCTAATCGAAAACACATGTTCATGTGGATGTCTGCGCGCAATCTTTACTTGTGAAGAATCTGAAGCTATTTCGTGTTACGGTAGGAAGCTTAGTTTATCGTTAACTGTCACGACTCGTTACTAAACGTGCTTCAGTACCTTCTCTGTAAACGCATGTTTCGGCGTATAACAGTTTACTCAGTAAACATATTTCAGTAATTTTTCGGTTAATTACAGTATCTCAAAAACAAGTTTTTTCGGTAGAACAACGAAGTATAACTCGTAGCAGAGTTCGAAGCTTTGTATGAGAGATAGCTCATCTTGTAGCTAGACTTCTCTACTCTAAGCTGATCACAGTTTCCGGTGGGAAGAAGATGTACACACAGTACAAAAGTTAACCGGAAAGTAGCATCTTAGAACTGTGAAGTTTTCAGAAGGAAGTTCATTCGGTGAAGGAAGCTCACACACTACTTCCTTACTTCACATAAGTTCATCTGAAGTAATTACGAGCAGAACTAAGTTTATTTCGGTAAAGTTCCAGCACGACTACGGTGTCAGTCCAGTAACAGTCAGGTGAAGTTCCGGTGGAACCTGAGTCGCAGAATAACACAGTTAAAGCGACGTAAATTAGGCTGAGCTACTGTTGATTACAGAGGTATTCTGAATCACTCTAGCTTAGCATCCTATTACGGTGGCGCGGCATTTTCCGCAGGCCTGACAGAGTTCAAGCCTTGTCGCGAAACCCATCTTCAGGGCGAAAGTATTTCCGCAACAGTAGGCGTTAAAAGCCGAAGTTTTTCGCCAACATTATCCCAACAATTGGTATCAGAGCAGGCTAGTTTTCCCAAGAATCGGTATAAGAGCCGGATCATTCCACGAGAGGAAGAAGATCATGGCAGATCATGTCCAAATTGATAAACTGGACAGAGATAATTATCCCGCATGGGTAATGCGCATGGAAGCCTTACTTATGAGTAAGGACTTAATGATGTACGTGACCGGAGAAGAAAAGAAACCGACCTTCGAAGATGACAGTCAACCGGAAAAAGAAGAACTAGACGCCCTAAAGCTATGGCAGAAGAAAGATGCAACGGCAAGAGCCTACATCTACAACACTGTGTCAGATCATCTGCTACCGCACATTAGAGGTTTGGAGAAAGCGGAGGACATATGGAGTGCATTGGAAGATCACTTCCAAAATACTACGAAAGCTAGGAAAGCCAGCCTATGGTCCGAGTTCACAACGTTCAAAAAGAAGCCAAGTCAAAGCATCAGTGACTACGTCACTAAAATGAAGGATCTAGCAGATAGCCTTGGATCCATAAATGAAGAAGTCGAAGATCATAGATTGATAGCGCAAGTGCTCACAGGTTTGAGAGGAGATGAAAGGTGGAAACCTTTCGTACTATCAACTGAACTCTCCCTAAATCATTTTGTACCAGAGTTAAATCAGTTGCTTGGTTTGATGCTCACATATGAGCAAGACCTGAAAGGAGACGCAGACAAAGGACATAGCTCAGCAATGTATATGAAGAACAAGAAGAAAGACAAAGGCAAGTCAAAAGACGAAGAAGAGTCAAGCTCTCAGGCCTATTACGCAAGAGGTAAAGGCACTGGCAGAGGAAGAGCAAGAGGAAGAAGCCGCCAGAATACCACCAAGAAAGTTTGCTGGATTTGTGGACTAAGTAACCATCTGGCGCATGACTGTTGGCACAACCAACAGGGATCAAATCAAAATCAAAACAACAATAGCAGAGGCAGTAGCGGAAGAAATCAGAGTAAGTTCCAAAGAGGAAGACAAAGCCAAAGAGGAGGCTACGGTAGAGGTGGAGTAAGAAGTTGGGGACAGAGCCAATCCTACAACACCACCTACAACAACTACGCAAATGACACACAGAATGAGAGTCATACATCATTGATGATGAACTCAATCAGCACATCTGATAACGAAGATCTAAAGGTATTTTACATTGACTCTGGATGTTCTAATCACTTGTCAGGAAACATAGAACTGATGTCAGAATTGGAAAAAGGAAGTGCGAGTCACACTGTTCAAACAGGTGACAATACAAGACACAAAGTACAATCAATCGGGAAAGTGAAATGCAAGAGTGGAGCAGATTTGCTAACCAATGTTTTGTATGTTCCAACAATACCGAAAAATCTGATCAGTGTGGGACAGATAGTCGAAAAAGGTTTTCAAGTCAGATTTACAAATAAAGGAGTATTTGTAGAAGATCCCAAGAACGGATATTATCAGATCGTTTCTGGTAAGAAAGAAGGCAGACTCTTTACCTTAAGAGTACAAGGAAACATTGGCCAAGCGCTGCTCACGCATGATGAAAAGGTAATTACAGAACTTGATCTCTGGCACAAGAGATTAGGTCATTTTCACGAAAAAGGAATCAAAGCCATGATAGCGAACCAGTCTGTACTGGGATTACCGAACGTACAGACCCAACATATGATTCACAAATGCGAAGCCTGTCAAATGGGAAAAGCCCACAGGTTACCTTTCCAGAAGAAAGGATTCAAACATGATGGCGTGCTAGAGCTCATACATACAGATGTATGGGGACCAACGAAAGAAGGATCAATCAGCGGATCAAGGTACTATGTTTTATTCATTGATGATGCCACAAGGTGGATAACTCTTTATGTTCTAAAAGAGAAATCAGAAGTGTTTGGAGCTTTCAGGCATTTTCATGCATATGCTGAAAGACTCACCGGACGAAAGCTTAAAAGACTGAGGTCTGATGGAGGGGGAGAATACTTCTCCCGAGAATTCAATGACTATCTTTGGAATGCAGGTATTAAGAGAGAAATAACCTGCAGGTATACACCACAACAGAATGGTGTAGCAGAAAGGAGAAACCGAACTCTAGTCGAGTTTGCACGGGCTATGCTAAAAGAAAAGAATTGCCCGGATTATCTTTGGGCTGAAGCCGTAAATACAGCTACATACTTGGTAAACAGATTACCATGTACAGCCTTAGAAGGAATGACTCCTTATGAAGCCTGGTGGGGAAAGAAGCCAACACTTGATCACTGCAAAGTGTTTGGATCAGTAGCGTATGCTTATGTACCGTCTCAACTCAGACATAAGCTTGAACCAAAAGCGGAGAAATATGTATTCGTTGGATATGATGAGAAACAGATGGGTTACAGGTTATGGAGCCCTCTAACCAAACATTTTACTGTTTCCAGGGATGTAACATTTGATGAACAGAAAAGCTGGTATGCAGATCAGAGTCATACAGCTGAAGAATTTGAAGAAGAGATAAAAAGAAAAGAGAAAGGTAAAACAATCGTACAGGCAAACAAAGAAGACGAGGCGAGTACGTCCAGAACCGGAACAGGTATAAGGAACGAAGATGAAGACGGGTACTCAGACACACACGAAGAATATGAGCTAAGAAGGTCAAACAGAGTAAGAAGACAACCGGAAAGATACTCGTATGATACATCATATATAACTCAACAAGATTATGCATATATGGTTAAAGAAGAGGAGGAACCTCAGAGCTATGACGAAGCCAAAGGCAAGAAGCAATGGCAAGAAGCAATGGCAAGAAGCAATGAAAGAAGAATTCACCGCACTAGAAGAGAACAAGACATGGGAGCTTGTCCCTAAACCAAACGGTAAGAAAGTAATTGGAAATAAATGGGTGTTCAAAGTTAAAAAACTTGCAGATGGAAGGATAGCCAGACATAAAGCGAGACTGGTTATCAAGGGCTATGCTCAGACGCATGGCATAGACTATGACGAGACATTCAGTCCGGTGGCAAAGATGTCAACTATAAGGACAGTAATTGCTATAGCAGCATCAAAAGGATGGAAGCTAAGTCAGCTAGATATAAAGAATGCATTCCTGAATGGATATATATCAGATGAAGTATATATGGAACAACCGGAAGGGTTTATAAGTTCCAAATACCCAAACTTTGTTTGTAGGTTAAGAAAAGCACTTTATGGACTGAAGCAAGCTCCAAGAGCTTGGAACTACAGACTCGTGAAGTATCTAAACGAACTTGGATACCAAAGTTCGAAGGCAGATGCAAGTCTACTCATCAAAAGAACAGAAGAAGGAATGATCTACATTTGTATCTATGTAGATGACATAATAATTACAGGTACCTCAGATGCAGGAATCACAGAGGTAAAGAAACTGCTAGAAAAGGAATTCAAGATCAGTGACCTAGGAAAGTTATCATACTTTCTAGGAATGGAAATCACATATACAGATCATGGTGTATATGTCACACAAGAAAGGTATCTCCTGAACTTACTGAAGAAGTTCAAAATGGAGAATTGCAGAGAAGCTTCAACACCGCTTGAAGTAAATCATAAACTCAGCAAATTTAGTGGAACAGAATTCAAGGATATGAAGAAGTATCAATCGTTAGTAGGAAGCTTAATATATGCTACGCTGACAAGACCGGATCTTAGTTTTCCGGTGGGAGTTCTCTCACAGTTTATGCATTGTCCGACAGAGCAACATTGGGTTGCAGGACAAAGAGTTCTCAGATATATCAAAAGAACTATAAATGAAGGATTATATTATCCTTTTACGTCAGATATAAAGCTCAGAGCATATAGTGACTCAGATTGGGCAGGAAGTCAAGATGACCGAAGATCAACGCATGGGTATATGATATACCTAGGAGATAAGCTGGTAAGCTGGTGTTCGAAGAAGCAACACACAGTAGCCTTATCATCAACAGAAGCAGAATACAAAGGACTGGTAGAAGCAGCAAAAGAAGTAATATGGATGCAGACCTTACTTAAAAGCATGGGTATAGATCAAAGTATACCGATCATACATGGAGATAATATGAGCTCACTGTATCTTGCAGCGAATCCTGTGTTTCACGCAAGAACAAAACACATAGAGATTCAGTATCATTTCCTAAGGGAAAAAGTAATGGAGAAAGAGATAGAAATAGTCTACACTCCTACGAAAGATCAGATTGCAGATATTCTGTGGATGGAACAAAGACGAACAGATTCAAAGAGATGGCAGGAATAAAAGAAAGAAAGATATATGAAAGACCGGAAGAGGTCAAATTAGTGATTGAGGGGGAGCTGTTAAGGAAACACTCACGAATTTGACGCAACAAACAAAGAGAGAAATAGAATCCTCCGGAAAATCAGTGCACAGGTGTACAGTATGCGAAGTTAATGCGCGGTGTCCGCATAACAGAGCAATTAACCGCGGCGGGCGCGTAAGGCGCGCATAACGTGAATTGAAGAATGACAGGGCAGAGGAGCGCCAAAGAAATTGTATATATATATATAGCAAGATTTGAAGAACAGTGAGTGTGGGAGTACATGCATGTATGCGAGAGACACTGATACACAGAGGAGAACGAGAGACTGAGAGAAGACGCCATAGATCGCGTATGAGTGAAGAGAGAGTTAGAAGTTCTCAGAAGACGCCATAGATCGCGTATGTACAGATGAATAACACAAGCCTGAAGTGTCGGGCCTTTTCATCTGAAGAGAGATGGTAATAAGAAACTACTCACTGTAGGAGAGTTTCTGTGACTTGAGCAAGAAGAAGCCAAGCTTACTTGTACACATCTTCTCTAATCGAAAACACATGTTCATGTGGATGTCTGCGCGCAATCTTTACTTGTGAAGAATCTGAAGCTATTTCGTGTTACGGTAGGAAGCTTAGTTTATCGTTAACTGTCACGACTCGTTACTAAACGTGCTTCAGTACCTTCTCTGTAAACGCATGTTTCGGCGTATAACAGTTTACTCAGTAAACATATTTCAGTAATTTTTCGGTTAATTACAGTATCTCAAAAACAAGTTTTTTCGGTAGAACAACGAAGTATAACTCGTAGCAGAGTTCGAAGCTTTGTATGAGAGATAGCTCATCTTGTAGCTAGACTTCTCTACTCTAAGCTGATCACAGTTTCCGGTGGGAAGAAGATGTACACACAGTACAAAAGTTAACCGGAAAGTAGCATCTTAGAACTGTGAAGTTTTCAGAAGGAAGTTCATTCGGTGAAGGAAGCTCACACACTACTTCCTTACTTCACATAAGTTCATCTGAAGTAATTACGAGCAGAACTAAGTTTATTTCGGTAAAGTTCCAGCACGACTACGGTGTCAGTCCAGTAACAGTCGGGTGAAGTTCCGGTGGAACCTGAGTCGCAGAATAACACAGTTAAAGCGACGTAAATTAGGCTGAGCTACTGTTGATTACAGAGGTATTCTGAATCACTCTAGCTTAGCATCCTATTACGGTGGCGCGGCATTTTCCGCAGGCCTGACAGAGTTCAAGCCTTGTCGCGAAACCCATCTTCAGGGCGAAAGTATTTCCGCAACAGTAGGCGTTAAAAGCCGAAGTTTTTCGCCAACATTATCCCAACAAAGTAAACATTATCTACCAGGTGCAAGCGAATGGTAGACTTGGCCATTTCATCTAACTCATCCCAATCATCTTCATCCATGTCAGCAGGCTTCTTTGAAATCCCATTTACTGGCTTCCATTGCCTCCTTTGAATCAACACATCTTTAATCTGATTCTTCCATAGAGCAAAGTTTGTGCCATCAAATTTTTGGATCTCAAAATGGTCTTTGCCCTGCAAGTTATAGCTCCTCCTCGGAACACTTGCACTAGACCCTGATCCACCAGATGTGCCTGAGACCTCTTATGCCATGATGGTGGAGAACTGAATAGAATGATAATGAAGCTAGAAGAGTCCAAACACCAACAAATAAGTGTATCAAGGAGTAAGTCGACCACTGTATGGTTGACTAAACAAGAAATCTCAAAAAAAAAATTCCACAGTATCCTCTACAAAATGAGCATATGAACAGTGTCAAAATATCATAAAATTGCAAATATTGACATTTTTACTTGCATAGTGAATCACTGACTCCACTGCATATAATCAGTTACCCAATAGAAGCCAACTAGGCTTATCGAGCACCTATGAACAACTATCATACATCTCCTATAGCAAGGTTGTGTAAGTCTTCCAGCTGCATCACCGAAGCTACCCGACATCTGGGTGTCTCCCAGTTAAGAAAACCTCACCACGACCCTCTTTTTCAAACGTAAAAGTCTTTATGCAAAAACATAACCGCTATATCAATGACCACATGGACGTACATAAGCGGTATCCACAGAAGCCTACATGGTGTGTATGTGCTTAATATATGCAGTAAAATGACACTAAAAGGCTGAATGCACAGCCCAAAACTAGCCAACAACACGTGCAAGTGTCTATCAACTCTAATGTTTTAGGCCCAAAAAACCTGCATAAATTTGCAACGGCTGCTCCCACCAAAACTAGAAACCTTTCGAGAAACCTCTAGTTTTACCAGTGTGGCTGAAAACACAGCCCAAAAGGTTAATATTTGTTGTCAGAGAAGTACAAAAAACACTCTTCTTTATGTTATGGGACCTGTATGAAGAGAACTATGTGCGAAAGTACTTTAAAATTGCTCCAAAAGAGACCCCAAAATGCTTCAGAAACAGGCCTTGAAAGCAAAGAATGAAGCTTTGAGAGGCAAAACATGTTCAAGGTAATGTTAACTTTAGTCTTTCCCCTTCTTCAGACACCACAAGAGTGTAGCTTAGTGGCAAGAAATTGCCACGGTTAAGCGAGCTCCGGGGGGAATAGTACTGGGATGGGTGACCTCCTTGGAAGTACCAGGAACCTCTATCTTCCTTGATCGTTGAGGTCCTCCCTCGAGCATAGCCAATGACACCAACGGTGACTTCGATGACTCGGATGACAAGGTATGCCAAGGTTTATGCCTTGGTTGCTGCCTTTGTCGTAAGCCTTGGAGAAAGCCAAGAGAAATCCTGAGGGGGGGGGGGGGTGCTCGCTTCGCTTGCACAAAAGGAACAAAGCTTTTGGCTTGACATGCTCTGATACCAATGATGAAATTTGATGGCAATGCACCACAGTGCGCTCTCCTTCTCGAGAGCTTCACAACAATATCCACGGAGTAGAAAACGGAGCTCCTAGGGCCATACACAGTACTCTGCATAGAGGCTGCAGATATATGCAGGAAAAACATAGTACATAGGGAGCACAAAGACAGACTTCTTAGGTATTGCAAATGCGGTCGAACTTATAGTCTGTGACTGACCAGGCCACTATATGTTTTATTAAAGTACATATACAAAGAAATGTCCAGTGGCCATTTGGCCTTTCACATGGACACTAACAGTAACATGAAGAGCCACTTGAAGATGCATGTGATGATCCACATTAGATGAGTGTTATGCAATCAAAAACAGACTCCATATCTATAATGAATCAAAATGTGTATGATATTGAACATATGATACAAGGGAGGTGTGAAGGATATCATCTTTAGAGCCTACCCAATCTCCATCAGAGAAGAGTTTGATGCCTACATCAGATGTGTAAGGATAGTTCACCCCTTCATTAAAAGTACCCTTCAAGTATTTGAGAAATCTCTTGGCTACCTCCATGTGAAGTTTCCTTTGAGTATGCATGAATTGGTTTAGGACAGTTACTCCATATCAAATGTCTACTCTAGTTAGAATTGCGTAGTTCAAACTACCAACTTGACTTTGGTAGCTAGTTAAATCTTTTTTTTTTTAATAAAGGAATTTTGGCCTTATCCTACTCTCCCGGACTTGAATTAATTGAAAGAAAAGTACAAGAGAAGGGGACTAGTGCCCACCGGATCCCACAAATCCCATAGAGAGTAAGGTACATACCTCTTTCTGTATATACTACTTCCAATCCTAGGAAATATGTGAGAAGACCTAGATCCTTGATTTTTAACTCCTCTTTAATCTAAAGCTTGAACTTCCTAATTCCTTCAACATCATTCCCTGTAATTATAATTTCATCAACATATACACAAAGGTATATAAATTTTGATTGATTCCCCTTAATGAAAAGGGAAGGATCCACTTTGCTCACATTGAATCTATTATCATGCAAATAGGTAATAAGCCTAGGATTCCAAGCCCTATGGACTTGCTTCAAAACATACAAAGATTTTATTAACCTGCATACATGTTCTAAATATGATGAATCTTCAAAACTAGGAGGTTAAGCCATGCATACCTCCTCAGATATTCATCCAATCAAAAAAGTATTTTTTACATCCATTTGATAAATCTTCCGATTCTTGGAAGATGCAACACTCATAAGTACCCTAATGGTAGGCATCTTTGCAATAGGTGAAAAATTCTCTTAATAATCAATACCTTGTGTTTGTGCACACCTTTTGGTCACTATCCTTGCTCTGTAACTATTGATAGATCCATCAGAGCTTTGCTTTACCTTATATATCCACCTTGAGTGTATGAATTTCATAGATGGAGTCTTGGGCACTGATTCCCAAGTTTGATTTTCTTGTAGAGCATTTATCTCTTCCTCCGTAGCATTTATCCATTCATGCTTCTTCTTGGTTTCTCCATATGATGAAGGGTTTTCAAAATTTGAATCTTGTGCTAGATATATTGAATTTTTAGTAACCAATGAAGTATCATATCCATAGCTTTATTGTTTTCTCTTTTCTCTAGTTGACCTTTCGATTGTTTGTTGAGAGGATTCTGCCACATCGCTCAATTCCTACATTTTGGCTTTGCCTTTAGAGTTTCAAGAATTGATTTCTCTCCTTGGATTCTTCTGATCATCTTCTGAATCACTGATGCTTCAAGTGTGTGCTCATTCTTCTTTGATAGAATTGGAAAGTCCTCCTCTAGGCCATAACATAATTTGATTTCCTTGCAATCTTCTTCAAACCATGATTTTTTTTTCATCAATCAAAACATCTCTACTTTCAATAAAGCCTTTTTTTCTTGGATTATAGAGCCTATAACCTTTTTTATTAAGGTCATAGCCAATGAAGATGCACTTCTCTACCTTAGGGTCCTATTTGCCTCTAACTTGTGAATGTATGTGTGCATATGCAATGCACACAAAGATCCTACAATGATCAAGACTATGTCTCCTTCCATTCCAAGCCTCATATGATGTCATGCCATCCAAAGCCTTTGATGGAAGTCTATTGATCAAATATGTAGTTGTTGATCATGGAGCATTGATCTTGCAACCTCCATAATTGTTCTATTCCTTCTCTCTCCTACTTCATTTTCCTCAAGAGTATATTTAGTAGTAATTTCTCTTTTGATCCCTCTCTCTTGGAGTTAAGAATAAAAGTCATGGGAGAAATATTCTCCCCCTCTATCTCACCTTGGTCTCTTTAGGGTTTTACCTATTTGGTTCTCCAAAAGAGCTAGATATTTTTTGAAACACGAAAACACTTCATCTTTATGTTTCATGAAGTACAAGATAGTCCATCTACTACAATCATCTATGAATGACACATAATACCTTGATCTAGAGATTGAAGGTTCCTTGCTCGGTCCCCATACATCAGTGTGGACCAGATCCAATAGTTCTCCATGTATGTAGCCTTTCTTGGTGGAGGGTTGCATGTGTGACTTACCAAATTGACAAGCACTACATTTATAAAACATATGTTTTTTTGGATATATTTGGTAGAACAAGTACACTTTGATCCCACTTTTGAAACTTCTTTCACCTATGTGAGCTAATCTATTGTGCCAAATTTGGAGCTCTGATAGAATTTGAGTTCCATAACTCAATAATGCAATATTCTTAGTGTTTTGGAGTTCAAAGGTGAATAATCTACCTGAATTTTCTCCTTTTGCTATCTTCTTGAATCCTTGATGTGGATCTTCAACAAATGCTCCATGCTTGGTGAGTCTGACCTCCAATCCCTTCTCAATAATTATACCTACACTTATGAGGTTCTTGGTAATAGTTGGCACAAAGAGTACTCTACTTACTAGGTTCATATGGTCATTTGAAGTCTTCACATTACCTATCTTTTCAATTGAATGCCTTGTGTTATCTCCAATTTGGACTTCTTGCCTATTCCTTGGGTCTCCCAAATCTGAGAATAGAGCCACATTGCCTGCCAGATGATTTGACCATCCCACATCTATATAAAACACATGATGTTCATCTAATTTACCTTCCTTCATAGTCATGTTCATGAGAAGGAGTGAGTCTTCTTGAGCTTGATCATCTGCATAGTTGTTGTAGTCTCTCCTTACTTTGTATCCACCTTGATAATTAACAATTCTCAACAATATGATTGGTTAGACCACATATGGCACAGGCTGATGGCCCTTGAGCTCTCCGCCTGCCTTATCTACCTCCTCTGCCTCTTCCTCTTGAGCCTCTACCTCTACCTGCAAAGTTTTCTTGAGAGATAGTACCTTCATCATTAGACTTCTTGCCCTTGCCTTTGTTATCGTGCTTCCATTTTGAGTGAATATGTTGGATAATTGCCTCAATCTATTTTGTCAATGGAAGAGGTAAATCCATCATCCATGATGCTTAGTTTCTCTGATACCACTATGAAGAGATGATGGAATGTATGCAAAGATGAGTAGGTGTTTGCAAAAACCTGCTCTACACTAGCCAATCTGACTCCATGGATGTGTATTGTAGGTCTTTCCCTACCCAAATATGCACAAAGAACCATCAAGTCCATTGGAACATCATTATCAAATGTTTGTATCAAAACAGATAAGTTTTACTTTGCAAGGATTGACGAAACCTTCTATTTTGGGAACAAAAGGTCACAAAAATATGCATAGAGCTCATAACTTGGTATGAACTAATTGACCAAAGAGATTTTGCACACATATAATTGAAACGTATAGATAACTGAAACAAGTGATCTGATGAATTTAGGTGAAGCATACAATGAGAAATAAATCTAACAACTCTAGGGGTTCACCCCGACTTTTTAGGAACAAGATGAGTTGCAAACACAGTGAGCTTCAATCATTCATATCTTGCGTTCTTATGCCCCAATGATGAGGCAACATGATAGGTAGATACAAGACACTTCAATCTAATTCATCCAAGTCAAAGTATAGCAATTGGATGCTCAAACAAGAGAAATTGACAAAACAAGTTCACTATGTACATGAATATGTTGTAGCAGCATATAGAGAATGATTTACTCAAAGTAATGAATCAAAATGTGTATGATATTGAACAAATGATACAAGAGAGGTGTGAAGGACTACTCTCACTTGTAGTGAGCACAATGTAGGCTCAACTCTTAGTCCAAATCTCTTAGAAAAACTCAAGATTTCCCGCGACTTGAAATGGATGTATTTATTCATAAATTTGAATTTGAACTGATTCTTCACCTACAAGTGATCCCAGACTTTGAGATGATATGACTTTGGTTTCAACTAACAAGATTTGTGGAGTTAACTTCCTATAATCACGAGATTCCTTGCTACTTTTAGCTATTACAAATGATTAAGGTAAGTTCACAAGTTTTTACTCTTAGAGATTTTACAAGCATGTGTTCTCATGACCATGTTTAAATGGAATGACTTATGAGAGTAATCCATAATCCAAATGCCAAGCTTTTAGGCTTGCTATTTGCACCGATGTATATGATCTTGAAAAGATTCCCTAAATGATAGGGAGCTCTTCTCCTAAATTATAGGCTTTATCAGAGCTAAATGTGATAGGTAATATTGAATGTTATAAGGGGGCTTACAAATTCAAATTTGGAGATTTGGTGATTGAATCCTTTGCTTCTCATTGCTCCAAATGGCATCCATCCAAGGTGTCCATAGCTCCTCAGGTTGGAGCTTGAATTTTAACAACATTTAGAACAAAAGGATATGGAAGATTTTTCAAAGGGACCTCTAGTTGAACCTAAAGATTTCTTGGAAACAAGCTATCATTAGTGTGAAGGTGGGGTGCTATGCCACCCTTAGGAATGTTATCAAGGGGAGGCTCTTTGGAAAATTTTGAAGGAATTATATGCAATCAAATCTGGAAATATGTCCAAGGAATTATCCATTAGAAATTCTCTACTGCTCTTAGCCAAGACATTCAATAACCATTAACGTGCGTTGTGATTCCCTCTAATGTTCTTTTATACTTTTTTCTTTTCTTATACTTAAAGGTTTTGTTTAAGGAAAAATAATCGAAGGCAATGAAGAAGTTGTTTCAGTATATTTAGTTCAAATCACAGGCTCTTTTAATATAGCTACTAGATTTATGCTTTGACTCTTTTAATATAGCTACTAGATTTATGCTTTGACTCTGATAGATTATGACTCGAGTCTTTGCCATCCAAGGCCACAAAAAAGAGAGAATCTACACCGATAAAGACTACATCATTCTCATTTTATTAATATCCAATTGTTGAATCGTCTACAGAACAATGGACTTGTTTCCATGCAATTCGAAATTTCAGAGATCGCTACATGTTCAAATGAAAATTTACAGCGGAAAATATATTTTTATCATCTGAGGTTTTTATATTATTCCAGAATAATCCGAATGTACATATAATCGGAGATTTGAAGGAAAAAAGAAAAGCTTATGTCATCATCTGACATCTCAATATTACCCCAGGACAATTCGGATTGATATACCTAACAGAATACACTTTGTTATATATTGTGAACGTACATGTTTTTGGGAAGAGAGTTGAAGCTATGGTAGTTACAAGGAACATTGATTTAAAATGTGCACGTGATAAATGATTAGGCATCACAGAAGAATATGGATATTGATTAAGATCTATAGCTGCCTATTTGATAGAAGGTTAACTTAATAGACCATTGAAAAACGCCATACTGACCAACCACACAAAATACACAAATTATCATCACTTGGATCAGCGCAATGTTGGACCATGCTGAAGATACTGCAAATGAAATTTGGCGAGACTCTGGTGCTGGTGCAAGACCTATGGAGAACAAGAAAGGAGGTTAATGTAGCGAGCCCACCAAACAACAAAATTGATCATCATCGTTCTTAGAATTATTTACTAAAGAAAATTTAACTTTCTATGGTATACAGAGCACATAATTCACACCAAAAGAATCAGTGCAAGCTAAGGGAAAACAGAGTACAATCCAACATATGCACATTTCTCAACAGGAAGACGAGAGAGTTTTCATTATGATTGAGATTAACAGATACTATATTAAAATAGTGCTATGATGAATATAAATGAGTACGATATGACAAAAGGGCTTGAGCCAAAACCGTGCGACTTATCAACTTACAGGCTTCTGTAAATTTGAGCAATGCATTGTTTGGATCTTCTAGAAGTAGGTGTACTAGTTATTTAAAAAAGAAAGCTCCCGTGAACATAAAAATATCAGCAAACTAGATGAATTAGAACTTTAGTATCACTAGAATTTACACATGATTAAGCACATACAAACATCCGTGCATGCAAACATATAGACATACATAAATACAGATATGCATGCATCCATATGTAAACATATATGAACGTATGTATGTATGTACAACTTACATACATACATAATACATAATTATGCATGCATACGTACAAAAACCACATACATTCATAGGAAGAATTACAGACCCTGGCTCCAATGAAAACATCAGTGCAAACAATTTAGGCGAGAAGGCATATACTACATTTGAAAATATAAATGTACAACCAAAAACTTTTGCAGACCAATGATTCGTGAATCTCGTTTTTAAGAAATCCCAAAATCTGAAATGTTACCAACAACATTTTCACGAATCTCGTACTGTATGCAAGTTCATAAACTATCTCACTCAAGCTTAGATTTATGGGAAATGCTAAATATCCTTGCTTCAATGAAAACATCAATATGCAAACAATTCAAATGGGAATCCGTACATCATTAAATGTGAAAAATATGAATATCCAATCAAAATCTTTGGGAGACAAACGGTTCCTGAATCACATTTCTATTCCAATGTAGAGTTCCCAAATCTAAAATGGTACCCCAAGCATTCACCATAAAATATTTCACCAAAATCAGTCTTTCTTGAACGGAGAACAAGTAAATATGAACTGAACTTACTCTCACAACCAGAAACGGTGATGGGAACCGCCACATTGCATTCCTTCAGAAGTTCGAGAAGATGCATGCCGTTGAGATCCATATCATAGCTTCTAGCGATTTGCTCCAGTTTACACAGACAACTGGAGCCACCTGATGATGCGGTCACATTTCGCAATGGAATGCAACAGGCTTCGTTAGCCGAACTACTTGGACTTGCCCTAATTACATAAGGAAAACATGGTTGCAAATTGTAAAGCTCTCGTCCGCACGACTGCTCTTGTGAACCTACAAAAATAAGATCTTGTGTTCCAGCAGACATGATCATGGCGATCAGTATCAAATTTCCTAACTTTACTGCATGCGCTTTGAAAAACTTCATCCCTGCGATGGAGATGAGTAGATACTGAGTCTCCCTGTCTCTCGTTCTCCTCCTCTCTCACACAGACACTTGACAGTGAGTTTATGTGAGGAGTCTGGGATTAGAACGAAGGTATAAAGGAATGCTATATCTCACGGATAGTTGATGACGGAGAGACAGCAGCCTGCCTATACCCGGACACTAATCCAGATGTCGTTCGCATATGCGTACTGCTTAAATGTAAAATTCAAGGAAATGAGGGTAGGCCTTGAGTATCTCTCTCCCCCTCCCTGCGTTTAACAGTAATGCTACAGAGCAGATTCTAAGCTGAGGAAGGCATGAATGTAGCAGTTGATATAGCGGGTCACTTCCTATGATCGATAGAAGAAGAGAGAGAACGACGAGAATGATGTAATCGAGGAGCAACGCTAGATTTCTTTTTTTTTTTTCACTAATGGAGGTTCAGCGGAAGCTTACTTTTCCAAGTTTCAACTTTGAAATTGTGAGTTTAGAAGTGAACGGGCATAGTATCCATGGGATTGACATATCTCACAAAGCAAGGGTTAGATTGTTCGAACACAACACAAGAGAGGACTGCTTGAAGGCAACTGGTTACAACTCGATATAACGTGGTAACATTGGCCTTAAGTCCACAAGGTTTCCTATCATAGATGGGGATCGAACCTTCGGTCCCGCCTCAAGAGATGGAAGGCCCATCCAACCAACCTAACGTGCGCAGACGCAATGCTAGAATTCAACTTTCAAATTGCAACTCTACAAATGAACGGGCATAGTATCCATGGGATCCGCTTATCTCACAAAGCAAGAGTTAGACTGCTCGAAGGCAACACAAGAGAGGACTGCTTGAAAGCAACTGGTTACAACTGGATATAACGTGGTAACATTGGCCTTAGGTCCACAAGATGTCCTATCCTAGATGGAGATCGAACCTTTAGCCCCGCCTCAAGAGACGAAAGGTCCATCCAACCAAGCTAACGTGTGTAGACGCAATGCCAGAATTCATGCCGCCTTGCACTTTATGCATTTTGCTTCATGGGAACGATCCTAAGCTGGATTCAGAGTCGGGCTCGGGAACCAGCACAACAAAAAGAGAGAGTTGTTCCATGTGGAACAATGAACGTCTTGAAGAATGCTTGGACGCGGCTTTTTATTCACAAACTTGTGCGAATTATTCTGCCTAGCTAACGCTCCTCAACAACACTATTGTCGTGTAGTGTGAATGATTTTTGCCGCAAGGCAAACATTCATTTGATTATGTCTGCTATAGAGAAGTGCCGTCGTGCAATGTGAAGCCTACTACTTAATAAGGGTCATTTTACATAGGGGCACTCGAACAAAGACGAAAAATCTTCAGGTTCCATGAAGAAATGGAAAAAACTTGAGAGTTCCATCCATTCACATACAAGGGTGGAGCATTGGTAGACTCTTTGTAGTGCTACCGTCTTGTGTAAATAGATGAGGATTGAAAACCTATTGATGATAAATGTGAGTTTTTACATAAAAAGAAGATTATTCTCGCGTGCCATAAATCTATTGGAAATGCATGGAAGAGGATCAATACATCTTTAAAACAAAACATTCTATGAGTTGGCAGGGGAATGATCCAATGCCTCCACCCTGATGTGAATCAACATAGTCATGCAAGGCGTGCAACAAATGGTTAGAGTGCATTTTTCAGCTTCCTCCTTCTTGCGTGAAACCCACCTAAGTCTCTCGAGAACTTAGTATATGTACTTGAAAAACTTATATGTGAGGGTCGCATTTCCATCCTTAGCCTTTAAAGTGTTCATTCTCATGGATGGCGTGTCCTTTGATACTTCAAGGTTGATTAGGATCGACCTTTACCCACTCATGTGTTGGAGTTAGATGTCTACGGAAGCATGCGAACAACACAAGGAAGAAGAAGAAGCTTGGAGCACAGCACACAATACTGAATGTATTACTAGAGAATGTACAAAGATAAGTAGTCCATTAGGGCAATAGGCGTATATACAAGCCGGGAGAAAAAAACCTCCTAAAGAGGGAAAAAAGTGCCCTAGCAGTCCTAGTGTGTTCACACACATCACTACCTAAATATATCAACAAATCCGCCCTGGGAGTGATGTGGTGAACAAGGAGCTGGCACTCATGTATAATGAAGTGCCAAGCTATGTGGAAATCACTCGACAAAAGGAAGTAAGCCCAAATATTTGCAGAAAGCTTCAAACTTCTCCCTAGGCAGAGCCTTCGTGAAAAGGTCTACAATGTTCTCTTGCGTGGGCACATATGCCAACATGATCTCCCCAACAGAGAACCTCTCCCTGACATAGTGATAATGCACCTCAATGTGCTTAGTGCAAGCATGGAACACAGGGTCGCAACTGCCAATGTGCTCTGACTGTCAGTGAAGATGGTGGTGGCAGAAGTCTGACCAACACCCAAATCAGCCATAAGGCATCTGAGCCACACACATTCAACAGTCACTGTGAAAGCTGCCCTATACTCAGCCTCACAACTGGAAGTGGCCACAATAGGCTGCTTCTTGCTCAACCAAGATATACATGAGCTACCAAGCATGAAGAAAAAGCCACTAGTGGACACACGAGTGTCATAGCAACTAGCCCAATCAGAGTCAGAAAAAGCATGCAAATCTGGCGGTAGTGATCCCCCCTTGGGATAAAACAACCCAAGTAGCCAAGTACCACTCAAATAGCGAAAGATGCACTTAACTGCCTTCCAATGCTTGACTCCTGGGCAATGCATAAACCTGCTCATCTGTGAGATAGCAAACTGAATATCTGGTCGAGTAATGCATAAGTAAATCAAGCATCCAACACCCTACTAATAGAGAACAACATCAAATGCATCTCCAGCATCATGAAGACTCAATCGTAAACCTGGCTCCATAGGAGTGGCAATAGGCTTACAGTCATCAAAGCCAAAACGCTGCAATAACGTGTCAATATATTTCGTTTGATGCAAAGCCATTCCACCATCAACTGGCATAAAATGAATGCCCAAATAGTGATGCAAATGCCCCAAATCAGACATCTCAAACAATGCATGCAAATCAGCCTTAAAATCAGCAATATGCTTCTCAATAGGACCAGTCAGTAGCATGTCGTCAACATAGACAACAATGATCAGAAGCACATCATTAGCACGCTTAACATATAAGGTGCTTTCAGTTGGACTATTCTCAAAACCATGTGCAATTAGATAGGCATGTATCTTCTCATACCAAGCACATGGTGCCTGCTTTAAACCATATAATGCCTTCTTTAACCTGCGCATCTGGTTTTCATGCCCTTTCTGCACAAAGCCACGGGGCTGAAAAACATACACTTCTTCATGCAAGTCACCATTCAGAAATGTTGTTTTAATGTCGAGCTGATGTACATTCCAACCATGATGAGCTGCAAGTGCACAGATGCTCCAAACAGTAGTCATACGGCATGTAGGTGCAAAGGTCTCATCAAAATCAATGCCTCTTTCCTGTGCATAACCCTTTGCAACAAGCCTAGCCTTATACCTGTCAACTGTACCATCCGGTTTACGCTTCAACTTGTATACCCACTTAGTGCCAATGGCCTTCTTGCCTGGAGGCAAGTCACATAAGGACCAAGTACCATTCTTCATTATAGTATCATATTTAGATTGCATAGCAGCCATCCAATTTTCTGAATTTTGTGCTTCATCAAACAAAACAGGCTCATTCTCATCACAGAGACTAGATGCAGTCATAGCATAGCAATCTGATGCAAAAGAGGCACGACGAAAGCCTCAATGAGTATGATATGATAGAGATGCATCTAATTTGATGTCACGCAAAGTCTTCACCAGCCATTTTGGCATAGTTTTTGCCTGCTGAATATCAGCTCTCTCATCAACTAGTGCATCATGTAAATCTGCATCAGAAATGGAATGATCTACATCATCACATGAAACCTGCAAAGGCTGAGAAGTTTCCTCATTGGGACCAGCACTAAACTGTCCACCTATAAAAAGAGGTAGCAAAGTATCATACATGTCTTTGGAGCTAACAGATGTCTCCTTAGTACATGAAAGCAATGGCTAAATAGCATCTTCCACAAAAACAACATCACGGCTAACTAGAATGTGTTTAGTCTGTGGATGATACAGACGATAGCCTTTACTTTCAGAACTGTACCCAACAAAAATACATTTTATTGCTTTATCATCCAATTTTCTGCGATGTTGTTCAAGCACTAATGCATATGCCAAACAACCAAAAACACGCAGATGAGCAACAGATGGCTTGTGATCATGCCAAGCCTCATATGGAGTGATAGACTACAATGGTTTAGTGGGACACCTGTTTAGTACATATGCTGCACGCATGACAGCCTCAATCCAGAAACTATGGTAAAGCCTGACTCTTGACCATACACCTCGCCATCTCCATGAGTGACCTATTCTTTCATTCAGCAACTCCATTCTGTTGAGGTGTATACGGCATTGTACACTGGTGTTTTATCCCACATTCAGACAAAAATGCATTAAAATCAGAAGACATATATTCTCCCCCTCAATCAGAATGGAGGGTGCCCATTTTACATGCTGACAGATTTTCAGCCAAAACCAAAACCTGTTTGAAGCACGTGAACACTTCAGACTTTGCCTTCAATGGATATACCCATGCATGCCTGGAAAAATCATCGATGAAAGTCACGAAGTAAAGATAATTCCCAAAAGAAGATGTCTGCATAGGACCACAGACATCACTATGTACAAGCTGCAATTTCTGAGTAGCTCGAACTGAACCATCTTTTGGAAAGGACGAACGCTGCATTTTGCCCAAAATACAGCCTTCACAAACATGTTTTTCATGTGCCTCAAGGTTGGGCAAAGAGGACATCATTTCAGATTTCTGCAGGCGTAGCAAACTATCAAAATTCAGATGACCAAAGCGTGCATGCCAAAGCTTTGCATCTGACATAGCCTAAGAATCATTTATTGCACATGCCAAATCATTTACAGATCTTTCATAGTCTATGAGCTTATACAACCCACGACATAAAATGACAGAATCAATAATCACATCGCCATTTGATAGATCATGAATTGTACACCTCTCATCAACAAATTTCACAACCAAGCCAATCTTGGCTAATTCAGAAACTGATAACAGGTTCTTCTTGATCCCTGGCACAAATAAAGCATTTGAGAAAGTGAAAGAACTACCATCAGCAATAGTCAAAATGATCTTATCAACTCCCATAATAGGATAAGAGGAGTTGTTGGTGCATGTAACTGTATTCCCTGTAGGGGCAGGCTCGAGTGAAGAGAAGAAACTACACTGCGAGGTATTATGTTTGGTCGCCCCACTGTCAAAATACCAAACATCTGAGTCTACTACAGACATGCACTACTCATGAGAAGATGGGTCAAAAATGCAAACAGCAGTAAACGCCCATTCTTCTTCCTGTACAAGATTAGCAGACTCTGTTTTTGGTGTAGAGGCCTCTGCAACAACCATTCCAGCCTCTTTCTTCTTTGCCTCTTTAGCAGCCAGTTTTGGACAGTTCTTTATGATATGATCATTCCCTTTACAATTTTTGCTTTTCTAATTTCTTCTCATCTTTATCTTTTCTGATTTCTTCTCATCTTTATCTTCCTTCTTTGAATGTGCAGAATTAGCAGATTTTTGCTTACTAGTTGAAGAGCTCCATTTTCCTTTGCCCTTCTAACTAGCCAAGAAAGCTTGATCTACAACTCGCATAACGGACTTGTTCTACCTCGACTGATCTTCCTGCAACAGAACAGAGACTAACTCCTCAAATGATAAGGCATTTGGATTGCCTTTCATCATCAACCCAAGAGTAGAAGCAAAACGCTGATATGAATCAGGAAGACCATTCAGAATGGTCTGCACAAGTGAGCTATCTAGTATAACCTCATGAGCAGAAATCAACTGTTCCTTCAAGTCTTTGATCTTCGTTAGGAAATTGTCCATAGAATCACCTTCATTCATGTGCTCACTCTCCAGTTGTTTTCGGAGGTAAGCAACACAAGCCTCATTCCTAGCTTGGTACAATGTGGTAAGTGTATCCCAAGCATCCTTAGTTGTTCTGCAAGAGCGAATGTGGAATAATGGCACGTTTGACAGACAAAGCTATCAATGCATGTGCATGGGCATCTCTACCATCCCAACAAATCTGCTCTATAGTAGGTGCAGCAGAAACCATAGCACGAACAGGAATATGCAGAATATCACCATCTTTGACACCTTGTGCATCAGCTTCTGTACCTACAGTTGTAACAGTTGCAAGTGTGATAGGATGTTTTTCGATGCCCTGCACAATGTTCCATAGTCTTTTTGCAACCAACACATGTCGCATCATATAAGCCCATAATGGGTAGTTGGTACCATCCAACTTATCCTCAACAACCAACATACGAAATACATCACTACTTTCAGCCATGGCCGGTGACTAAAATACCTTGATCCAAAAAATTAACTGTATCTCAAAAAGTTGAACAGAATTGCCCAGACAAATTCCGCTAGACCTGTAGCAGACTTCGAGACGCTTATACTAGCGAACAGAAACTAGTATATACCTTTGGCACAAAAAGAAGAAATAGCCTGCCCAAGCACTATGATAGTGTGTTCGGAGGGCGAAACGAGCTCAGATTGCGATTTCGAAGTCTGTTTGCAAAATTGTAACTTACGTCCTGTTTGGAAACACTCACATATTCCATATCTATAATTTCAAGAAATTTTGTATACTATTGATACATGAAAATTGTGTTTTTCTAAGATCAAACTGTCACCTAATAGTGCGATAGTGTTCAAGCAAAAGTATTGCTTGTAGCATTTTTGGAGTGTTGTAAATTGCTGTAGAAATCACAAATGCGGATGGAATCAGTCAACTTATGAGCGATAAGTTGCACGAGAAAAACTTGCATGCTTGGAGATTCAGAATGATGAATTTCTTGATGGGAAAAAACTACTGGAAGTACATTGAAGGAGAGAACAAAGACGCTCCACAATTACTAGAGAGGAATCAGACTATGAACAAGTTAAGAGCATATAAGGAATGGAATCAAGGAACACGAAAGGTAATGTATTGGCTATCTGTTAGCATAAAAAATAGCAAGATTGGGCACATACAGGATGCCAAGACTCCGAAAGAGAACAACTTGGTCACATTGTATGAGACCAATACAAAGGCATGGAAATTGCAAATCAAGAATGAGCTACATACATTGGAGAAAAAGGGCATGTCAATAAGTGAATATACCCCAAACATCAAAAGCATATGTGGGTCACTTGCATCTATTGGCATGAATGTAGATGATGATGATAAGGTGAGAAATATCTTTGAGAGGAATGTCTAAAGCATGTATATGAAGGAAGGCGTTTGACACGACTAAGTGTGAGCTTACTTATTCTCAATCTTCAAAATTGTTTTTGATGGAGTAATGTATCTATTTCGACACTATTAAGGTATAATTTTCAATTTTCTATCTACTTATATATACATATGCATATATATATATATATATATATATATATATATATATATATATATATATATATATATATATATATATATATATATATATATATAAACATACACATAATATACATGAATGTATACACACATATAAACATACACACACATATACACACATACACATGTTATGAGAGTAAGGTCAAATTATACATACCTGTATGGAATGAAGATGTTTTGTCCATCTAGCCTTTAGAATTGTCCACCCAACCTTTAGAATCTTCTTGACACATATGTTTCTCCTATTTTAGTCAACCTAATACTTGTGTTGCTAGCTCTTTTGAATACAAATATTAAGTATCAGTTAGCTATGCAGGTATTAAGTCATATGTAAAATGGGAGGAGCAAATTTATCTCGAAGATTTTGAAGGATGGAAAAATAATTTTAAAGGATGGGCCGAAAAAAAGTGTCCATTCAATGTAGGTTTTATTCTTACTTTAGATAAGGTAAGAATAAGAAATTGCATTGAATGGACACTTTTTGTTCGCCCATCTTTTAAAACTATTAATGCATCTTTCAAAATATTAGCGATAAATTTGATCCTCCCATTTTACATATGACTTAATACCTTCATAGGTAACTGATACTTAATATTTCTAAACAGCTTAGCAAGACAGGTAGTAGATTGACTATAAAATGGGAAACCGCCAGACGATTCAACGGTCTAGATATGAAAATCTACAAACCACAATATACAAAAAAACAATTAAAAACATATACACACATACACATGTTATGAGAGTAAGGTCAAATTATACATACCTATATCGAATGAAGATGCTTTGTCCATCTAGCCTTTAGAATTATCCACCCAACCTTTAGAATCTTCTTGACACATATTTTTCTCCTATTTTTTTCTACCTAATACCTGTGCTGCTAACTCTTTTGCATACAAATATTAAGTATCAGTTAGCTATGCAGGTATTAATTCGTCCGTAAAATGGGAGAACCAAATTTATCTTAAAGATTTTCAAGGATGGAAAAATAATTTTAAGGGATGGGCGAAAAAAAACTGTTCATTCAATGCAGGTTTTTATTCTTACTTTAGCTAAGGTAAGAACAAGAACTTGCATTGAATGAACACTTTTTATCCACCCATCCTTTAAAACTATTAATGCATCTTTCAAAATACTTATAATAAATTTGATCCTCCCATTTTATGGACGACTTAATACCTTCATAGGTAACTGATACTTAATATTTGTAAACAACTTAGCAAGACAGTTAAGAGATTGACTATAAAATGGGAAACCGCCAGACAATTCAATGGTCTAGATATGAAAATATGCAAACCACAATATACAAAAACAATAAAAAACAAAATGAAATATACACAGCTACACATGCATACATACATATACATACATACATACATACATACATATTCATGCATATATACACATACATACATACATACACATGTATACACACATACATATACATATATGCATACATATACACATACGTATATATACATACATATACACCTATAAAACACATATACATACATATATACATATACACATAAGCATATGTATACGCATGCACATGCATATACACATCCACATACACATACACATAAGCATACACATATATAAAATTATATGCATTTATATATATGTATATTTATTTATTTACTTTTTTTAATATATCTTTTTTTTATGAACTTACAGGTTATTATCTGAAAAGTTTTTACCAAGTCAAAATATTCTTCCTACCTCACATTATGAACTGAAGAAGATAATCAACAATCTTGGTATAGATTATCAATGTATACATGCATGTCCTAATGATTGTATTTTATATAGAGGTGAATATGCAGACTCTTTGACATGTCCCAAATGTCAATCTCCTCGATATAAGGGTGAAGAAGGTAAAATCCCAAAAATATATTGAGACATTTGCCATTGGCTCCACGGATTAAACATATGTTTCAAAGCCCCGAATTATCAATGCTTTTGACATGGGGACATGATCATAAAAGTACTGATGTAATAATGAGAATTCCTCATGATAGTGTTGCTTTTCAACATATTGATTCTACATGGCTTGAATTTTCACAAATTCCATAGAATCTAAAGTTAGGAGTTGCATTAGATGGGGTTAATTCATTCTCCTTGAAATCCAGTAAATGGTCAACATGGCCACTGGTAGTCATAAACTACAATCTTCCACCATATCTTAGCATTAGAAAGGAACATTTCATGCTTTCACTTTTAATCCCAGGCAAAAGACAAGTTAAAGATATGAATATATATCTTGCTCCTCTCATTGACGATCTCCAAGAGTTATGGAGAGGTATTAATGTCATTGATGTATCGAAAAGCATCAATGAAAGACATATATGGTTCGTGGTATTGTGGCTTGGATTATTCATGATTTTCTAAGATATGGTGTTTGTTCAAGTATTGATGTAATTTTTTGGAATGTGTGTGTAAGTCTGTTGTCTACCCCTCCCCACTGTTTTTGAGCTACTGTAGTGTGTGTGTGTGTGAGCTAGTACGAGTTGTCAAGTGAGTGTGTGTGTTTCCTGCCATTCACTATTTTGGTCATAACTGAAGAGCACTTGTCAGAATCGAGTGAAATTTCCTTCAATAGATGTGTCTTGTTGAGAGCTTCGAAACGAACTCGCTATCGGCCACATTCGGAGTTCGAAACTAGGAGATATCCTCAATTTAGTGAAAACTACTGTAAGTGGTATCGCGACAGAAATTTTCAGTAGTTAAGTGAGTTTGAGAGATAGATTAGTCTTTTCTCATGCATAACAGCTGAATCACTTCACTTTCCATCATGTGCGCACACGTCCTCATACGTTTGGTTAGGTCGGTTCCTCGAATTGACAAATAAGCGTGTGTCAATTCCCCACTATATGCACTTGTGTGGCAAATGAGATTTAGTCTCTTTGGCACAAGTCCCTAAGACTTCTTGACTTAGGTACACAATATGTATATGTATATGTATATGTATATGTATATGTATATGTATATGTATATGTATATGTATATGTATATGTATATGTATGCGTATATGTATATGTATATGTATATGTATATGTATATGTATATGTATATGTATATGTATATGTATATGTATATGTATATGTATATGTATATGTATATGTATATGTATATGTATATGTATATGTATATGTATATGTATATGTATATGTATATGTATATGTATATGTATATGTATATGTATATGTATATGTATATGTATATGTATATGTATATGTATATGTATATGTATATGTATATGTATATGTATATGTATATGTATATGTATATGTATATGTATATATATGTGTGTGTGTATATGTATATGTATATGTATATGTATACATATGTGTGTGTATATGTATATGTATATGTATATGTATATGTATATGTATATGTATATGTATATGTATATGTATATGTATATGTATATGTATATGTATATGTATATGTATATGTATATGTATATGTATATGTATATGTATATGTATATGTATATGTATATGTATATGTATATGTATATGTATATGTATATGTATATGTATATGTATATGTATATGTATATGTATATGTATATGTATATGTATATGTATATGTATATGTATATGTATATGTATATGTATATGTATATGTATATGCATATGTATATGTATATGCATATGTATATGTATATGCATATGTATATGTATATGCATATGTATATGTATATGCATATGTATATGCATATGCATATGTATATGCATATGCATATGTACATGTATATGCATATGTATATGTATATGTATATGTATATGTATATGTATATGTATATGTATATGTATATGTATATGTATATGTATATGTATATGTATATGTATATGTATATGTATATGTATATGTATATGTATATGTATATGTATATGTATATGTATATGTATATGTATATGTATATGTATATGTATATGTATATGTATATGTATATGTATATGTATATGTATATGTATATGTATATGTATATGTATATGTATATGTATATGTATATGTATATGTATATGTATATGTATATGTATAACAGCGAGTCGTAACAAACGAGAACTATGTCGTAAAAAGAGAACACTCTCGTCAAAAATTACATGTTTTCACCTCATTTTTGGAATTCCTTTACACTAGTATACATATATTACAAAAATGAGGTGAAAACAAGTAATTTTTGACATTTTTTGTCATTTTCTCAAAAAAAAATGAGCTCAAAATGTAGTCAAAATTTCACTATATTAGGCATTGACGTGTCCCAAAATGTATATGATAAGACATTGACATGTCCAAAATCTATATGATAAGACATTGACATGTCTAAAATATATATAAGAATGTAGAAATCAATAGTTTTTACACAAAAATAACATTTTAGACATATCTTTAATGGGTGGATATCTGATTGTTATTCAAAATTGCTACAAAACATGGTTTCATTAACCAAAGTACTTTGAGGCATTTACATAAGCACTAAAAATGTCTGAGAGCTTCAATGCAACTCACAACTTTGTCGATCTATGTCTACACCCTCATCATCTGATGCACTTGATTCAGTCTCATACTGTTGAGAGCTCTCTTCTTCTTCTTCTATATCCACAAGAGCTCTATCTTCATCCACGTACATACCAAATTCTGCAGGATCATGCACAACTCTTCTTGTTTTCCTATGATTTCCTGTACCACATACATCTGGAAGCTTTTGTTTTATCATGTTGATGGTTGCTTTCCTCAAGTGACCAGTTTTTGTCAAGGAAAAATCATAAACAAGAATATCTACATCATCCATTTTAAGAGTGGATGTGCTTCGAATATTCTTTTTCCTTTTTGAACATGTTCGTTTAGTATCACACACCATTTCTAAGTTATATTTACCTGTGAATGCATTACTACTTTTAGTGTAATACCAATACACCATCAAAGCCTCTATTCTTCTCTGATCAATATCTTTAGTTATCTCTAAAACCTTTGCAATCCAAAATGGTCTGGTAACCTCATCACCATCAGCAAGTACTGCAATAAGCGTTCCAACATTTATCTCTATTAAATTTCCTTGCCATCTTGCTTCTGCCTGTTTTGTCATCCTTGGGCCTACATAAATATTTCTTTCTGGTGGATGTATAAAACTTTGAAGTGCATCTGCATTACATGCTTGGGCCACATTCACGGATCTTTGTGTACAAAAATCCCATGTGAATGGAACATCAACTGGCCAGTGACCTGCAATTGTATACTGTATAATCTCTTCTTGATGATTGAAAAAGTCCTCCCACCAAGATACATCTTGATCTCCAGCATATTTTTTTGCACGCTCAATATGTCTCTTCTTTTCAATGAGTGCATGCATCCAGCTTTTACTTTGATCAACCACACTTCCACATCTTTCTGTATTGTTTTTATCTTCATATGGTGATTGTTCTGCACCATACACTGTTACAGTAGACAAATTAGGCACCTTCAATAAGAATCTGCATCCCTCTTTAGGCTCCCACCCAAGAGAAGATGAATACTGCTTTGCAAATAAAAGGGTTATTTCATCAACCCTCCTCATCAAGAATACATGGTTGAAACTAATATTGTGCAATGGAGCCAAAACCTTAGCACTGTTATCAAGGCCCATTGAGCAAAAGTGCTTAAAGTCATAAATCTGTGTGAGGTGTTGAACTTCTGGTTTTGGAGTATATGCTTCTGAAATCAGCTCAGATAAAATCGGAAGAGTAAAAGCATTGTTACGTGCCAACTTCTTAGAGAAAGTACTGAACATTTGATCAATGTGATCATGAGTGTGGCCAACCAGAAGAAAATTTACCTTAACCTTCTGAAATACCTGTTTTTCAACAAGCATGCTTAAATATCCAAAGACTATAGAATTTTTATTCTCTCTTGCAGTATTATCTAGTTGCAAATATAGAGTTGGTGGCAAAAGAACCTTCCATGATTGCAAAACACGATGAATGACAGTAACTGTAAGGTTTGGATCATTATGCACATTCGGATATGTGAAGAAAACCTTGGACATTACAGTTCCATTGTATACCAAAGCACCAACCAAATGCATTTGCACAAGGACTTCATCTCCAATGTCCTTAGGGATGCGATAAAAATGTGGCAAACAAGTTTTTTTTTTATCCATACCATCGATCAACAAACACATATAACGCTCCGGATTTCTGAGTGCCTTACTTTGATGATGAATTGCTTTCTTTCTCTCTAATACTTGACTGTCACGATGGTTGTTAAGAAGGTTTTTAAAATTATGCTTTTCCCGTGGTGTTGTAGCCCCTTTTGCCATGTTTTTCAAAGTGGCGCAAACTGAACATTCACCCATTCTAACTTTACGAGGAATAGAAACATTGTTAAACTCTTCCTTCCATAATCGAGTAAAGTGACGATACAACACATACTTCTCATTTCTATTTTCCATGTCTTCTCTATATATTTGAAATACCTCTCGACGAGTAAAGTTATCTGACAAGTGCAACCTTCCAGTTGTAGGCATAACTTCACAATGCAAGCTAAAATAGTTCATCATCCAATTCATTGCATGACGTCCAACAGATCCTTTGGTCCCAACATGGAACGTATCCAAAATGAGATCCCCATTCAAAAACCCTTGTTGAACCCTATGTATTCTAAAATTTCCTACACCCATTGCAATTTTAAATGCAGCCCTACAGCATGGCATCCCTTGAGTAAAGAAATATTCAAAACCAACATGCGTTACTGACATGTTATCCTCAATCATTTGCATGCAAGAAACAAGGTATATATCTTGCCTTTCACTATCTAAATGGAGGAATTTTTCTCTTATGTGCTTTAGTTTCTTCATTCCTAAATTATACAAACATTTCAAACCACAACAATGCTTCACAATATCCAATGCAATCTGTCTATCTGAAGTAAGAAATTTAAATCTTTTTTGACTTACTTCACGAGACCTTCTTTTAAATCGTAGATTGAGCCTGCTTTGCTTTTTCGTTGCTCCACATGCACTTGAGTCAGAAGGGAGATCAATGGTTGGATCAGATGGGAGATCAAGAGGTGCATTTGGTTGAGCAGCATTGCACTGTGAATTGGATAACTTAAATGACTCAACAGAAAACATGGAATCATCAGCACGTTCTAAATCATAGGGATCATCACTTCTCTGGAAAGGTTCAACTGAGAACAATGAATCAATATGAGCAGAGGAAGCTGATGCCCAAGCATCCATTGAAAAGATTGAGCTCATCTTCACTGAGTTCACAGAAGACTGAAGATGAATGACCTTTTTAAATAAGTAGAAATCCGAGATCAAGTGAAGATGTCACATCAAATGTCACATCAAGAAGATATGAAATCAAAAGCTTATTAAAGTACATTAAATAACATTAAACATCAAATTACATCAAATCACTTAATTACTCAAATATACACTAATAAGGGAACCAAAGATTTGATTCACTTTTGATTCAAATGAGAAACACAGTTGATTTCTAACTACATATGAGTCATTGAGTCTAAGCATTGTGAATGAATCAAAATATATCCAAGTTGAGTTCCAACAGGAATATATAATAAAATTGTTTGGAGAAATTTTACAAGAAGAAATTTTACAACTGGAATATATCCAAGTTGAGTTCCAACTGGAATATGCTATGCCATTGAACACTATACAAGAAGAAATTTTACATTTGGTTAAGATTTCAAGGATTAGGTTTTATTGTGGTCTTGGCTAGATATCAAAGAGGTAGATGAAAGTATATTAAAAAATAATTATGTGTAAAAGAGGTACACAGAATGTTTATTCATACATTGATTTTCCAATTCAACAATGTGTTACAAGATAAATGTGAATATGAACTAAAGTGTGGGGGATAACACTATAAAGATGTCATTAATCTCACAACTTAGACCTGATTTTCTCCCAAGCAACAGACTCTAAGAAAAACCTTCTACATGAGATTAGAAATCCTCATGTACATACCATACTGTTGCCATTGAAGTTTAATTTCCATGCAAATGTATATAAATAGTTGCAAGGTTCTGTACTTGAATGTTTATTCATACATTGATTTTCCATTTCAACAGTGAGTTACAAGATAAATGTGAATATGAACTAAAGTGAGGAGGGTAATACTATAAAGATGTCATTAGTCTCCCACATTTAACACAACTTTGACTTGATTTTCTCCCAAGAGAGAGATTCTAAGAAAAAAATCTCTACATGAGTTTAGACATCCTCATGGACATACCATACTCTTGCCATTGAAATGTAATTTCTATGCAAATGTATATAAATAGTTGCAAGGGTCTATGAATATTTCATTAAAGTGGCTCTGAAACAGCCTATTTGTGTGGGTGCTATTCCCTGGTTAGATAAGTTGACAGATTTAGTTAGCAACTGGACCCATTCAGTTAGATCCAGTTAGTCTCTGGTTCAAGTTACCCAATTGCCTATAAATACCAGAGGAGGAGATCATTCGCATTTTCAAAATCCACGAGCAAGAGAGAGCAGCAGAGCACAGACAGCCATGGAGCACAGAGCTCAGCATACCAGCAAGCCAAGTCTGATGGAGAAGAAGAATGTTGGCAAAAGTACCAAGAGGTAGACAAAATCATACCATAAATAAAGATTCCATAAAGATTCCCTCTGTATGTCTGTGTAAAAAGTCTGATTTCTAGGTATTTATTTTTCTTACCTCTAGAAATATGGATCCAAAGCATGTACAGCTCGATGCCTGGCATCGACTTTAAGGTGTAAGTCGATGCCAGGCATCGACTTAGGATTGCAAGTCGATGCCAGGCATCGACTTGGGCCCAAACGTCGATGCCAAGCATCGACTTGCCGACATCAACATGCACTGAAAAGTCGATGCCAGGCATCGACTTTAGGGTGCAAAGTCGATGCTTGGCATCGGCTTTTGGGCCCAAGTCGATGCTTGGCATCGACTTTTGGGCCCAAGTCAATGCCAGGCATCGACTTTGTGTGCAAGTCGATGCCAGGCATCGACTTTGTGTGCAAGTCGATGCCAGGCATCGACTTGAGGGTAAAAGTCGATGCCAGGCATCGACTTGGCCCAAAAGTCGATGCCAAGCATCGACTTGGGCCCAAAAGTCGATGCCAAGCATCGACTCTTGCACCCCCAAGTCGATGCCTGGCATCGACTTTTACCCTCAAGTCGATGCCGGGCATCGACTTGCACACAAAGTCGATGCCTGGCATCGACATGCACTTAAACATCGATGCCTGGCATCGACCTGAAGCTCAAAATCGATGCCTGGCATGGACTTGGGCCTTTGAAAACCACATTTACATTATATCTGATATTTCCAAGTGCCTTCAGGGATGCAGAGTACAAGGATGAAAGGCCCATCAAGAAGCTCAGAGTCACCATGGGCTCTAGTGACCAGCAACGTGACAAAGGCATTGGTCACCAAGCAAAACCAAAGAAAATTATTGCACCATTATCCTCTGAGAAGGCCAACAACCCACTAGGAATATCCTCAGGTGGACAGAGTAGCATAAAAATTCCTGAGGAGGATCCAAATATGAGGGAAAGGTCTAGGGAGACGGAGGTCATGAGGACAGATCGTCCACTTCGGGACATGACAAATCTAGAGTGGTGCCTTCAGTACGTTGAAGAGAAGAATGCAGTCCTCCTTGTGTTCGCAGGGGCTTATGGCAGAGGAAAGATCACGACAACACAAGGTTTTCAGTATGGCCTTGTTTACAAACTAGATTATGAAGATGAAGATTCTGACAACCTACTTTTCTTGGTGGAGACATCGAAAGGATTAAGAAATGTCATATGCAAGATGGATTTCTTGTGCCCAGAGTGCTGTGTTCCAGAAGGGCTAGCTCAGATATGCAGAGACTCAGTGAATTTCATCAAGGACCTGATGCCATGGATCCAGGGCAATATCATGCCAACACAACAGAAGAAGACGACCCCTGTAAAGGCAAGGGGTAAGCAGAGCGTGCAGAAAAAGCTCCAAAAGAAAAAGAAGATAATTTCAGAAGAGGAGTTTTCTGACTCAAGCTCTAGCTCTGGGGACATAATTGTTGCACCTGGTGGAGAGCTTGCATCTGGTGTTCTTGGTACTGAGCAGAATAAGATGAGGGAGGACATAGCTAGAAGAAAAGTTGTGAAGAAGGGGCAGTTGTTCCACCTGCCAATCAATATCATCCACAGGCCACCCGTAGATCCAGTCACAGGGAGGAGGCCCCTTGAGATCAGGGAGCCACATAATTTGCACGTCCAGAATCTTAAGAAGAAAATGAAAATAAATCCTCATGCTACTGTTGTGCCATTCCTTGTCATGGTGGATCCGAATGAGTGCAGCTGTGTGGACGATTTCAATGAGGGTTTGTTTGAGGATTACACTTATTATGTGATTGGAGGTTCACACTCTGCAGAGGCTCGTAGACAGTTAGTGAAGGAGCACCCTACTACATTTTTCTTTAGGTATGCAGAGTGTAAGATATATGCTGGTCTTACAACTGAGGAAGCCAAGCTTCTTGCTTGGGATCACAACAACGACAATGAGTACAGGCAGAAAATGTCCTCCATAGAGAGAATTCGGTTCTTCCACCATGAATATGAAGATTGTCTTGTGAAGGAAGCTGGAAGAATACATCCCAATCTACGAAAGCAATGCCTTATTGAGGTTGGAATTGCATTGGATGAGAATAGAAAGTCTGATGCTTTGAGGAAATATGATCCATGGTTTCAACTGGCATTCAGATCAGGTGAGATCTAGGATCTACAGGATAGAATTTTCACAATGTGGGAGAACAAGGAGGTCAAGGGCCAGAAGCAACGAAAGTCGAGGCCAGACCCACAAGTTGATCTGAAGGGAAAGGGAAGGAAAGTTGACCTTTCAATTGAAGAGGCTCCTGAGGACATGAAGCTGACCCCATGGAGGGCCCTTCAAGGAATCAAGGATGATACATTGATCATATCAACTTTGTCAAGGGTAATCTCGAAGGAGTTAAGCCTGGAGGAGATGG
>CM035440.1:36961462-37001462 GCA_020310875.1 Ceratopteris richardii
TATATGTATATGTATATGTATATGTATATGTATATGTATATGTATATGTATATGTATATGTATATGTATATGTATATGTATATGTATATGTATATGTGTATGTACATGTGTTGTCTTTCCCACTTTCTAGTACATTTGTCTTATTGTAGCATTAGGAACTTGATGATACTTCAAAAAGGAAGGGAGATCTCTTAAAAATTTATCAATCTAAGAAGCTTTCCCGATTGTTGCTTAAAGACTAGTGCTTCACAATCTACAAATGAATCATCCACAAAAGATAGAAGTGGAATTAGTCAAAAGATCCATCTAGACTTGATGAAAAGAATAAAATTGGTAAAAACACAATTTTTTGAAACACGAGTTTCTACAGAGTTATGGTTGGAAACTTCAAATGTTCATATCTGCATGAATATAGTACCATATTGAGTTATTCAAGTGCTTAATCCATTCCATTATTCATGTAGAATGCAAATATGATAACCAAAAGCACTTATCATGAGTGTAAAACATACATGCTCACTTTGAAAACAGACGATTTTTGTCCAACCAATAAAACTTAGAATCACATAAGATCATACTCAAGACCATCAATAGGATCAAAAATGGGGGCACACAGGCCGCGAGATTACAAGTACCTTTTATAGATGTTTTACCTCCAAGTTTGAATTTTAATTCAAGCTTGTCTTTACCTAAAAGCTCTCCTCCAAGTTAGGAGACAGTCCACCAATATTGAATTTGTAACTTTATCTCTCCTAACTCCACGAGTTGTAGGGAGTCACAAGATTCTCTCAAGATAAAAGCAATTTTACAAGTGGTTAAAGATCCAACTATTACAAGCAAAGGTTCATGTGATCCATCAAATGGTCTCACATATCTTCTTCAATGTCTAGCCAAATGTGAAGGCTTGGATTTGCACCAATAGCTCCCCCTAAAGCCAAACATCTTGGCTTGTTCTCCTTCATGAATCTTCTTGAATGTCCTACACTCCAATCATAGCT
This sequence comes from Ceratopteris richardii, assembly GCA_020310875.1. NCBI lineage: Eukaryota > Viridiplantae > Streptophyta > Polypodiopsida > Polypodiales > Pteridaceae > Ceratopteris > Ceratopteris richardii. The sequence goes on from CM035440.1 coordinate 36,962,461, forward strand.
TTGAACCTGCAAAGTTTAGTACCATCAAGTGCTTTGGTCAATAAATTTGCACATTGCATATTTGTGGATACATATGCCAAGTTAATCTCTTTGCTCAATAGCTTCTCTCTAACATAATGATAGTGAACTTCTATATTCTTGGTTCTTGCATGATAAATGGATTGGCTGCAAGATGCAAAGAACTTGTATTGTCACCAAAAATCATAGGTGATTGAGTATGAAGTCCCAAATCTGAATATAGCAATCTAATCCATATGGCTTCTTGTGTAGCATTCGATAATCCCTTGTATTCAGCCTCTATTGAAGATAGAGCAACAATAGGTTGCTTCTTAGAAGACCATGAAATGGTCTTATCACCTCCAAAAGAAAGATATCCAAAAGTACTCCTCCTGTCATCCTTACAACCTACCCAATCTACATCAAAGTATAGCTTGATGTTTAAATCTGATGTGTATGGAAAGTATAAACATTGATTTTGAGTACCCTTGAGATACTTCAAAATCCTTTTGGCAGCTTCCAAGTGAGGTGCTCTAGGTTTATGCATGAATTGACTCAAGACACTTACTCCATAGGATATGTCTATCCTTATCAAGGTTGCATAGTTTAGACTCCCAACTATGCTTTGATATCCTGCAATGTCTTCAAGCAAAACACCTTCATGAGCACTCAATTTATGATTTACCTCCATAGGGGTGCTAGCTATCTTCACATTGTCCAAGTGGAACTTCTTCACCATGTCCTACACATACTTCCTTTGAGTAATGTAAATTCCGAAATTTGTGTATACCAAGTCAAGTTCAAGAAAATACTTCAGAAACCCTAGGTCATTGATTTTGAACTCCTCTATCATTTGGTTCTTGGTTTGTTTGATGCCATTGGCGTTAAGATGATGTCATTAACATACACACATAAATATATCAATTCTGAGTTGCTCCTTTTGACAAACAAAGAAGAATCTACCTTGCTCATTATGAATCCTTGATCTTGAAGATAGGTAGTTAACCTGTGATTCCATGCCCTAGGTGCTTGCTTCAAACCATAAAGAGCTTTGTTCAATTTGCACACATAATTTACCTTGCTTTGGTCTTCATAGCTAGGAGGTTCAGCCATGTAAACCTCCTCTGAAATCCAGCCATTAAGGAAAGCATTTTTCACATCCATTTGATACATATTCCAATTCCTAGATGCAACCACATTTACCAATACTCTTATGGTTGGCATTTTAGCCATAGGTGAGAAAGTCTCTTCATAATCAACTTCTTGGGTTTGTGAAAAACCCTGAGCCACAAGCCTAGCTTTATACCTGTTTGTGGATCCATCTGAGTTTCTCTTGATGTTGTCAATCCATCTAGAACCAATTACCTTCATTGATACCTTCTTTGGTACTAGCTCCCAAGTATCATTCTCCCGGAGTGCTTCTATTTCTTCATCAATAGCTTCCTTCCATTCTGTCTTGGCACTTGTTTCTTCATATGAAGAAGGCTCTTCAAATGACAAATCTTTAGCAAGATAAATGGAATGCTTAGTAACCAATGAAGTGTCATACCCATATCTAATTGGCTTCTTGCTCTCCCTTTGTGATCTCCTTAGAGCTTGGTTGGATGATTCAGGTAAGTCTTCCAACCTCTTCATCTTGGCCTTTCCTTTTGATTTCCATGCCTTGAATTCTTCTAGATTGATGATGTCCTCGTCATCTGATTGATGTCTTCAATTTGGCTTGGCTCCTCCTTGGTGAGGCTTGGAAATTCCTCTTCCAATTCATATGGCAACTTGACCTTCCTGCATTCACTTTCAAACTAAGAATCATTCTCATCAAACACATCTCTACTGACCATAAATCCTTTGTTGGATGGGTTATAAAACCTATATCCTTTTCTATTTAAATATACTCTATGAATATGCACTTCTCTGCCTTAGGGTCTAGCTTAGCTCTGATTTGAGATGGAACATGCACATAAGCAACACATCCAAATATTCTACAATGATCAAATGATGGCCTCCTACCATGCCATGCTTCATATGGGGTCATACCGTCAAGTGATTTGGATGGAACCCTGTTAATAAAATAAGTGGTTGTAGACACAATCTCTGCCCACAAATAATTAGGTAACCTTTTTTCATTAAGCATTGATCTAGTTGTTTCCACAATCAACCTATTTCTCCTCTCTGCTACCCCATTTTGCTCAAGGGTGTACTTTGTTGTAATCTCCCTTTTGATACCTCTGTCCTACAAGAATGCATCAAATTCATTGGAGAAGTACTCACATCCTTTATCTGACCTTAACCTCTTTAGAATTCTTCTTGTTTGATTTTCCACAAGTGCAAGATATTTTTTGAAACAATTGAACACTTCATCTTTGTGCTTCATGAAATACAAGATAGTCCACCTAGTGAAATTATCAATGAATGACATAATACCTTGATCCTGAAATTGAATGGTCCTTGCTTGGTCCCCACACATCTATGTGGACAAGTTCCAAGTAGTCCTCATGCATGTAGCCTTTCTTTGTAAAGGGTAACCTGTGTGATTTACCAAATTGACAAGCACCACATTTATAGATTATATGTTGCTTGGATACATTAGGTATCCCAATCACACATTGATCTCTACATATTTGCATCAAGGTTCTCTCACCAATATGCCCTAATCTTTTATGCCAAATCTTAAGCTGAGACAATTTTTTATCCTTGTAGCTATAAAGTGCAATACTTCTAGTGTCTTCAAGTTCAAATGTAAACAATCTACCTGTTTTTTCTCCCTTGGAAATTCTTTTGAATCCATGTTTTGGGTCCTCCACAAAGGCTCCATATTTGTTGGACCTAACCTACAAACCCTTTTCCACTATCTATCTAACACTAGTCAAATTCTTGGTGATTGTAGGTACATAAAGAACCCTACTCAACAAATTTCTATTTCCATCAAAAGTTTTGACATTTCCTACCTTGACCACTGAATGCTTGGTGTCATCACCTATTTGCACTTGGTGCTTTCCCTTGGGCTCCTCAAGATCAGAAAGAAGAGCTACATTGCCTCCTACATGGTTTGAACATCTTAAGTCAATATAGAAGAGGTGCTCATCATTCATACCTTGTTTTGAAGTCATATTCATGATGAGAAGAGAATCCTCTTGATCCTCTGTGTAATTGTTGAAGTCCTTCCTTGATTTTTATCCTCCTTGATAATTGTTGTTGTAGTTGTTGTTGTAGCCATGGTTGTAACCTTGATTATGGTTGAATTTTCCTCTTGATTGTGAGTAGCCACCTCTTTGATATCCTCTTCCTTTCTGATTCTTGAAGTTCCTATAGCACTCATCTGTAGTGTGATTAGACAATCCACATATGTTGCATGGGGAAGAGTTGAAAGATATCCCTCTACCTTGCTTACCTCCTCTGCCCCTTCCTCTTGAGGTCCTACCTCTCTCTGCATAGTTAGCTTGAGAAGTATTACCTTCATCCTCTACTTTCTTGCTTTTCCCATTCTCTTTACTCTTTCCTTTATCTATGTATAGGGCAGAAGAGTTGTTACCTCTTGATGGTTCTCCATTTTTGTTGAGTTTGGATTCATGGGTAAAAAGTTGTCCCATGAGTGTGGTAAGATCTGGAATCTACATGTCCATGTATAAGTCCATAGCAGTTGTGAAGGCTTCCCACTTATCATCTACCTTGATGCCATTGATTATTTGTCTTACTATTTGCTCCTCTTCAATATCCTTTCCTACGCTTGCCAATTGATCAGCCACATCTTTGACTTTGGTCACAAACTCTAAAACATTCTGCTTGGGTTACTTCCTTTGAGTAGTAAACTCAATCCAAAATTGATTTTTTTCTGCTCTTGTATTGGGAGAAAAGTATGAAAACAATGTATCCCAAGTCTCTTGAGATGTTTTACAATTCAAAATATGTGGAAGAAGTAAGTCAGAGATAGAGTTAAGTAGATATGACCTTGCTAATGCATCTTTGGCACACCATGAGTTGAGTCTTTCAAGCTCCTCTCTTGTAGGTTGCCCTTTGCTTTTGAAAATGGGCATCTCCTCATCTCTTGATATGTATCCATAGAGACTCCTTCCTTGGAAATATGTCTTCATCCTCATGGACCATGCTCGATAATTGTTCCTGGCCAATTTGTCAATAAAAGAAGGGAAACCATCTCCCATTTTATCTCAACTTGCTCTAATACCACTGTTGGAAGAGATGGATGGATACCACAAGAGGATGAGTTGGAGTGCTAATCCTTGCTTTGTACCTGCCCTCTTTCACCTTAGATTTTGATAGTATGCCCCTTTAGCTTGCTAATGATACTAAATAAGTGCCTATGTACTTTGGAGATGATGCTTCAAACAATTAGATCAAAACAGATAACTTTGCAAATAGCTACTAATAAAAAACTTGCTATTTTGGTCTTGACACCTGCTGGATATTTTGCTCAATGCTCACAGTACAATAGAAATTAGACCTTTTGATGGTATCTAACTAGCTTAGATAGCTAATGATTCCAATTGGAATCACTTAAAATGATAAACTACACACTGAGAAATCACTTTAGCAAATGGATGCTTACCCCCGATTTTTTAGGGACTATGTAGAGAATTACCAGAGACCACTTCGATGCAGATTTCTATCAATTGGCTGAAGAAAATCCTTTGAAACTTTAATAGCTTCTATAGACTTTGAGAGGGGTCCAACAAGCTATAGATCATGGAAAATGATGGAAAGATCATTGAGATATGATCATTCAAAGTACACTATTCTAAGTGGACATAACAAAGAGGTAGACATATATACTCAATGATGTAAATGTATTATAGAACAATGTTATACATGATCATTGGCATAGATATGATGCCCAATGATACTCATCTAAGTGAGCTAAGGTGTAATCTACTTAGATTCTACAAAAGATCATCAATAGGATCAGAAATCAGGGCACACAGGCCGCGAGATTACAAGTACCTTTTACAGATGTTTTACCTCCAAGTTTGAATTTGAATTCAAGCTTGGCTTTACCTAAAAGCTCTCCTCCAAGTTAGGAGACATTCCACCAACTCCACGAGATGTAGGGAGTCACAAGATTTTCTCAAGATAAAAGCACTTTGTTGCTCTAGCACAATGGTGAGAACCACGTTAAGAAGCTTCACCTCCTTAATGTCAATCCGTGGGAGAGGTAGGAGTGATATGAAGATCGTGAACGTGAGATGAAGTGAGAGTGAAGGTGAGAAGCACAAAGATGCACACACACATACACACACACAATGAAGAGACAAGCAAGACACAATGGAAGGTGGGAAATTAGCTCTATTACTCAAGAATACTCTTACAAGCTCAAACTAGCTCTAAGCTCACACTAGCCAACATGAACCAACCTCAAAAATGAGCTCTCTAGCTCTTTTTATAGTTTCTAGACTAGTTTTGACCGGTTTCACATCTAGTGACCGGCCTAGTTAAAAAATAGGTCCTAGAGGCTATTTGGAAGGGTAAACGATGTCTAAAAATAACGAAAATTGGTATGCGCATTCTACCTAAGCTCCTCAAGCTTGAGGACTCCTCGGCTTGCACAAAATGGAGCTATGACTTACAAAATGGGGTTTTGTCTATATTACATATGTTACAAGAGTGATGAAAATCACTGTTGGATATTTGAAGAGGTAATAAAAACATAATTGTTTGAAAAAATGATCCGACTGGCTCCCTGCTCCGTCTTTACATGCTTCCATATCGTCTGTGCCTCTGACTGTGCCTCCGACTGCTTCCAACACCCCCCTCCCTCTCGCTTTTGTCGTCCTCGACAGAACCTTGTTGTGCGGTCTGCCGGATGTAGTTTTGTAGGAGGTCGTGAGCGAGGGTGTGCTCAGATACTCGAATGCCTCGGGCCAGATCAGCCTCGAGCTTCTCCCAGTCGATCGGTTGCGGTTCGTCGGGTGGCGGGAGTTGGTAATGCGTGGAATAAACCATTCGCTCACAGGCAAAAAGTTGCAATAAATGTGTGGGCCTACTGATGAATACCTCGGAATGGTATTCCCAAAACCCGGTGGTGAACATCTCTTCAAAGGTTTGTTTGTAGCATGCCGGGAGGTATTTTATCCTACAGTGCCAGGCATAACACACCCGGAGCGATGGCGTTGTGCTCATGTCATATACTAGATCAAAGTTACCATGCTCAAATCCCAGGGTGTTTACATGCGGTGCCTTGACGCGTCGGAAGACTTTAAATATCATTTGCATCATGTCAAAAATTTTGACAGTCATATGCGCTGCAATATCATCCATATGCTTCAGGCGAGGGAGCCAGTGACGGATTGTGGCCATCATATAGCCAACAGTGGGCAACTCGGTAGGTGGCTTGAAGTAGGGGTAATTCAGCCAATCTTGACACTGCCTATTGTTTTGTACTTTGATAGCGAATGCAGTCCAGGAGCGGCGTCGAGGTACTGGTCCCCAGCAAGGATTATACTTTAAATGTAAAGGCGCTTTCACCCATGTGCTCATCATTTCTGGGTACTTCTGGAGTAGGTCTTTGCGCCAATCAGGTTGATGGATCTCTCCTCTTTGCGCATTTGGTGGCAAGTCCGCCGGCTCGAATTGTGTAGCATGCGTGGGTTTCATGCCGGTTTCTTTCTCTATAGCTAGCTGATATTCAGCCATTAACATGAAGTATGGCTTATACTGCAGCTCATGCCCAGATATATAGCGTCGGGGGGCCAAATGAGCAAAGAAGGGGGATTGTAAGATTCTCTCTTCAATCATGGCCATGGCATGTAACTGTGCCTCTACTCATCCACGCGGGGGTAGGAAGTTCATAGGTCATCTGGCCTTCGGCCGTGACTTGTCCGCCTAGGATGGGTATTGGCTCGTATGCTTCTTCAAACGTTTCCTCCACCGGAATGGTTATGTTCTCGTCGTCAGCTGGGATCTCCGGTGGGGAATCAGGCCGTGGTGGTGCTTCGTATACATCTATGCGTGATTGGAGAGTGGTTACCTGGGCCCGTAGTGCGTTGAGTTCCTCTATGAGTTCAGGAGAGGGGTCCACAGGTTCTGGTACTTCTGCTGCCACTGGTAGTTGTTGTGGTGCCGTTTCTCTGAGCTGTAGTAACTTGTGATCTTCTTTTAGCTTCTGATGTTCTTCGTTCATTCGATCATAGTCTTCGAGCAGTCGAACATGGTCATCTAGCAACATCCGCATCGATTCAGATGGGATTGCCTTGAATCTACTCGGACTTAATGGTTGTTCAGGGTGGTCCAGTGCCGCTTCCAAATTTTCTCTATTCTGCGCTTGGAGTCTCACGTTCTCCTCCTGGGCTGCGGCTAGGTGCCTCTTGAGTAGGCCCATATTTCTGGTCAGCGTCGCGTTCCTAATTGTTTGGGCTCGAAGCAGGTTGTCCAGATCAGCAGTGGCTTCTTTTGTCTTCTCTTCACATTCTAGCTCTAGCTTATGATATGCCTCTCTTAGTTCTTGGTGTCGCGTATTTAACGAGGCATTCTCGATTGATAATGAATTGAGCTGCGACTGCAATTCATTGGTCGTCCTCTGCAGCTGTTGATAATTGTTGCCCAGAGATGCGAACTCATCTCGTACTTGTGACATGCATGTGAACATTTGTTGAAGTGCAGTGTCTATGGTTGGCGATAATAGTAATGGAGTGCTAAGTGAGGATGCAGTGGAAGTAGATGCAGCGGGAATGGGAAATGGGGTTGGGAAGGTGGATGCAGTGGTGATCGTGGAAAATTGTGACGTACCTAAATATGATGGTGTTGTGAGTGGAGTGGGTGCTGGTGCGGTGGGTGGTGAGATGTCCATGTCATTGGACGTGTCAAGTGCGGTGACTGTGAAAAGCGGTGTGTATGTGGGTGGTTGTGTAGGTGTGAAGACAGGATTTACAAATGTAGAGTAATTTACAGGGGGAATGGTTGGAGTAGCTTGGTGAAAAGGGGATATAGGGGTTATGGTGGGTTGGGGAGGTGAAACTGGTGAGAAGGTTAGTGGGGTTAGAAAGGTGAAAGGGGGTCTTAAAGGTGGGGGAAAGGATGGGAAGGATGAAGGGGTGAAGGGGTTAACATGTAGATGAGGTGGGGTGGGTACGGGCATGGTGGCATGAATGGGCGGTGTAAAGGCTGTGGCTATGTTGCCATGGACTGGTGTGGATATGGGAGGAGCAGGTGGGTGTGCTGGGGATACAGGATGGGTTGGTGAAACATGAGGTGAGAGAGGAGTAGAAGGTGTGGATGTTATTTCAAGGATAGTGGTAGTATGTACAACGGTAGTACGTGGCGGGGAGTCGACTAGGATGGCTTCTTCGGTGAAGGATCTTTCCGGCCGTAGGCGTGCATCTTGTGCCTGGTGGGATGATTGAGCACCTACCGGAACTCGAATATATTCACCGGGCTTCGATAGCAGGCGAACTCTGCGAGGGTCATATTGGGGGAGTGGCTTCCTTTGTAAATACCTCAGTGCTTCGACCGGGCCGATGGATTGGACCAGTTCTCTGAACCCTCTGATGTAGACTTCTTCAAATCCTCCGGAGACTAGTTCTTGTTCGATTAGGGCCTGGCTCTCTTCTTCAGTCAATTTCTTCCGTGCCCAGACTTTCTCCATCGTACGATATAATTTCTTGATTGCCAGCGTGTAAGCTGCTGCTTCGAAAGTCTCCTCTTCGTGCGTGCTGGTGTCACCGTGTGCATCGGTTTGTTGGCCTTGGCCGTCTGTCTGTCCTTGTTCTTGGGAATCATGCGTGCCCTGGCTGGCTTCGTCATCACCTTCGTCATCGTCGATGGCTGTTCTTTCGTCATCAGAGCTCGACACAACTTGTCCTTGTGGCAGATCCCGCGGTGTGGTAGGGTAACTGGGGCGTTCATATTCTTGGGAGAACATCTGTGCCTCTGAAAACTGGAATTCATTTGAGAATGCATCAGGCATTTCAAAATCGAATGTTGTGTTTATTGGTTCTGCCTCCATATGTGGTATTGGGAAAGAAAAGGCGTCCGCACCAATAGTGGTGGGAGCTTCTGCTGTCGTGGTGGTGGGTTCTGTGGTTGTAGCTGCCTGAGGTGCAACGGTACTAGTAGTGCCCTCCGTGACCACTGGTCTAGACAACCTTATGCGAATAGGTTGCACTGTGGGAGCGGCTTCTGTCGGTGATCGCTCTGGAGAGGGTTGTGGTGATGGTGACTCTGGTACTTGAAGGCAAGGAATGGTGCCTCTCATGCGCTTACCTGCCTGTGTTCTACTGGGCTTCCTGGCTTTCTTCGTCGTTCCTTTGAATGCTTTCAGCTCTTCTCCTGTTAATGCGCGTTCAATTGGCAAATCATAGGCCAAGCACATATAAACAATTCTTGTGAGCGCACAACATCCATTAAGCACTTTCTTGCGTTCCCATCTGTGTTGTGCCAAATACATTTGATCAATGATCCAGCTCGCCAGATCAACAGTCTGAGGTCCGGTACACGCTAAGTACAATCCAAACCATATTCTTTTATGGGGCATGGTAAATCTGTCCTGAGCGGGGAATGCGAAGTGTTGCATGCATATCCGTAGCGGCTTTGACAGCTCAGGTGTAATTGCTGAGATCTCCTCCCACTTAGTGACATCCCCACGTTTCATAGGGTCTGGAATTAATCTTTCTCGATCTGTGGGTGTGTGGGTGCCATGAATTTTGATGGCCACTCTGATTAAATCCTTTGAGAGGTAAAACCTTTTGTAGGGTGGATCATCCACTAAAGAAGGCAAAATAAAAGTTCCGGGGATATCCTTATTCTCTGAGGCCAGCAAAGTAGTGATTAAGTAATAACACCTGTAAAAGTCAGGTTTGGGCAGAGGATCACTGAAATACTCCGTGAAGCCTGCTCTGGCCCAAACGTGAGTTAAATCCTGGGTGTTCTGTAGGGCTTCGAACTCTCTGGAGAAGAATTGGTATTTTCCCCAAGTGCGGTCATCAAATGTCAAAGTAGATTCAAATATGAAATCCGCGTCCGCTAAGGGTCTTGCAAGTCCCTGAAACCAGTGAGAGTTACGGTGTATCTTTTCTGTGTATCCCATAGGTGGGTTGTCGATCGGCATGGGCCCTGGAAATCCTTGGAATTCTGGCGGTGGAGCAGTCGGGTGGGATTCTGCTCGTAACACGTTGAGGGGCACTGCCGCTACACTGGGGCCTGCTCCTGATGGTCCTTCGTCGGTTTGCATGATGACTGGTGGGTTAATGAGAAAGATCTGCTACAAAAGATTAACACATTAGCATGGAAATTAATTATGATCCCATTAAAGTGAGACCGCAATCCCTTTCCATAACTGATGCGTAACCCGTGTAGCCAAGTGTTGTGATGTGATGGATGCAATGCTTCTTGCAGCACTAGTGCAGGTCTCTAGACACCTACACGTTTCAGATGATGCATACGTTCCTTGATGAGATGAGATTATGAGTGACGTGTGATGATGGTGGGTGAATTTATACAAGGTTTAAAGGTTAGTGATTTATTACAAGGTTGTATGTTAGTCGGGGGGTAGTTTTGTCAGACATGGGGTTAGGGGAAGACGATTGGACACGCTTCGGTATCCATTTCCTAAGAGTCTTTGAGTGGGTGGTGGGTTGCTGCTGAGGGTCAAAAGGTAGTATCGGGTGTGGTGGTATTGAGGGACGGAAAGATTTGTGAGGGGTATATATTACATGGCGTAAGGGTTGAGCTATAATACATGGTTTGGGTACCCAAATCTGCGTGGGCGTGGGTCTATGGGTAAGATATTTCTTGGCGATCCAAATTTGTCGAATGCTCGGACCTGTAGAAGAAGGTCGAGGGGATGGTGGATACTGATCCTGTTTCAGTCCTGCCTTTTGCTTGTCGATCTTTGCTTGGTTGGAGTTCTTTGGTGCTTTTTGTCCTTTTGGCACCCATATTTGTCTGGTGCCGCTTCCTTTGGGTGGCCCAAACTGCTTTCCTTGTTGTGTCTTCTGATACTGCCGTCGGTTTGGGTTCCTTCGTCGTGGTTGACTCTGTCGTGGTTGAGGTTGAGAGGTCGGATGGACGCTCTGCTTTGGAAAAGAAGGGAGATCCAATACTTGCGTGACCTGCCCATTAGGAAGTGATTCGTTCTCTAACTTTAATCTAGGCCAGTCCGCAACAAGTTTGGAATGATGAGCACCGCAGGGTGTCGTGCTCATTTGGCCGCTGATGCAACCCACCTGACCGCTGATTGTGTCCATCTGCCCTTGCGGTTGGGTAACTGCCTCTTCTAGTTTGCAGGAAGTCCCAGGGAAGATCTCCTGTCGTCCTTCTGATTGACAACTATCTATAGCCAAGCCAGAGTGGGTTGGTGAAGACGTAGCGTGACTGAGCTGATTAAAGATCTTCCGGTCTTCCGTCGCATGCGTTTCATAGGGTCTAGGGTTACAAACCTCAATCGGAATGCCGTTAGGGCAGTCAAGCGGTATCACTCGCTTCTGCTCTAAGGTTCCAATCTGTAAGGAGCCTTGTCTAAGATTTAAGTCCACTGAGTGATCGTATAGCCAATCTTGGCCAAGGATTAGGGGTTCTATCAGGTCGTCATCATGGCACACTAGTAGCTTCGCCGTCATGGTCATATTCTTAATGAGGATAGGAAGGTCCACCTCACCCATGCAAGGGGTTTCCATGCCTCCTAGGCCTATGAGCTATGCCTCAATTGGCCGCATTTCTATTCCTGAATCCTTATAGTGGGACCATCTAATCGCACTAGTCGCAGCACCTGAGTCAATTAAAGCCCTGAGTTCTTGGCAAGGGTTGCCGTGCCCTAGCCTAACTGTAATGAATGGTCTCCTATCCACTATGCTAGGATGAGTGGTTGACTTTACTTGACACATGGCCATGAGATATCTGGGTGATGTTTCCAGATGGTTATACTGTTCTCTCCCTAGTCCTTGTCTTCTTAGCTTCATGCGCTTAATGCGTTCTATTGCTTCTGCCTGAGCTTCCGCTCGTATTCTATTTTCTTCCTCCTTACGCTTCTTTGCCAAAGTGAGTCGTCTAAGCATATCCTCAGTAAGAGGTTCTTGATATAACCTGACTCTACAGCCACTAATGTAATTAGGCATTATATCTCCTTCTAAGGTGGCTAACTGTACTACTCCACTTGTCGAAAGTCTGTTAATGATCATAGGTCCATAACCTCGCTTTTCTAACTTCCGTGCGTGCTGTTTCAGCGTATACACTAGAACTAAATCTCCTTCTTTGAGGCCTTTATCTTTCACATGTGCATCAAAATATGCTTTCTGTCGCTTCTTCGCTGCGTATATTCCTGCTGCTGCTTTCAGCCTGGTTTCTCCTAATCGTTCCAAGTCCATTATTCTCGCTGATAATTCATGGCCGGTCCACTGATGTTCTTGTGCAACCTTAAGGGTCGGTATCAAGAAGTCCAATGGAAGCACTGCATTCTGACCAAAAACCATCTGAAAGGGAGTTGCATTGAGTACGGTCTTGTAGGCCACTCGATATGCCCAAACAGCGTGGTGTAACTGTTTGTCCCAATCTGAACGTTTGTTGTTCACGAGTTTCGTCAGTACGTTACAAAGTATCTTGTTAGTGCTTTCAGCCTGACCATTGGCCTGAGGATGATATGGTGCAGATTTCTTGTGAATCACCATAAAATCCTGTAACAAATATTCAATGACTTGGTTTAGAAAGTGAGTGCCTCGATCGCTCACTAACTCTATAGGCAATCCATATCTTGTAAAGACATTTTCAAATAAGAATTTTGCAGTCGTGTGAGCATCATTCTTTTTTGTGGCTTTTGCCTCTACCCATTTGGTTAGATAATCTGTGGCAACAATAATGTATTCCGCATGTGTACCTTTAGCAGGGGGGTTGATGGGTCCTACAAAGTCTATACCCCACTTTGAAAATGCACGTCCTCCCATCATGGGTTTCAATGGCATTTCATCTCTGCGAGTAGGAAACTGAGTTCTTTGGCACACATCACATCTCTTTACATAGGTATGTGCATCCATGTGAAGAGTGGGCCACCATAATCCTGCAAAGAGAATGGCTTTGACTATCCTATCTGGTCCAAAGTGACCTCCTGCAACACCTTGGTGTGCAGTCTCTAGTATGCCCAGATAAGCGCTTTCATGAACGCATTGTCTTAGATATCCATCTCGTCCTCTTTTGTATAAATTATCGCCAATAAGTGAATAGTCTTGAGCTTCCTGCTCTAGACTGCGTTGTCGAGCTAAAGTCATGCCTTGAGGGAATGTGTTCGTCCTCAGGTATGTCACTAAAGGTTCACTCCAGTCTGGTGTGAGAGACATGTGATATAATGTCGCATGCTCTACTGGTGGTCTTTCACAACAAACATGGCATTCCTTACACAACTTGTAGACATCTGCTTCCATCGTAGGCCAATATACTCCTAGTCTTTGCAGAGTCTGTAGTGTTCTATGTTTTGAATGATGTTGCTTTAATGCACCTATGTGTGCTAATTGCAACCAATTCGCATGTTCTGATTCATCTACACAACAAGCAAGAATCTTTTGATTATCTTGTTTATATATGCTTCCTGCCATTATTTGGTATCTCTGAGACTTGGTAATCTCTCCTTCTTTGATCTTTATCCTAGGATTCTTGAGTCCGTATGTCAGAATAGGGACTATAGGCTTAGCCCATTCTGGTGCTATCTCAAGGTTAAACAAGTATGCATCTGGTAGATCATCCGCTACTCCTTGAGGAGCTTCTCCTGAGGTTAATCTTGAAAGGTGGTCAGCTCTAAGATGTGTCTTTCCTTTCCTGACTACGACTTCAAATTTCATACTCCATGAGTAATAGAAACCAGCGTATTAATCGTCCTGTGTTACATGGTTTGTTGACTAAGTACAATAGGGCTTGATGATCTGTAAAGAACTTGAATTTGTTGGCCAACAAGTAGTGCCTAAACTTCTTTACTGCGTAGATCATCCCTAATCCTTCTCCTTCCGTCGTGGTGTAATTTCTTTCTGCTGCGTTCAATTGTCTGCTAGCGTAAGCTATGGGGAGATCTATGTTACCTTCATTCGTGGGTTGTGCTAACACACATCCTATGGCGTAATTGGATGCATCCACATGTACATGGAATGGCTTACTCCAATCTGGGGTAGTCAATATAGGTGCTGAGCACAAGCGTCGTTTGAGTTCATTGAATGAATTTTCACATTCATCTGTCCATTCAAAATTGGTTAAAAGAGAGTACAAAGGCTTGGCTATGATTGCATACATGTGTATGAATCTCCTATAATAACCGCAATGGCCCATAAATGCCTGTACCTCTTTCACATTAGTTGGTCTAGGTAATTCTGCAATTACCTTCACCTTTTCCTCGTCCGTAGAGATTCCATTTTTTGACACAATGTGTCCTAGAATTTTGCCTTGTCTGACCATGAAAACGCATTTTTCTGGGTTCAAACAAACCTGATACTCTCGACATTTGTCAAATATTTGTCTTAACTCTGGGGTATGTGTCTGCCTTACATTTGAATGTGCACATAAGTCATCGACATAAACTTCCAAGCTCTTGCGTAAGAATTCCTTAAAAACATGACACATGAGTCGCTGGAAAGTGGTGGGTGCATTTGTTAAGCCAAATGGCATCACACGAAATGCAAATATGCCCCATTCAGTGGCAAAAGCCGTCTTGTGTTGGTCTTCTGGAGCAATGGCTACTTGATTATAGCCTGAGAATCCATCAAGAAAGCTGTAAACTTCCTTGCCCGCAACTCTCTCCAATAGGTGTTCCGTGATAGGAAGAGGATAACTGTCTCTAATCGTTGCGGCATTAACTTTTTTAAGGTTAATACACACACGCAATTTTCCATTCTTCTTGGGCACAACCACAATGGGGCATACCCATTCGGTATGCTCAATTTCGTAAATGAATCCTGCTTCTATCAAGCGATTTATCTCCTCTTTAATCTTCGCAGCGTAGTTATCATTGTACGTGTAAGGTTTCTGTTTTGTCGGTTTTGCATCTGGAGTCATAGGGATTCTATGAGAACATATATCTGGATCCACTCCTTTCAAATCTTTATAACTCCAAGCAAAAACATCTCTATATTCGCGCAATAGGGCAACTAACTCTTCTTCTTCTTCAGTCGTCAAATCATGCCCTATATATGTGCATTTTTCTTCTTCTCCTTCGATAGCAACCATTACTTTCTTGGTTTTCTCTCGGTTATCATATACTTGTCCATCATTCGCCCTTCTATTGGGCATTCGTACCATGATTCTTCTATCTTCAATTTCATATTTCTTGAAATTCTCGGGTACTTCAAACAAAGATTCTTCTTTTTCTGTCATGGTTTCTTTCTTCTTCCTTTTCTTGCCTTCACTCTTAGTAGTCACTTCTGTGGCTAACCTTACCTCGTTCGTAATTTCCTTGTGTCTCTGAGTGTGAGTCTCTACTTCGTAGAAATATTCTTCCTCTGATGCAAAGGGTGGGTCCATGATAATTGATTCTAAATCAAAATCGCTCGCATCCTCAAATGCATCAGTGTCTGGTTCACACTCTTCTAAAATTGCATCGCCCATGATTGGCTCTATCGTGAAAACTGAAATGTCATAGCCATCCTCGTCACAGTGGGGTGTCCATTGTTCTTCATTGATGGCTACATCCATGGTTGCTAGGATTTCCGCCCAACCATGGGGTTCAAACTCTTCGTATGGAAATACTACAGGTGCATAGGCTGGATCTTGAAGGGTTCGCGGATGTTGTTCTGCACCTAAGGTCCTTGCTTCTAATCGTTCTTCCTCTTGTTTGGCTACTTTACACATCCATAAATGGGTATCCTCATGCAACCAAGAAGGATCTGATTCTAATGAGTGCACGGATTCCGTCTCTGCTGGTGTCTTATGGATGGTATTCCATTGTATTGGGGGCACATCTCTATGTGAATAGTCTTTAAGATTGACTTTAGTAGTCACTCCTAAATGTTGCAAGTACAAAGAATTAGTTCCCCAATCTTGTACAATTTGCAACTGACGCATGAATGGTCGTCCCAATATCATCTCATAAGCACGATTTTTCGAAAAGTCACAAATGGCGAAAGTATGCTCAAATTCTACACCACAAGTGGTGAGAGATATGCCTTCTAGTAAGCCTAATGGTTTTTCTATGTGTCCATCAGCCATTTGTAGTTTCATCCTGGTGGGTCTGAGTGCTGGCTTACCCCAACGTTTCCACAAAGCGGTGGTAGCGATGGCTACTCCGGCTCCTGAATCTAAGATGGCTTTCGTGGTGTAGCCCTGATGGGTTATAGGAAGATAAGTGTTACCTTCCTCTCCTTCGCTTACGTCTCCAATCTTTTCCACGGGTATCTCTGGTACCTTCTTATGTGATCCTATTTGAGAGGGTGTGGTAGTAAGCTCAGGGAATTGATTTGCTACATGCTTCCACAATTCTGGTTTTACCTTTAACAATTCCTCCAGAGTGAGATTACACTGTACTTTGGTATTCTTGATCACTTCTGTGTTCCTAGGGATCACTGATTCTTCATTCCTCACTATTATCGTGGGTGCTCTCATACTAATAGACTTTGCTTCCCAAGGTCCTGTGAACTGAGGTAATTCTTGTAGAGAATTAGATTCAAATCCTGTGGGTTCACTCAGTTGCTCCACCTCTACATCATCATATATAGAGGGGATGTCTTGGGGAAATTGTTCCTGCAAGTCGTCTATTTCTTGAATAGGAGGATGGGTTCCTTGTTCCTTTCTCCATTTCTCTTCTTGGATTTCTCTCAAAAATTCATGTGAGTACCTATGTATGGAAGACAAGTTGTCTTGACTTTCTGTATTGGGTACTTGAGACAGGGATGGTGCATTCCTTTCCTGTGTCTCTGTGACAATAGGGTTCCTATGCTGATCCTTTTTCTCTTTGCTTTCTATCAAGTGTTCTAGCCTCTCCATTAGTCCTTGAAAGTGTAGTTCCGGTTTTGCCATGTTATTCCAATTAAGATATCTAGAGGCTTCAAACAAAGCTTGTGCTAATTCTACCATTTTCATGCAAAGTTTAGTTCTCTCAATTTCTAGATCAGCTCGAGGGTAGTTTTTACTCATTTCCGTTACTTGAGGTCCCTCTTTTAATCTAGCCTGATATGCACGAAACATCATGTCTAGATCTTCTGGTATGGGTTCCGCTAAAACTGATCCTGATTTTTGAGCTGGGATTTCTTGGTTTAATTCTTGTGAAGTCAATTCTTGTATTTTGGCTCTAGATTCCCTTAAACTTCCTTCCAACTCACTTATCTTTTTACTCCATTTTCTCTTTATCCTTTCTCTAGAATCTTTCCAAGATTTTGTCTTTTTACTGCTAGATTCTGCAACTTCACTAGTTCCTGCTACTTTCTCTTGATTAAGCTGTTGGTTTTGTAAGAGCGCCTGGGCTCTGGTTATAGCTTGGATAGGCACGTATGTAGGGTTGGATCCATTTGCATTATTTACAATACCTATCACGTTGATCGATGTCACATTTGAAGTGTTAACTGGGTTCTTAGGACAATCTTTGATTATGTGCTCTTTGCCACAATCGGCACAAAAGCCTTGTATGTTATAGTACTGTGATTGCCTTGCTATTGGGGGATGTGGACAATCCTTAATGAAGTGATCTCCTTGGCACCTAAAGCATGGTCCTCTAGGACCCTGTGGTCTCTGTTGTCTCAATTGGGGCCGTGGGTTTGGGTTTGCGTACATCACATTAGTATAATCTGGCTCCCAACTAGGTTCCATTGGTGGACTATCATAATGATATGTCTCCACATGTTCTGGTGACTCCGTGTAATAAGCGGGTGGACTAGTTACATGAGTAGAGTCAAAACTGTTTGAGTTCGGGTCACTTTCTGTGATCAAGGGTGAAGAAGGCACTAACGCCCTACTTAGGTTCTCTTCTGCAGCAGCGTATTTGACTGAGATGACATTCGCTGGTGGGGGTGGTTGCTGAGCTAAAACAGGTTGAGGTCTCTGTTGAGCCTGGTAAGGGTAGTTCTGAGGAGGCCTATAGTAATAAGGCTGAGCATTGTATTGGCCTTGATACCTACCTGGCTGCTGGTATGTTTGCGGGTAGTTCTGTCTCACGGTTTGTTTGTTGTATGGGCAGTCCTGAGCCGTATGATTTGTATATCTCCTCTCAATTGTACAGTATTGGCCACTAGGGTTGGCTTGAGGTTGAGGTGCATTGGGACACACGTTTGCCAAATGATTTCCACCACAAGTGTAACAACGTACATTAGTTGGTAGCTTGGGCACCTGTTTACTAGCAACCCCTAGTTTTTGGGCCACTTTTTCTGCTAGGTCCTCTATCGAATTAGACAATTTTGTGGATGCTAGAGAAGAACAATTTGGGTCCTTATAGACCTTTGAGAGTTCTAATTCATCTCCTAGGTTATCCTCGATGTCTATACATATTCTTACACACTCCTCTAGCGTTCTGGGTTCCTTTAGGTACACATAAGAGCGTAGTTTAGCGCTCAACAAGCCATCTAGGAACAGTGATACTTGTTTGGCTTGTGATGGTAGCTCTTGCATTGGACATCGTTCAACATATTGTCTGAACCTACGTCCTGCCAGTCTTACTGTTTCTTGAGGGGTTTGTTTAAAGCTATGAATCAACGAAGAGGTGTCGTGTCTAATTCCACTTTTAGAGAATTCAGTGATGAATGACTCTAAAAAGTGATGGATGTCTCTAAATTGCCTTTGTTGCAGTGGTTGGAACCAAGTTAAAGCTGTATTCTTTAACGTTAGTCCAAATGCGTTGTACTGCGTGAACATGTCTTCAACTTGTTCTGCTCTTAGTACTTGCTTGAATTCTACGACATGGTCATAGGGATCTCCTGTCCCATCAAAGTAATTCTTCATTGATTTTACTAACTGTGTGGGTCTCAATACTCTTGCGTGTTCGCATGGTCTAGGTAGAGGAAAATCATCTCTACCACCTAGTATTCCATGATCTCTTTGTCTATCCGCTCTATTAGTGTCCGTGGTTGTTCTATCTCTCCCTATGGGGTGATTAAAGCTTACTTCCGGTCTCTCTTTATTTCCTTCTCTTTGATGTCCATGGGCTGAGGAGGTTCCTGCCCCTTGTTGACTTGTATTCATGTTCGTTCTAGATGGAGGGAATATCAATTCACCTCTCCATGTGTATGTGTTTTTAGCGCGCTCAGGCACCACAAAGACTCTTTCTGAAGTCTCATCCAGGTATACAACCTTTCCAGGTGTATCTGGGTCCTTGAATTCATAAATTGTAATGATGCCTACCTCACCAGGGTGTTCCTTTCTGTACCTCCAAAAGGCTTCATCTGTCTCTTTATTTACAAACAACTCGGTGCTCCTGTTATCTTGAGGGATCCATTCTGGGATGAGTACTCTTGTTAATACGGATTTCCCTCTCGGTGTTCTAGGTTCTTCTAACGGTTCTTTTCCTTGAAATTTTGCTTCCGTCTCTAATTGAATTGTGCCAAACTCATTAGTATCGTTTGGCTGCGTACTTAGAACGTACATGGTTCCTTCTTTGTCTATGTAAGCGTCTCTCTCAAATTTCACCACTGGTCTTTCCAATCCAATGGGTTGATCAGGGTTGTGCAGTTGCACCACTTGCCTTTGCAAACCATCCTCATAGATGCGAGCACCTAGTCGGTTGGTTCGGAGAAACTCTAATTGCGTTCTATAGGGTCCTTCTGGTTTTTCTAAGTAGGCTACATTCGACCCTCCTTCTGGTCTGTCTGCGCTAAATGCCATTTCTGATTCGCTAGTCTCTGAGCTCTCGTAGGGGTAATTACTATTCAATTGCTGAGCCCACGATCGAGCAGTAGTTCTTACACTAGCCTCTGATGATCTAAGGCTTCGTCGGTCTGACTTACCTATGTGTCTCCCTGATCTAAGGTTCATTAATTTTCTTCCTTGCACGCTCAATTACACACTTAGATCGTCAATGGTTCTTTGTTATTACTTTCTTGATTCTTTTTAATTTTCTTTAGATTCTTGTCTTAATGTATGCGTCAGGAATTCGACTTTCCGTTATAATTTTGAGTTCTCGTTCCGTCAGACTTATGTTCTTTCCTTTAGGTTTTCGTCACACACACTTTTACTTGTAGTCTTAAACTTGAAAGAACTAAGTATCTTGAACTTGAGGCATTCCTATCGTCTTAAATCCACAATGCTACCGTTTATCCTAAGCTAAGAATTGACTGAGGGGGTTGAGTAATCTTCCAACCTCGAGTCGGCTTTTCTGGTTGCTCTGATGCCCTGTTGCCCAAGAAGCCTCGCTTCCCAAGCTCTGCTGTCTTCACTGCCTTGCTTGCTTGCCTTTGATTGTCCTTGCTAGACCTGGAAAAATCCAATATTAGACCAATTCACAGTAGGATGATCAAATGCTTGAGTACATACACCTTTTAAGTCCCTTTCCTTTTTGCCCAAAATTTCAATACTTGCCCCCTGGCTTCCTAGTCCCAAACTAGGTGAACCTCAAAATAGCTTATCCAAAAATAGATGTATTCTTTATGAAAAAAACAGTTGAGGTCACGTAGTACTCGTCGCGAGCTTTCTAACGAGCTATTAAGCTCAAAAAACGGACTTCGGATGAAAAAGTTATGAGCGTTCAGGCCCTGGGGGGTAAAAACTGACAATCAGGTTTTCCTTCAAATGTGAGCTAAGGGGTCTCCTATGAGTCTAATGGTCCAAAAATTTCTCAAAAAATACCCTCAAAATTGGTCAAAAAATGGAACCCTAAATTTGCGATGGGGGTGCACAATCGCGATGGTCTGGGACCGTCACGATGGTCCAAGCGAACCGTCGCGATGGCGTGGAATTTGGACAGTCGCGATGGCGCGAAAAAGTGAACCGTCGCGATGGCCCGAAGTGAACGATCGCGATGGCGTGAGGGCGAACCGTCGCGATGGTCCGAAAAATGAACCGTCGCGATGGCGTGATCAGGCGGACAATCGCGATGGCGCGGTCAACGGTCAAAGGTGGACAATCGCGATGGTCCGAAGTGAACCGTCGCGATGGTCACAAGTGCGATGGCGTGAGCCTATCGCGATGGTTCGATTTTGGGCTGTCGCGATGGTCCGAAAAATGAACCGTCGCGATGGTCTAACTTGACACGTGGCACTGTCGTAGCGATGGCATGAGCCAATCGCGATGGTCCGGGGTCAGCTGAACAATCGCGATGGTCCAAGTGGACCGTCGCGATGGTCCGGCCGAGCCGTCGCGATGGCGTGAGCCTATCGCGATGGTGCGACACAATCGCGATGGTCTGAGCCAATCGCGATGGTCCACCAAACTGATGATTTTTGAGATGCACCTGTGGATTCGTGCAAGCGCAAGGGTCGCCTACCTCGTGGTGTGGTCGCCTACCAAAAATTCCGAAGGTTGCAGACCATCGCGATGGTCCGCCACACTCGGCAGATCTTTGACAGAGAGTGTATTTTTACCTTTTCCAAGCTTTCCTGATGCACTGGAGCTCTGTACCTGCAAGAAAACTCAAGAAAACACAAGCACACACAAGCACAAAAGTTCTCTCTCGCTCTCTCGCATGCACAAATGAGGGGAAATGAGGTGAATGGGTGGATATGGTGAATTTTCTGATTTTTTTGGAAATGAAGATGATGATGCGATGATGAAGATGGAGTATGGGGAAGGTGAATAACACTAAAAACTAAGTAAAAACAACAACAAAAACTGAAATTTTTACCTTCCAACGCCACTTCTTGCTATACTCTTACCATCACACATTTGTCCTAGACTCGATCCCCGGCAACGGCGCCAAATTTGGTGTTGCTCTAGCACAATGGTGAGAACCACGTTAAGAAGCTTCACCTCCTTAATGTCAATCCGTGGGAGAGGTAGGAGTGATATGAAGATCGTGAACGTGAGATGAAGTGAGAGTGAAGGTGAGAAGCACAAAGATGCACACACACATACACACACACAATGAAGAGACAAGCAAGACACAATGGAAGGTGGGAAATTAGCTCTATTACTCAAGAATACTCTTACAAGCTCAAACTAGCTCTAAGCTCACACTAGCCAACATGAACCAACCTCAAAAATGAGCTCTCTAGCTCTTTTTATAGTTTCTAGACTAGTTTTGACCGGTTTCACATCTAGTGACCGGCCTAGTTAAAAAATAGGTCCTAGAGGCTATTTGGAAGGGTAAACAATGTCTAAAAATAACGAAAATTGGTATGCGCATTCTACCTAAGCTCCTCAAGCTCGAGGACTCCTCGGCTTGCACAAAATGGAGCTATGACTTACAAAATGGGGTTTTGTCTATATTACATATGTTACAAGAGTGATGAAAATCACTGTTGGATATTTGAAGAGGTAATAAAAACATAATTGTTTGAAAAAATGATCCGACTGGCTCCCTGCTCCGTCTTTACATGCTTCCATATCGTCTGTGCCTCTGACTGTGCCTCTGACTGTGCCTCCGACTGCTTCCAACACACTTTTACAAGTGGTTAAATATCCAACTATTATAAGCAAAGGTTCATGTTATCCATCAAATAGTCTTACATATCTTCTTCAATGTCTAGCCAAATGTGAAGGCTTGGATTTGCACGAACACTCAGGTCCTAGAGAGACTCTGCCAAAAATCTTTGAGTCTGCTTCAAAGAAGCCCAATGTGAAAGCATCCTTGAATGTTTGTAGGTATATACTATGCATAAATATGACTCGGACAAAATATGCCATCAGACATTTTTTGTCAGGTAACTCACTTAGATTAAAAGGAGGCAGTTATGTGCTGAAATGGAAGCCCAAAAATCTTAGGGTTCTGATATTGACCTATGATAATCTCTCCAAGCATGCTTTTATCATGTTTAGTACTCGTATCTATACAATGATAGCGAAGTCTTGTACTTCTCGCATATTGGAACTGAATGTATCAGTTATATGATTTAATCTCGCATAAAGTATGCTGGATTTAGCTTTAGGCTGATGGGGGACTGTGTCCATACATGTTTGCACTCCTTATGCTCTATCAAAAATTCCCTCCTCCAACGAGGGTTTACTTTGTGAAAGAATTCTTTGGACAAAACAAATTGACTATCTGAGTACTCCAAAAAGTAGTCTGGATCTTTTCCAAAAATACCAATCTGGTACTCTTTTATTGAATCGCTTAAGTATGGTAAAGTCACATCCAGGATGTCAAAATTGGATAGTGTCCTTATTGGATTTTTTATTTTCTGAAGCAAGAACCTAGTGAGTTTGGACACATATCTATCATAGAGTTTGTTTAGATATCTAATTTGATTATTTCTATCCACTAATAATGTACAATGGATGTATGTTTGTTCTTGATCTTGAGTATCAAATTGTATATTCATTGCTTCTACAATGGCTTCCATATTGGTGTCCCTGGTTAGACTCAAGTATTGTCCTTCCTTCGCATATTTCTCCTTATGAGTTTGATTTGTGATCAATCCTTCCATTACCTTAATACTCTAATCGTAGTCCTTCATTTGCACAAAGTCAAATTGTAGATGCTGATTGCATCTTTGCACCTCTCCTTGAATGTGAATCTTGAATTTATTCTTCTACTATGTGCCTTACTTGTTTTATCAGTTCCCTTTCTTTTCCTTCCACTCTCTCCTTTTGATGTAGTTATTCTTTAATTCTTTGATTCTCTTCTTTCATGTCGTACAGCTCTTTTTCTAATCTCCTTATTTTCTTAGAGTCTTCTAAGCTCTATACATTTTTGTTACTATCCGGATCCAACATTGATAGTAACTCTTCATTGTGTTCTTTGACTTTTCTGAATGACGAGTACAAGATATTATATTTTTTCCTTTGATTTTCTATATTGTAATCCTTTGCTTTGGATTCATGCTCTTTCCTTTGATATTCTTGTTGCAAAAACTGTTCTTCTGCTTCTTTCCTATGGACTGCTTCTTTCTCGATGTTCAAATCTTTTTGCTTTGACACACATTCTGCTTGAATTTTTTGTATTTCTTTATCTTTTCCTTGTAGTGCTTCCTTATGTTCCTTGAGTTCTTCATCCTTAAATGCAATGATTTATTGAGCATATTGAGTTTCCTTCTCTTTACTTTGTCTTATTTTCTCTAATTGCTTTTCCAATTCTTGTTTCTCTTCATTCACTTCTCTGAATTTCTCTGCATCTTCTATATTACTTCATGGGTCAACTCGATGATCTCATCTAGGAGATAGGCGTTATCCTCCAAGAAAGATTTGTTCTGTTCTTTCATCTTCCTAGCTTGCTCCTGTCTCTGAATGTACATCTCCTCATGAGCTCTTTGTCCTCTTCCATTTTAATGCCTGCTAAAATGGCCATCTTTGATCCTTTAGAAAAATCCTCCATTTGATTGTTCGGTAATATCTTTAAATCCATGAGTTTCTCATTTTGCTTATTTTCATTTTTGATTGAAACCCGTAGGTTCTGCTCCTTCTGTTCTTCATGTATTTCTATTGTGGTTTCACTTATAATGACTTCTTGTTCATCCTTTTTATAATGCATCAGCTTCCTTGTCTACATCAACTTTGACTTCTTGTAGGTCATCCTTTGTCCCTTCCTTGTCTGCATCAACTTTGACTTCTTGTAGGTCATCTACTTCATTTTTCAAGGCCTTTACTACCTCCTTTGCTTCTTCTTCTCCTTGAGTAATCTCTTAAAGTGTGAATGTTGGGCTCCTAGGTGTTGAAACCCTAATTTCATGTTGTTCTACATCATCTTTCCTTATGTCTAACAC
The DNA here is from genome assembly GCA_020310875.1 of Ceratopteris richardii. Taxonomy (NCBI): domain Eukaryota; kingdom Viridiplantae; phylum Streptophyta; class Polypodiopsida; order Polypodiales; family Pteridaceae; genus Ceratopteris; species Ceratopteris richardii. Next base: position 36,987,141 of record CM035440.1, read on the forward strand.
TGAGTTCAAGATATCTGTTAATATCTCTTCACACTTACTTTAGGTACTTCCTCCTCTCCTTTTTGTGTCTCTTGTGCCTCAACATCTGCCATTTCTACATCTTCATCTTGTTTCCCTTATAGTAATTAATGCTATTGTTTCTTCATATGTTTCCTCTTCCTCTGAGTGAAAGTCTTTCATTGGTTCATATGTAGTTGCCTCTTGATGTTCTTCATGAGTGGTTAAAACCACCATTTGTTCATGCTCTTCAATATCTTCTTGAGTCACTTGTATCCCAAATCCCATAGATGCATTGAAGAAGTCATCTATGTCCACATTTTTCTCTAGCTCTTAAAATTTTTGGATGTCAAAAATATCCATCTGTCACTCTTCTTGATAGGACAATTCAATGTCTTGGAGGAATTGGTATCCTCCCGCTTCTTGCTCTTGACTCTTTTCTTCTTCCAATTCCTCTTCCTCTAGTTCTAGAGGCTGTGGTACTCACATCAGCTCCATGTCAATTCTATGCACCAAAGTTGATGCTCCCTCCAATAGGCTTGGTGGGGGTTCCAAGAGTAGTGGTGGTTGCTCATATTTCCTTTTTTCTTCCTCTTTCTTTCTGGGCCTTTTCCTTCTCTTCTTTATGTTTTTTTTTTGCTTTTGTCCTCCACCACTTCTTGTTGGATCTCCTTGTCCTTGGTGGTCTTGATAGGCTTAGCCTTCTTTGGGACTACCAAGTTCCTCTTCTCTTTGGCCATACATAGAATATCAAAAATTATTTTTAATTCCTTTTCCATTTTGACAAACATAGCCTTGATTTTAGCACTAATCATGATTTCATGGACTTTTTCATATACATTCAATTCTTCTTTAGTCCAATCTGTAGCTTTACCAAAGAAGCCTTCCAACATTTTTTAGTATTGTTCCTCATGTTTTTCCTCTTGTCTTCACTCCTTTGTAGATAGTAACATGAAGCTTATATTTGGTAGGAATGGGAGGAAATGGAGTTACATTTGCTTGTGCTTCTCTTTGTGAAGCTATCGTTTTCTCTCGAGTTGGATCTTTTAAGTTTACTGCTACTCTTTTGGGGTCCTTATTCACCCAGATTGTTACATTGTCTTCTTAAGATTCTTCAATTTCGATTGGGGTTTGCTTCTCTTCAGCATCAACCAACTTCAATCTTTTCTTTACGAGTTTTTCTCCTACTGCCTCCATTACCTTTGGCATTGACTTTCTTGTTGTTTGACTTGTGGTGGGCTTAGGAGATACCTCTGCTTCCGTTCTCTTCTTTCCTAATAATCTTGGAGATTCTGAATCTTGAAATGCGACAAAAGCCTCTAGCTCTCTATAGCTGAGCATCTATTCCAGCTCATTCTCCTCTTCTAGAGCAGCATATATAATTCTTGTGAGTATTTGGCCACCCCCAAGAAACTTTTTTTCCTTCCAATGGAGTGCATCTTCATAAATGTATTTGATGAAATAGCTTGTCATATCCATCTTTGTTGCTCCTCCTCTCCTCATCAAAGCCAAAGGTATGGCTTTATGTGCTTGGGTGTACCACGTCATGTGGATGGGGCAAAAATGTTCATGTAATAATTGCACTGCCATGTTCAATGCCTCTTGCTTAAAATCTATGAATTTCTTACTATCCTTGTAGATATTCATGCCTTTACTTATGTCATTTAAGTTTTAATTGATGCCCTATTCTAATTGCAATGCCTTTCTCACTAGAGATTGGATGCCAAGCATTTGAGGATTTCCACCATTATGGCAGGCAGGACTAGAAATCCCTTGATGCCCATCTATTCCCAAATATCCATGATATCTTCATTCTTATTCAACCTGAAGATATCCTTGGTCACCATATTTGGAAACTCTATCCAAATGCTACTTGGGTTCTTCTGAGGTTTCTCTTGCATCAAGAACCAATGTCCTCGGGCCAGAGCAATGGTCATTTCCTTGAACATTTCTTGAGCCATCTACAAATCATCCAAACTCACTTTTGATCAGCTTCCATCGGTTTGTCATACATTATTTTTCCTTTTTTTTTGTCAAAACAAAAATCCAAATAAAACATCACTTCAAATGAAAGAAGAGAAAAAGAATGTTTTTGGTATTTATATACAACAAGAAAGGGATTCTCAACATTCAGTGAATGCTTTATTACTTTAAATTAAAACCTCAAACTTATTACCTTAAAGAATTCTTGAAAAAGTTTTTTTTTATGATTTTTTCTTATTTTATGCAAAAACTTCTTCTTAAAAATATTAAGCCTTGGTGTGTGCAAGTGTTTTTCCCAAAAAATATATATATATATACATATATATATATATATATATATATATACATATATATATATATATATATATATATATATATATATATATATATATATATATATATATATATATATATGTATATATATATATATATATTTCCATATTATTGTCATAAAACAAAAAATATTAATTTTTTCAAGGTTTTATGAGTGATTTCTTTTTCAAAAAAAATCTTTCTTTTCATTTTCTTCAGCCTCTTTGTGTTTTTTGCCATATTGTCCAATACTATCCTTTGTGCTACTTGTATTTGGCTTCTTCCTCCCCCTCTTAATTCTCTTTCATATTGAGAATGTAGGTAGGTTGTTGATGTTGCATTTGTTGTTGAAGTCTGACACCCTGTTATGTGTGAGAATCGGACCTCTCTAGTGCTCAAAGAATGTGTCTCGGTGTGTTAGTATGATTGTGTGCATATGGTGTCGCTTTAGCTCCTTCACATAATTCTTCACATCAACATCATTATTCCATAATTTTTCAAAGGATCCACAAATTTTGGGAATATTTTGATGAGAAAAAACAAATAAAAGACTCAAATATTTACACAAACAGTGATATCGTACGAACAAAGTTGAAAAAATGAAAAGCATCCAAAATACATTCTAGATTTTTCCCATTTTCTCTTTTTGATTTTTTGGACTCTTTCTCGGGCCTCGTGTTGTGACTCCTCTTTAATTCTTTTTAGCCCTTCCTTTCTATGTGTTGCTATTTGTAGCTTGTGCCATTGTTGCTCAATAAGTGGTTCTAGGCATTTTTCTACTCTGCATCCGCTTATATAATTCTAGGCATGATTATTCAATCTAGGGTAGCTAGTTGCATTGCACCACTAGGGCTTATTCTATGCAAGATGTATGGTCCATGGACTATTTTGTATAATTTCCTTCCCATCTCTTTTATTGTGAATGGCAAGACTACGTCATCCTCCTTCAAGCCCCTATCTTTGATATGTATGTCAAAATAAGATTTATGTCTTCTTTTTTTCATATAAAGAATTTATTACCTTGAGTCTAGTAGCTCCTAATGTTTATAAGTCTGCAATCCTATCCACTAGTTCATGTCCATTCCATTCTAGGGTTTTATCTAATTTCAATGTCAAGATTAGGAACTCCATGGGTAAAATATCATTTTGGCCATACACCATGTTAAATGGTGTTGTACCAATGTTGGTTTTATAAGCAACTCTATATGCCCAAAGAGCATGATGTAATTGCTTATCCTAGTGTTCTCTTGTTTTTTACTATCTTTTGCAACACTCCACTAAGAATTTTATTTGTGCTCTTGGCTAGACCATTTGCTAGGGGATGATATGGGCCTGATGAATTATCAAGAACTCCTACAGTGGGTTTTCAATCATGTCATTCACCAAATGAGTCCTGTTATTACTTACAATTTCAAATGGCAACCCAAATCTCATTAATATGTTTTCAAAAAGAAACTTTAATGTAGTATGTCCATCATTTCTTCTTTCTGCTCTAGCTTCTGCCCACTAGCTTAAGTACTTAGTAGCCACAATGATGTACTCATCATGAGTGCTCTTAAAAGGAGGTGAAATGGGTCCAATGAAATCTATCCCCCATTTTTGAAAAGGCTCTAAAGCTCATTATGGGTCTAAGAGGCATGTCATCTCTTCTTATTAGATTCTTGGATCTTTGGCATATATCACATCTTTGCACAAATAACTTTGCAACTTGATGTAGAGCTGGCCATCATAGTCCAGCATGTTAATGCAATGAAGCCCAAGCCTACATACTTGATGTATGCACATTAGCTTGATGTATTAGCATATCAATTGAGAAAGCCTCATATGGACTACCTCTTGTAACTTTGAGTGAAGTTACTCTTAGTAAAAGAGATGCAGACCCACGAGGAGTTAGGAAGCACTTATCTCATATCCATTTGATAGCTGAAGTCAAGAGAGAATCCATCCTATAATTAGGATCACTATTAGGTGAAGATTTGAATTCAAAATTCAAATGGTTGGATCCAACACAAAGATATAAAAGTCAAGAAGAACATCCCGCGTGTATCTCAAAGTTCAAAGATCATTCCCTTGCACCTTCATTGGAAAGAGGAGCTCATAATATAGCTCACTCACTCTACATTCATTGAGCAAGCTCGTATTGCCAATGACTTTGTAATTTTATATGATTTAGTCAATACATGTTCATTAGTTCCTACTCTCATATCTCTGTAACACTCTATCAGGATAGTGATCGTGTATGAATTGGTTCTCAATATGTAGTGCATCATTCTGCATGATTCAAAGAAAGCAATATTCAGCATACTGCCTATTATGATCGTACAAAGTTTTATTGAATTTGGTTCACTCAATCATTGGATATCTGTTGATATATTTAGGTAGTGATGTGTGTGAACACTCTAGGACCACCGGGGCACTTTTTTCCCTCTTTAGGAGGTTTTTTTCCCCCAGCTTGTATATACGCCTATTGCCCTAATGGGCTACTTATCTTTGTACATTCTCTAGTAATACATTCAGTCTTGTGTGTTGTGCTCCAAGCTTCTTCTTCTTCCTTGTGCTGTTCGCGTGCTTCCGCAGACGTCTAACTCCAACAATTGGTATCAGAGCAGGTCGTTGCTTCTTCTAGGGCGCCGTCGACACTCCTCCGTTTGCAGTCCCAGATTCACACAAAATTTGGTGAGCATACTCAGGGTGTTTCCGAGATCAAAACAGCTTTGCTGTGTGCTGCCGAAATCGCGATCTAAGCTCATTTCGGCCTCCGAACGCACTATCACAGTGCTTGTGCAGGCTATTTCGTCCTTTTGTGCCAAAGGTATATACCAGTTTCTGTTCGCCAGTTTAAGCGTCTCGAAGTCTGCTACAGGTCTAGCAGAACTCGTCTGGGCAGTTCTGTTCAACTTTTTGAGATACAGTCAATTTTCTGCATCAAGGTATTTTAGTCACCGGCCATGGCAGAAAGCAGTGATGTATTCCGTATGTTGGCTGTTGAGGATAAGTTGGATGGTACCAACTACCCATTATGGGCTTATATGATGCGACATGTACTGGTTGCAAAAGGATTGTGGAACATTGTGCAGGGTGTTGAAAGACGTCCTGTTACACCTGTAATGACAGGTACTGCAAATACAGGTGTTGGAGCTGATGAAGATGGTGTCGAAGATGATATTCTGCAGATTCCTGTTCGTGCTGCTGTTTCTGTTGCACCTACTGCAGAGCAAATTCGTTGGGATGGCAGAGATGCCCAGGCACATGCATTGATAGCTTTGTCTGTCAAACGTGCCATTATTCCTCACATTCGCTCTTGCAGAACAACAAAGGATGCTTGGGATACACTTACCACTTTGTACCAGGCTAGGAATGAGGCTCGTGTTGCTTACCTCCGAAAACAGTTGGAGAGTGAGCACATGAATGAAGGTGATTCGATGGACAGTTTTCTTACAAAGATCAAAGACCTGAAGGAACAATTGATTTCTGCTGATGAGGTTATACCAGATAGCTCACTTGTGCAGACCGTTCTGAATGGCCTTCCTGATTCATATCAGAGTTTTGCCTCTACTCTTCGATTGATGATGAAAGGCAATCCGAATGCCTTGTCATTTGAGGAATTAGTCTCTGTTCTGTTGCAGGAAGATCAGTCCAGGCAGAACAGGTCCATTATGCGTGTTGCAGATCAAGCTTTCCTGGCTAGTCAGAAGGGCAAAGGAAAATGGAGCTCTTCTACTAGTAAGCAGAAATCTGCAAATGCTGCACAATCGAAGAACCAGGATAAAGATGAGAAGAAATCAGAAAAGCAGAAATTGTTCTGCAAGTACTGTAAAGGAAATGATCATATTATAAAGAACTGTCCAAAACTGGCTGCTAAAGAGGCAAAGAAGAAAGAGGCTGGAATGGTTGTTGCAGAGGCCTCTACACCAAAAACAGAGTCTGCAAATCTTGTGCAAGAAGAAGAATGGGCGTTTACTACTGTCTGCAGTTTTGACCCATCTTCTCATGATCATTGCATGTCTGCAGTAGACTCAGATGTTTGGTACTTTGACAGTGGGGCGACCAAACATATTACCTCGCAGCGCAGTTTCTTCTCTTCACTCGAGCCCGCCCCTACAGGGAATACTGTCACATGCGCCAATAACTCCTCTTATCCTGTTATGGGAGTTGGTAAGATCATGACTACTACTGATGGTAGTTCTTTCACTTTGTCAGATGCTTTATTTGTGCCAGGGATCAAAAAGAACCTGTTATCAGTTTCTGCATTAGCCAAGATTGGCTTGGTTGTGAAATTCGTTGATGACAGGTGTACAGTCCATGATCTCTCAAATGGCGATGTGATTATTGCTTCTGGCATTTTATGTCGTGGGCTGTATAAGCTCATAGACTATGAAAGATCTGTGAATGATTCGGCATGTGCAGTTCATGATTCTCAGGCTATGTCAGATGCAAAGCTTTGGCATGCACGCTTTGGTCATCTGAATTTTGCTAGTTTGTTACGCCTGCAGAAATCTGAAATGGTGTCCTCTTTGCCCAAACTTGAGGCACCTGGAAAACATGTTTGTGAAGGCTGTATTTTGGGCAAAATGCAGCGTTCTTCCTTTCCAGAAGATGGTTCAGTTCGGGCTATGCAGAAATTGCAGCTTGTACATAGTGATGTTTGTGGTCCTATGCAGACACCCTCTTTTGGAAATTACCTTTACTTTGTGACTTTCATTGATGATTTTTCCAGGCATGCATGGGTATATCCACTCAAAGCAAAGTCCGAAGTGCTCATGTGCTTCAAACAGTTTTTGGTTTTGGCTGAAAATCTGTCAGCATGTAAAATGGGCACCCTCCGTTCTGATCGAGGGGGGGAATATATGTCTTCAGATTTTAATGCATTTCTGGCTGAACGTGGGATAAAACACCAGTGTACAGTGCCGTATACACCTCAACAGAATGGAGTTGCTGAACGAAAGAACAGGTCACTCATGGAGATGGCGAGGTGCATGGTCAAAAGTCAGGCTTTACCACATAGTTTCTGGCTTGAGGCTGTCATGTGTGCAGCATATGTACTGAACAGGTGTCCCACCAAAGCGTTGCAGTCTATCACTCCATATGAGGCTTGGCATGACCGCAAACCATCTGTTGCTCATCTGCGTGTTTTTGATTGTTTGGCATATGCATTAGTGCCTGAACAACATCGTAGAAAATTGGATGATAAGGCAGTAAAATGTATTTTTGTTGGGTACAGTTCTGAAAGTAAAGGCTATCGTCTGTATCATCCCCAGACTAAACGCATTCTGGTTAGCCGTGATGTTGTCTTTGTGGAAGATGCTATTCAGCCATTGCTTTCATGTACTAAGGAGACATCTGTTAGCTCCAAAGACATGTATGATACTTTGATGCCTCTTTTTACAGGTGGACAGGCTAGCGCTGGTCCTAATGAGGCAACTTCTCAGCCTTTGCAGGTTTCATATGATGATGCAGATCATTCCATTTCTGATGCAGATTTACATGATGCACTTGTTGATGAGAGAGCTGATATTGAACAGGCAAAAACTATGCCAAAATGGCTGGTGCAGACTTTGCGTGACAGCAAATTAGATGCACCTTTGTCATATCGTACTCGTTCAGGCTCTCATAGTACCTCCTTTGCATCAGATTGCTATGCTATGGCTGCATCTAGTCTCTGTGATGAGAATGAGCCTGTTTCTTTTGATGAAGCACAAAATTCAGAAAATTGGATGGTTGCTATGCAATCTGAATATGATGCTATAATGAAGAATGGTACATGGTCTTTATGTGACTTGCCTCCTGGCAAGAAGGCCATTGGCACTAAGTGGGTATACAAGCTGAAGCGTAAACCTGATGGTACAGTTGACAGGTATAAGGCTAGGCTTGTTGCAAAGGGTTATGCGCATGAAAGAGGCATTGATTTTGATGAGACCTTTGCACCTACATGCCGTATGACTACTGTTCGGAGCATTTGTGCACTTGCAGCCCATCATGGTTGGAATGTACATCAGTTGGACATTAAAACAGCATTTCTGAATGGTGACTTGCATGAAGAAGTGTATGTTTTTCAGCCCCGTGGCTTTGTGTAGAAAGGGCATGAAAACCAGGTGTGCAGGTTAAAGAAGGCGTTATATGGTTTAAAGCAAGCACCACGTGCTTGGTATGAGAAAATACATGCCTATCTGATTGCACATGGTTTTGAGAACAGTCCAACTGAAAGCACCTTATATGTTAAGCGTGCTAATGATGTGCTTTTGATCATTGTTGTCTATGTAGACGACATGCTGCTCACTAGTCCTCTTGAGAAGCATATTGCTGATTTCAAGGCTGATTTGCATGCCTCATTTGAGATGTCTGATTTGGGGCATTTGCATCACTATTTGGGCATTCAGTTTATGCAAGTTGATGGTGGAATGGCTTTGTGTCAAACGAAATATATTGACACATTATTGCAGCGTTTTGGCCTTGAAGACTGTAAGCCTATTGCCACTCCTATGGAGACAGGTTTACGATTGAGTCTTCATGATGCTGGAGATGCATTTGATGTTGTTCTCTATCAGCAGGCTGTTGGATGCTTGATTTACTTATGCATTACTCGGCCAGATATTCAGTTTGCTGTCTCACAGATGAGCAGGTTTATGCATTGCCCAGGAGTCACGCATTGGAAAGCGGTTAAGCGCATCTTTCGCTACTTGAGTGGTACTCGTCTACTTGGGTTGTTTTATCCCAAGGGGGGATCACTACCGCCAGATTTGCATGCTTTTTCTGACTCAGATTGGGCTGGTTGCTATGACACTCGTGTGTCCACCAGTGGTTTTTGCTTCATGCTTGGTAGCTCATGTATATCTTGGTTGAGCAAGAAGCAGCCTACTATGGCCACTTCCAGTTGTGAGGCTGAGTATAGGGCAGCTTTCACAGCGACTGTTGAGTGTGTGTGGCTCAGACGCCTTATGGCTGATTTGGGTGTTGGCCAGTCGTCTGCCACCACCATCTTCACTGACAGTCAGAGTGCATTGGCAGTTGCGAGGAACCCTGTGTTCCATGCTCGCACTAAGCACATTGAGGTGCATTATCACTATGTCAGGGAGAGGTTCTCTGCTGGGGAGATCAGCTTGGCATATGTGCCCACGCAGGAGAACATTGCAGACCTTTTCACGAAGGCTCTAACTAGGGAGAAGTTTGAAGCTTTCCGCAAAGCTTTGGGCTTACTTCCTTTTGTGGAGTGATTTCCACATAGCTCGGCACTTCCTTATACATGAGTGCCAGCTCCTTGTTCACCGCATCACTCCCAGGGGGGATTTGTTGATATATTTAGGTAGTGATGTGTGTGAACACTCTAGGACCACCGGGGCACTTTTTTCCCTCTTTAGGAAATTTTTTTCCCCCGGCTTGTATATACGCCTATTGCCCTAATGGGCTACTTATCTTTGTACATTCTCTAGTAATACATTCAGTCTTGTGTGTTGTGCTCCAAGCTTCTTCTTCTTCCTTGTGCTGTTCGCGTGCTTTCGCAGACGTCTAACTCCAACAATATCTCTCAACTAATGCTCACTAGTTTATGATTGTGTAAACCTGTAAAAGTGGGGAGTATTTCTCTACTTACTAAACATTATTATCTACATATAGATCATCATCTTAGATGATTCCACTTATGAATGGTAGCTTATTAAGCTAATTAAAGTCCCCCAAAAGGAATTTTGCTAATTGCTACCATAGATAGAGAATTAATTGAAACATTGAGGAGGTGTCTCAACAAAAATAGTAAGTTTTATGCATTGGATCATATGCATACCTATATGTTTTGATTGTATCATTTGTGCATTATCTTCAAAGCAACATATATGATCATTTATGCTGATTATCTATCTAAGGAAGACCACAAAACTCTCCAGCCATCAATTATAGCAGGTGTGAAGCAGGTTTTAGCTACACCATCCCATCTCTTGTGATTATCCACCTTCATTGACGAATTGGAAAGGAACAACTATTCAACATGGTCCCTAAGGATGCAAGCATATCTCCAAGGAAGAAGCTTGAATGGATACATCTTAGGAGATGAAGACATGCCAATTCTCAGGAGCAAAAAGCAACCAACAAGGGAAGCGCAAGAGAAGCTAATCACATGGTGTGAAAAGGATGCTCTTGCAAGGTCATACTTACTAAACTCAATTTCTGATTCCTTGTTACCTCATGTTAGAAATTGTAAAACTTCCCAAGAGACTTGGGAAGTGCTTTCAGCATACTTCTTCTCCAACACAAGAGCTAGGAAGAATCAGTTGTGGATGAAATTCACAACTCTCAAGAAGCAATCAAAGCAAGGAGTGTCCGACTATGTAACCAAACTGAAGGATGTTGCAGACCAACTTGTAAGCATTGGAGAGGAGATAGAAGAAGAGCACATAGTGAGGAAGATCATCAATGAGACTAAATCTCATGAAAAGTGGGAATCCTTCACCATTGCAATGGATCTCTACATAGATATGTAGATACCTAATCTCAACACCTTGATGGGGCAAATCCTCCCCCATGAAGCAAAACTCAACAAAAATGGTGACAACTCAAGAGGTAACCAATCTTTTGCCCTTTATATAGATAAGAATAAAGCTAAGGATAAAGGTAAAAGTAAGAAACAAGATGAAGAGGCTAGTACCTCTCAAGTCAATTATGCAAGAAGAGGAAGAGGTACTAGAGGTAGGGGCAGAGGAGGTAAGCAAGGTAGGGAGAGATCCTACAACAACTCACCATGCAATATATGTGGTCTCAACAACCACACTACTGAAGAATGCTACAAAAATTCAAGGAACCAAAGGGGAAGAGGCTTCCATAGAGGAGGATATGGTCAAACAAGAGGTAGGTACAACAATGGTGGAGGCAACTTATATAATCACAACTACAATCAAGGCTACAACAACAACAACAACTATCAAGGAGGCTTTAGAGGAAGAAGGGACTTCAATAACTACACTAAAGATCAAGAGGATTCTCTGCTCATTATGAACATGACATCCAAGCAAGGTAAAGATGATGAGCATCTCTTTTACATTGATTGAGGTTGTTCAAATCATGTGGCAGGGAATGTAGCACTCTTATCTGATCTAGAAGAACCAAAGGGAAAGCATGAAGTACAAACAGGTGATGACACCAAGCATTCAGTCAAGCAAATTGGAAATGTTAAGACATCATATGGTAGTATGAACCTTTTGAGCAAAGTTCTGTATGTGCCTACCATAACCAAAAATTTAATTATTATTGGGCAGATAGTAGAAAAAGGTCTACAAGTCAGGTTCACAAAGCATGGAGCATATGTGGAAGACCCCCAACAAGGATTCAAAAGAATAACCAAAGGTGAGAAGTCTAGTAGATTGTTTACTTTTGAAATTGAAGACATAAGGAACATAGCACTATTCAGTTATAGAAACCAAACCCCAACTGAGTTGGAAATATGACACAAGAGGCTATGGCATGGATCAAAGTGTGCTTGGGATTCCTAATGTGACCAAGCAGCATATGATCTAGAAATGTGGAGCTTGCCAATTTGGGAAAGCTCATAGGCAACCATTTAACAAGAAAGGATACATTCATGAAGATTATTTTGAGCTTGTACACACCGATGTGTGGGGTCCTAGCAAACATGCATCCATCTCAAGATCAAGGTACTATGTCTCTTTTATTGATGATTACAGTAGGTGGAAAACTCTATTTTATGAAGCATAAGGATGAGGTGTTTACATGTTTTAAGAAATACTTGGCCTTAGTGGAAAACCAAACAGGGAGAAGCTTGAAGAGAATCAAGTCTAATGGAGGTGGTGAGTACTTTTCACATGAGTTTGATGTATTCCTACAAAACAGAGGCATAAAGAGGGAAGTAACAACCAGGTATACTCCTGAATTGAATGGAGTAGCAAAGAGAAGGAAGAGTTTAATTATAAAATTAAAAAGAATGATGGCTCTATAAACAGGTACAAGGCAAGACTAGTGGCAAAAGGATCTGCCCAAAAACATGGAGTAGATTATGAAGAAAACTTTTTTACCTGTGGCAAAGATGCCAATAACCAGGGTATTGGTAAGTCTTAATGCATCCAAAAATTGGAATTTATATTAGTTAGATGTCAAGAATGCCTTTTTTGATGGTTGGGTATCAAAAGAAGTGTATATGGCACAACCACTAGATTTTGAAGATAAAGAAAAAGCAAGTACATGTTTCAAACTCAAAAGCATTAGGGTTTTCTTGTTCTTCCTCCCTATCTTGATATACAAGACTTATTCTTGGAAATATTGTTTTGTTTTGATAAGTTTAAGAACTTTTGAGTTCTCCTACAAGTTTTCAATATCTCTTCCCTTCCTCATTCACAAAGGTAGGGGATTCCCTAGGTTCATTATAATTTTTCAAAACCCTAATGTTCATATGTGATAGAGCATTAGACGTTGTATCTCAATGTGTTGCCTAATAGACATCTCTTGTGTTTGGATTCATGTAAAGCAAAGTATCTACATGATCACGTGTGATTTTGATTACTTGCTCTTGATGAGTACAAATGGTATGACCTCTAAGAGTTAGGGTTTCTTCTTCCTCTTCTCCTCTCATAGCTCTTTTGTTTGGCCCCTTACTCATTTTTGTTTTCAAGGTCTATTGTAATGATGTATGCGGTCACATCCCTCTCTATGTATTGTGCATTTGCAAATTGTATGATAGGATTCATATTGAATAATGTGTTTGACCTAAGTCTTGTCACATATCTTTGGATTCCATCTTTGTAGATGTAAGTTCCAAATTTATTGGTAAACACATATTTGAGAATGTTTCTATAATCTCCTTCACTTCCCTGGTCTCCCTGCATTCTAGTGGTAGGTTCTTGAGATGTCATACTACCTAAGTCTTGAGTGTGATCCAGATTAGGGTTTGGTTCAGGTATCACCTTCCCACCTCTCAATTTCATGGAATACTTGATGTAATGTGTTTATCACACTTTGGATATTTCACTCCTAATCTGCTTCCAAATATCTTCTCACTTCTAGGGTTTCTGTCAAAAAATGCAAGAAAATCACAATTTCCTTCATTATTTGATAGTATCTAGAAAGTTGCGATTCTCTAGATTTTTCAATTTAATCCAATGTTTTCAATGTTTTTCCTTTGACTTCTATTTGATTTCCCAATATTTTGCATTTTATTTTTTTATTTTCTCCAAAAACTTCTTTGATTTTCAAATTCAAATAATTTTATGTTTTCTTGGAGAAAATCATAATTTTCTTCCACTTCTATGTCCAAAAAGTCGTGATTTTCTTCTATTTATTGGGTATTTTGGGTGAAAAATTCTCTTTTTTAAAAATGACTTGTTTGCTAAAAAGAGTCAAAAAGTCACGATTTTATTGAATTGTAAAAAGTTTCCCAATTTTTCTCAAAAAGTTTTTTGGTTTTCACTTTCGTTTGCAAAAATTTAAAAATTCACGATGTTCTTCCTTGTAGGATCCCCACAAAATCACGATTTTCTTCAGTAGTCCAAAAATTTCCTAAGTATTATTTGCAAAAGAGATTGCACAAAATCGTGATTCTCTACTTTCTCTCAATGTGAGAGAGCCACAATTTTTTGGCTCCTCGGAGTCCAAGGAGCAAATTTTCTTCCCTCTTTGTTTCATAAATTTCTTTTACTCTTTTATTGGATTTTTTGAATTAACTATATTATTTTATTTAGAAGGTTGTGATTTTTTCTCCCTCAAAGTGAACTTAGAATATCATGATTTTCTGTAACTCCATTGATACCAAGTTTTTGCAGGTTTTTTATATGCCTATAAGGGTACTTTTCTCTCTATTCACTCTTCCACTTTCAAAAAAAGCAAAAAAACTTTATATTATAGAGAAAATGGAAATTACAAAAAACCACAATTTCTTTTCAATGCAAAACCACACATTCACTAGTTCTCTCAACTTAAAATCATTGAAAACTTATGTTTTTGGTTTATCTCTTGTCCTTGGCAATGTTGGAATTGCAATGGGTGTTTGATTATGCTGGGTATGCTCTAGGTCAAAAAGCGGTGATGCTCTCATTA